>SJYX01013989.1:177946-233474 GCA_006410675.1 Oreotragus oreotragus | reverse complement strand
AAAATAAATACATTCATGTTAAAAAAAAAAAGCAACTAAAGAAAGGTATGATATGTAGTATTGAGAAAGACCGCACAGTTAAACAATAAACAGTGCTGATATTTGAAAAAATAAACCTCCCTTACCCCTGCTTTCTCTAAAAGTTACTCTCCTCACCTTCTCTCCCTTCCCCATCAATATTCTAGAAAGAGCCTACACCCACCATCTGCAGCTGACTCTCTTTTTAACCTCTGGCCTTCCAGCTTCTGCACCTTAGTACACGGACCTGGCTTCTCCAGCCCAAAGTTGCACACAGTCCTAAATCAGCCACTCCTCACCTTTCTGAGTCTGTTTGGGAACTTTATGAAATCTGTGGGCTTCCTCTCCATTGAAAACACCCTCTTGTATCCACATCCAAATGTGTGAATAATTTCAAGAGTCCATGTGCCTTCTAAACCCCGCCCTTGATCCCCAGGATAATAACCTGTTCTTCCTTAACCAGCTTTTGGGAGGAAGAACCCAGGTGACAGAGTCAGATCACTGTTCCTGTTGTTTAGTTGCTAAATCCTGTCTGACTCCTTGTGACCCCATGGACTGTAGGCTGCCAGGCTCCTCTGTCTCTCCAGAGTCAGAGTTTTTTGTAAATCATGGTCCCATACCTTCTGGCTACATGCACTCGAGTCTCTCTGAGCCTCAGTTTTGCCAAATGATAAAAAAAAATGGGGGGGGTGTAATAATATTTAACTTTGCAGGGTTATGGCAAAGATTAAATGAGTTTATTCAGGTCAAGTATTTAAAACAGTACTTGGCATATATCATTCTCATGTTGATCATCATCATTATTTTAGTTTCATTGTTTATTATTCTTGCTGAGCTCATTAATTCTAGATCAGACATGGTTCCATGTCTGACTCATATATGTGTCTTATGGGCTACACCTTATTCTTTTAAGAAATAAACTCATTGACAACATTTAGAAATTAAGAGTTCACACAAAAATCTGATCTTTCAGNGTTATGACCAACCTATATAGCATATTCAAAAGCAAAGATATTACTTTGCTGACTAAGGTTCGTCTAGTCAAGGCTATGGTTTTTCCTGTGGTCATGTATGGATGTGAGAGTTGGACTGTGAAGAAGGCTGAGTGCCGAAGAATTGATGCTTTTGAACTGTGGTGTTGGAGAAGACTCTTAAGAGTCCCCTGGACTGCAAGGAGATCCAACCAGTCCATTCTGAAGGAGGTCAGCCCTGGGATTTCTTTGGAAGGAATGATGCTAAAGCTGAAACTCCAGTACTTTGGCCACCTCATGCGAAAAGTTGACTCACTGGAAAAGACTGATGCTGGGAGGGATTGGGGGCAGGAGGAGAAGGGGACGACAGAGGATGAGATGGCTGGATGGCATCGCGGACTCGATGGACGTGAGTCTGAGTGAACTCCGGGAGTTGGTGACGGACAGGGAGGCCTGGCGTGCTGCGATTCATGGCGTCGCAAAGAGTCAGACACGACTGAGTGACTGAACTGAACTGATTCATCTACATCATCTTCTTAAAAGATTCAAATACTAATTAACATTAATATATGTGGTAAGTTGATTTTCTCTCATAAACTTCAAGAAGTTAGTGGCAAAAATCTGTACACATGCAAAAAAAAAAACACTTTTTAAATTTTGCATTAAAAATTATAACACATGCTTGGGGGACCACAGGCCAGTCACAGCAATTGCTTTAAAGAATTTCACCAAGACACAGACAAGAGATTGGTAACAGTACACACACATTAGGAGGACATATCAGTCGCTTCAGTCGTGTCCAACTCTGTGTGACCCCACAGACGGCAGCCCACCAGGCTCCACCGTCCCTGGGATTCTCCAGGCAAGAACACTGGTGGGCTGCCATTTCCTTCTGCAGGCTGACATATAATCCCTATTATATATAAAACAGACAACTAATGAGCACCTACTGTGCAGCACAGGGAATTCTACTCAATGTTCTGTGCTGACCTCAATGGGAAGAAGGAAATCCACAGAAGAGGGCTTATATGTATACACATTGCTGATTCACTTTGCTGTTCAGCAGAAACTAACACAACACTGTAAAGCAACTATACTCCAAAAAAAATAATTTTTAAAATGCTTAAGATGAAAAAAAAAGAATACCCATGCACACAAGCAGAGAAAGCTATGCTACAAAAGGGTTAAGACAGTTATCACTTGTAGAGGGATTATGAGAAATTATGTACCTTTTTAATGTTTTGCTTATTTATATATTTTTTCCTACACAGAATATGTAATATTTAATAAATAATGCTTGAATATTAAATTTTTTAATTCATAAAAACATAAAAATATTCCAAGATAGGTGAATAATTATGTACTAAACTCACTGTATTTATCTCGGAAAGACCTTAAGAAAGTCCATGAAAATATAAAATTCTTTACTTTGATTTAATAATCTAAATTTTTCTGTTAAGATACTCATTGCATATAAAATCAATGATGCATTTACACTTGTACAACAGGCATCTAAACAGAAATACCTAACACTTTAAAGTAAGCCATGTTTTCTGAAATATTATATATTCAGACAGATATACACACACATACATACACACACAAATACATGTTCTATACATATACAGACGTAGCTAGCATTAGGAAAAACTGAATATTTTTTTCCTAAATTAGACTTTGTCATTTAACAGGGAAAATAGCTCATTGAAACAGAACAGCAACTAAGGTGGATGAGAAATCAGTTTGAAATAATAAAGACAATTCACTGACTAAAAACCAACTCTGGAGCTGTGAAAGCCATCTTTAAGGATATAGTCAAGATGATTTTAGGAACCTGTCCCTATGTTCAATAGATTTAATAAGTAATTCTAAATTTAGAACTATTAATTACCATAGGGATCACTAGAGATCATCAAGGCAAAGCTTATTAATAAATGAGGAAAATGCAGATCCAGGCAGTTAACTGACTGAACCCAGACCACAGGCTTGAATCTGGCTCTCCTCCTGACCCTGCTTCTCCTGCGGCAATCAAGTCTCAACGAACATGGCCACCTGCTTCTACAAAAATAACATTTACTGGAACACATTCACATATAATACCTGTGTGCTACAAAGGAAGAGTTGAATAGTTGTGAAAGATACCTTATGGCCTAAAAGATTTAGTATCTGATTCTCTACAGAAAAACATTTGCTGATCCCTAAAGTTTTCTTAACATACAATTTAAAAGTTTCAGAACTTAACACATAAATTCTATCAATAATAAACTACATTATAGCCCCTTGCATCTGTAGCTTCCATATGGCAGAAGCTCAGACTCTGCCACAGCAGCAAATTGTTAAAATGAAACTATGGAATCATCACAAAATTTTACCTGCAATCTTTTTATCCCTTCTAAAATGGCCTTGACTGTCCCAGGGGCTCCGCCTCAGGTTCTTCAGTGGCGAGCCCACCAGGAAGAGGTAACAAGACTGGAAATGGAAATCTCTGCCAGAAGAAGAGAAAAGGCAGAGGAGAAAGAGAGGCTGTGGAAGAAGAAATTGTTACAAAGAGAAGAGAAGAAAAAAGAAATAAGAAAATACTGGGCTGATAAAGAACAGAAATGGCAGGAAATGGAAATGAGAGTTCTTCGGCGTCTGGAAGAACTGAAGAAATTAATGGCTGAACAGTCAGTAAAAGACAGAGAAAGGGTTAAATACAGACAAGAATTTTTGGAAAAACGTTTGATGGAGAAAAAAGAAGTGGCCCTTCGAGAAGCACTTGAAGAAAAAGAGAGAGAAAAGCGACTAGAAGCCCTGAGGAAACTATACCTTATGGCCTAAAAGATTTAGTATCTGATTCTCTACAGAAAAACATTTGCTGATCCCTAAAGTTTTCTTAACATACAATTTAAAAGTTTCAGAACTTAACACATAAATTCTATCAATAATAAACTACATTATAGCCCCTTGCATCTGTAGCTTCCATATGGCAGAAGCTCAGACTCTGCCACAGCAGCAAATTGTTAAAATGAAACTATGGAATCATCACAAAATTTTACCTGCAATCTTTTTATCCCTTCTAAAATGGCCTTGACTGTCCCAGGGGCTCCGCCTCAGGTTCTTCAGTGGCGAGCCCACCAGGAAGAGGTAACAAGACTGGAAATGGAAATCTCTGCCAGAAGAAGAGAAAAGGCAGAGGAGAAAGAGAGGCTGTGGAAGAAGAAATTGTTACAAAGAGAAGAGAAGAAAAAAGAAATAAGAAAATACTGGGCTGATAAAGAACAGAAATGGCAGGAAATGGAAATGAGAGTTCTTCGGCGTCTGGAAGAACTGAAGAAATTAATGGCTGAACAGTCAGTAAAAGACAGAGAAAGGGTTAAATACAGACAAGAATTTTTGGAAAAACGTTTGATGGAGAAAAAAGAAGTGGCCCTTCGAGAAGCACTTGAAGAAAAAGAGAGAGAAAAGCGACTAGAAGCCCTGAGGAAACAGGTTGCTATTGTCGCTCAATTTGATCCTGTTAGAATGATGTCAGATACAGTGGCATCAAAAGCAAGGATGGGTATTGGAACTGAAGAATTTATTCTTCAAAAGCCACTCTTCACAATGAATACATACAATGAACAGCAGATAATTTCTGACCCTAGACTTCGTTTTGAGTTAGCACTCCGAGAAGCTGGACTTCATAAAACATTTTATGCTAAAGAGATATTACCAAAAATCAGTCCTCAAAAACCTCCAAGAAAGGATATGGAGTCTACTGTATTTAAAATCTAGAGTTCATCCTCAAATCCTATTATACATAAACAAGATTTTTCTTTGAATACATTTATATGGATAATAATAATTACTACTTTCTAAAAGTTTACAAATTATCAGACGTAGAAGTCACAGCGTCTATTAAAACAATTTTGTCTTTCTTTTATGATTTTTAGAATTTTATGCACTAGTTTCCCATCTCTTTTTATGTTTAATAGTACTAAATTCTCCAAAGACTATCAAACTAAATTATAACACATCTGGAACATATATTATCATTTAGTAAATTGTATTTTGGAGGTTGCAGTATCCCATGAAAAGAGTTCAAAATAAACATTTGCAAGAATCACAAAAAAAAATAATAAAAATAAACTACATTATAATAAACAGCAATAAAACCAGAACCAGTAACTACTTTAGGAGGATTTAATTCCCCCATCCCAAGAATTAAGTATTTGTCCATTTTCCATGTTTTGATATGTACATCTTTAAGTAAAACTATAAAACTTAGAACCTCCCAAAGGAGAAATCAAGATCTGCTTATTTAAGCTGAAAGAGAACTCAAGTACATTTCTTTAATAGAGTACTTCTCATCTACATAAACATATTTATAGATTACCAGCTACTTGGGAGACAGCCTAGTAGATAAATCTAAACGAACTGAATTAGAAATGTCAAACATAGGACAGAATATTTTAGAAAAAGTCAAATATATACACTATTTTCCAGCAGAATATCTAAAGCACAACAGACAGACATCTATTTAAACGTCAAAAACATCTGCCCTATTAATCACTTGGTTCAGTAAATGTTTAGGTTTTACCTTCCTCTTCCCAGAAAAGAAAGTAAGCTGGCTCCAGCTAACCCCATTAGTAATAGATGCTTATACAACAGAGTAACATAAACCTCAGGGAGACCTAAGTACAAAATACGATTTAAACAAAAGTAGTAGGCTGCTCAGGGAAAAACAAGTGTATTTACGGAAGGAAGAAGTCCCTAAGGCAGGAAATCAATAAAAATTATGAATCCACTGGTTAGAAGACAATATGGGATGGGGTTATAATATAAACACCATTCTTTTTTAGAGAACCCTGGACTGTTCATTATAAAATGATGTAGAATGTACAACAGAACAAAAAATTGTAGTACCTGAGGGCATATATGTCAAATCAAAGTGTGCACACACACACACACACGACCTGGGACTTAAATCAGAAGAAAACCTGGGTTCAGACCCCTTAACTGCCAACAACTGTTAGCACTGAGCAAGTCACTTTTCAGTGGCCCGATGTCCTTCTAGGTTTTAGTCTACTCCTTTATAAAATAAGAGGTTTGGACTAGGTAGCAAAGTTCCTTCTAATCCCCCAATTAGCATACTTCCAAGTAACTGTTTATTAACTCACAGCTGCATGTCAAGTCCATGTTAAGAGCTTTAATTATGTGTAGAATTAAGTGGACTTAGAAGAGGTATTGGGGGAAGGCAATGGCACCCCACCCCAGTACTCTTGCCTGGAAAATCCCACGGACAGAGTAGCCTGGTGGGCTGCAGTCCATGGGGTCGCAAACAGTCGGACAGACTGAGCGACTTCACTTTCACTTTTCTCTTTCATGCATTGGAGAAGGAAATGGCAACCCACTCCAGTATTCTTGCCTGGAGAATCCCAGGGATGGAGGAGCCTGGTGGGCTGCCATCTATGGGGTCACACAGAGTCGGACATGACTGAAGTGACTTAGCAGCAGCAGCAGCAGCAGCAGAAGAGGTATTCTGGAAAAATAAACCCTATCAAGCATCACTCTTTCAAACGCATGAAGGTGTACAAGATGGAGCTTAGTCTGCTCTGCCTTATAAAAGAAATGAAATCCTATTCTTCCAAGCTCTATGAATTATCTAACTAAACTAGATTATATTAGCCAATGCATATATTCTCTCTGATTCTTGGTTTCCCCACCTCCAACAATAACTGGTCTTTGTAAGGAGTAAGGAGAACACACATGGGTGAAGAGCTGAAACCTTCCCTCTGAGGTTAGGAGTAAGACAAGGGTGCCTTCTGTCACTGATTCACAAACCAGAAATAAAAAGAGCAATAAAACCACAGAAATAAGACATTCATGTAACTGGAAAAGGACCGTTTCTTCGATGTGTGTGTGTGTGTGTGTGTGTGTGTGTGTGTGTGTGTGTGTTGACTGTTAAAACCACAATACTGTTATTAGCCTCCAATTAAAATAAATTTAAAAAGAGAAAAAAATAGGCAATTAAAAAAATAAAGAGAAACTGTATTTAGAAAAAGAAAAAAATCAACGAGGGAAAAGTAAGCAATCCAATTTAAAAAGAGGTGAAAGATCTGAATGAGAGCTCCAAAGGGGGGCTCCAAATGGGCAATGAACATGGGAAAAGGCCCTGAGCCTTGTTCGTAATATACAAAATGAACACTTAAAATACAATGAGCTATCACTATACACTCATCAGACTTTAAACAATAATGTTTCTGATAATACCAAATGCTGAAAGACCGCAGGGTCCCCAGAACACATTTGGCATTTGGTATACACGATGCAGGGCTGTGTGCCACGACTCGGCACCTGAGTATGCACAACAGTGTCCATACTTTATGACCACACAAGTCCACTCCTAAACACGTCCTGAGGAAACGCACACTCAGAGGCACGCACAAAAGCGCTCACAGCAGCACTGCTTCTTAAGAGCTAAAGCCCGGATATAATCCCAATGTTTACCAATTGAATGGATAAAGTAAGAAACAAAGATATGATGAAGTACATTACACAACAACTAACTAAGGAAGCACACAACTATATACCAAAAAAATGCTGACTGGAAAAAAAAAGCAAAACAAAAGAACATTCGTGGTTATCATTTCATTTGTATGTTCAAAAAATACAGAAAAACAGTATTTTCTAAATATGATTTCTATTATTTACATACACACTCAGAGAAGATAAATCTATTCATAAAATGCAGGGAAATTATCCCTGGGGAGAAGAGAAGTGATTCAACCGGGAGGTGCTACGGCGGCAGCTTCTGGGGAGCTGGCCACGTTCTGTTTTCTGACCAGGCGGTGAATACAAGGCTGGTCACTTCACATTTGAAAGTGCACACACACAAGTGTACACGTAAACTGTACACTAGCCCAGTTCCTGGCAGATAACAGATAGAGAGATAGCCAATAAAGCCAATCCCTTCTTATTAATGAGGATGATACTCTGACTACTACTGATATAATTTCCACTGCTATTACTGCTAATTTCTCCTCTGTAGATTATACATGGGGGTGTCCCATGGGGGCTCAGTGGTAAAGAATCCACCTGCCAATGCAGGAGACGTGGGTTCGATCCCTGGGTTGGGAAGATCACCTAGAGAAGAAAATGGCTACCCACTCTAGTATTCTCGGCCTGGGAAATCCCATGGGCAGAGGAGCCTGGTGAGCTACAGTCCATGGGGTCGCAGAGTTGGACACGACTCACTGACTGAACAACAAGATTATAAAGCTCCCTGATGATCTCAGCTCAGAGAGAAGGCACAGAGAAACAGCTAGTGTGAAAGGAGAGCTCACTGGCGCCACTGCTGTCTCCCTACTGTGCAGACTGTTAAACGCACTGGTCTCTCCCCTCTCATGCAGCTTGTACTATGCTGACCACGAAAGCTTGACAGGAACTGAGGTTTCTCCCTGCAGCTGATTATCCCTTCAGCGAGGTTCCCACTAGCGGCAGCAGGAGTCCTGAACTCTGCAGGGTGAGCAAGAGTAACAGAGTGTGAACTGGGTCTAGTAAAACCGAACTGAAGGGAAATGGTAAGAGAAAAGTGCCGGCTCCTCCCCGTGCCCAGCCCTGAAGTGCTCTTCCCACAGCCGCAATGCAGACTGCTCACAGGTCACTGGCGGCCCCTTCCCTCAGCAGGCAACGGAAGGCAAGCGCTTACACGCAAGGCAGCGAAATGCACAGGGTCATGACGTCAAACGCTCACTGTATTCTCAGGGCAAAATTTTTTTAAAGAGGGAAAAAATATATGTTTTAAAAGAGGTTAAATTTTAAATCTTGCCAAGTACAACTATAAGGCATTATATAAACTCTTTGATATTTCCAACTTTTGAAAACAAAAGATAAAATCTTCTAGTGATTTTTAAATTCCTTTGTAATCAAAGAGAAAACTGTTAAAAAGATTTCACTTACAGCTTCTTACTGATGCACGCTGAAGAGAAAAGTTTCCAGAGGAGAACTGAAGCAATTTAAGTAACTGGGGTTATAATTACTAACTTAACCACTCCTTTTAAAAGTTTTATAATATTTAACATCTGACTAAAACAAAACCTAGATGTATCCTGTGTTGGGCAAAGAAACTGACCTAACTGATCTATAATTAAAGAATCATATGAGGGAGGAAATAATACAATCAAATGTATGACCATGTCCCCGGAATTCTGAGGAAGGGAGAAAGTGCGTCTACTTGGGGCAGTTAGAGGGCCTTCATGGACAAGGAGGAGGCCTAGGTAAGTAAGTTGGGGGAGAGCAAAGGACAGCCTTAGCCAGGCAGTTCAGGGAAGAGAGATGGGAAGTGTGTTCAGGGGGGCAACAGACAAGTAGGCCAGTTACTGGTGGGGCCGGGGGTTAAGGGGACACACACCAGGAGGGAGGTGAAGGTGCAGATGGTGGTCAGGTGTGGGCGGCACATAAAGTTCTGGCCAGCCTTGGTACTCTTAGCAGTATGTCTTAAAGCTGAAGGCATGCTTATAACTTTCTGAAAGTATAGGCTATTCTAATAAACGTAATGGAAAAGAGCCAGTGAATACTGACTTGTACACTTCAAATGGAAGCAGTCTGTACTGTGTAATTTATGCCTTCATAAAGTCGACTATTTACACTGCAACAATTAAAATCAAGGACATGCTCTCTTTACTAATAATTCTCTTTCCATGCTTCCACTATCGTGTGAGGAAATGCACTGAGAACCAAGCCGCCATGACTACTTAACCAAGTCCTTTACAGACATCCATCGTTACCTTGCTACAGTAGTGTAGCAAGATAGTAGGCCTGATCACATCTCTCCTGCTCATCACTGCAAAAGAACCTTCCAAAAGAATCCACAGCCTTTCCTTCAAAAACAATCAATGTGGACCTTAAAGTCCTCTACAATTTGAGCTCAATCTGCCATTCTGGTCTCTTTCCCACAGCTTTCTATACACAGACATAGACCTTTCTTCACTCTACTGCTCACTCTTTTCTAAATAAACCCTGTCTTTACTTTCGGTTATGTCCTCAAGGTGCTCTCTGCACAGGACACACGCCTACCTCACAACCTCCATCCTACCTACACGTCAGTCCACTCAAGTGCTACACTCAGTGTGGAGTGTCTTCTGAAGGCCTCTGCAGGGCCCTCTGCACTCTCTCAACTTTGCTGATTGTGAAGTCACACTGTGCAAGAAAGCTAAAACCACCACTCTTTACATCAGGAATAATACTTGCCCTCGAGGAACTCACAGGAAACTACACCCACACATATGTATGTACTTGATTACAAGTCATACAGGACAAGACAGATATAGGACACACTCCAGTACTCTTGCCTGGAAAATCCAATGGACGGAGTAGCCTGGTGGGCTGCAGTCCATGGGGTCGCAAACAGTCGGACAGACTGAGCGACTTCACTTTCACTTTTCTCTTTCATGCATTGGAGAAGGAAATGGCAACCCACTCCAGTATTCTTGCCTGGAGAATCCCAGGGACGGGGGAGCCTGGTGGGATGCCGTCTATGGGGTCACACAGAGTCGGACACGACTGAAGTGACTTAGCAGCAGCCGCCGCAGCCACCGCAAATACTGGTTGAAGGAATGATTATTGCATATCATGAATATCTCCAAATCATCCATACATAACTATACAGATAAGGTTGTAACCTGCGTGGATTAAAAAACAGGAAGAGATTTTACCTTTTCAGTTGTAAGAGGTTTTGTAGGCTTTTCTGGTTCCTTTTCTTTCTTTTTCTCTTCCTTTTTTTTTTCCTTTTCTTTCTAAAACACAGCCGAAAGTTTTGATAAGTTCACTTTTTAAAAAAATGTCAGCTCTTCATACATTTTTATTTTATTAGTTGGAGTCATCATTTGAAGAGAGTACAAATTTCAATGATGACAATATTCAGTGGTACTGAGATATGAAAGAAAACATAGCAAATTCATACTGTCATCGAGTATGTTAATAACACAATAAAGAATAACTTTCCTTAAAAAATTAAGACAGAAGTGAGACAATTTAGAACTTCTTTGATAGTTCAGAATTTGTTTAAAACAAACGCAATTTCTATTCAATAAATTCTCATTCCATCTTTACATAAAGTTAGATTTCCTAACAGCAACTATGAAGTTGAAATTTGAATACAAAGAAAACAAAAACTAACTCATAGAAGAGAATTCTTTATCAACCAGATGAAGGCAGATTACAACATGTAAACATGAGAAGAAAAGTGTAAAATCACTTTAATTTTTTTTTCAATCAACACAGTGTTGTGACATTTTTAAAAGGCAAATATGATTATTTTCTCATGAAAATAACGTTGAAGATAGTGTTTGGGGACCAGAATGAGCTGACTGGTTTGCATATATGATACAACTCAGTCAAAGTAAACTATAGTGATATTATAAAGTTCACAATTTGCATTTTCAAGAAGGATGAAGTAAGATATAATAATAAATACTTAAGGGCTATAAACAGGTGGGAAAAGGAAAATGAAGTAGATTACACAACAAGCATTTGTAAGGCATATGGAGGGAAGAGATGCCTGGAAATTTACAATCTGGTGATAATGCAGCTGAGCGCTGATCTAGACCTTAGTTCCCTGGCAGCAAAGACGAAAGGATAAACTGCTGAACCTGGAAAAGGCAGGATAATCAACACACGAAACTTGGTGAAAATGCCTAAATGTTGCATCTGCACCTATGCCTTTAAATGGTGCTCGACACCACCTCTCTCAAGAGAAGAATCTTTACTATGTGTAAATTGGGAAAGTCAACACCAGCAATTCCTAAGCCAAAATGGTAGAGATAAAATTAAAGCTCCTATTGGCCAGGCACTGTGATAAGCACCTTACTGTCTAAGTCAATGTTTATAATAATGTCGGAAGAAAGTCATCATTGTCATTTTACAAATGCAGAAGCAGGCTCTCAGGAGAGTGACACACAGAGCCGATCGCAGCAGGGCTGAGGGCTGCAGAGCCTCCGTGCTGACTGCCGTCCAGTGGGCTCTGCTTCCCACACTGTCCTCCCCACGGGGACAGTGGACACCTCCCGAGCCCTTCTCAAGGGCTAGACACCGTGTGACTCACTGAGCCTTCCAAGGTAAGGAATGTCACTGCCAATGTGTAAGTGAAAAGTAAGCAGGATGTGCAAAAGTTCTTCAGATGTCATGAAATGTTTTCCACACACCAGTCAAGGTTTGGGAAGAAAGCAACATAACTGGACATCCTCAGTAATATGCTGGAGGTGGATGGTCCTGCAGCCTCTCAAAGCTCTTAGTTATTTCTAAGGATGTCACTGTCATGAGATGGGGAAGAAGCCCATCTTTCTAATCACTATGACTGGTGGGTATATCTGAAATCACCAAAAATAAACCGGTTCAGTTCAGTTGCTCAGTCATGTCCAACTCTTTACAACCCCATGGACTACAGCACGCCAGGCCTACCTGTTCATCACCAACTTCTGGAGCTTATTCACCCCATGTCCATTGAGTCAGTGATGCCATCCAACCATCTCATCCTCTGTCGTCCCCTTCTCTTCCTGCCTTCCACCTTTCCCAGCATCAGGGATCAGGGTCTTTTCAAATGAGTCAGTTCTTCACATCAGGTGGCCAAAGTATTGGAGTTTCAGCTTCAACATCAGCCCTTCTAATGAATATTCAGGACTGGTTTCCTTTAGTTCAATTCAGTTCAGTTCAGTTCAGTTGCTCAGTCGTGTCCGACTCTTTGCGACCCCATGAATCGCAGCACGCCAGGCCTCCCTATCCATCACCATCTCCCGGAGTTCACTCAGACTCACGTCCATCGAGTCCGTGATGCCATCCAGCCATCTCATCCTCGGTCGTCCCCTTCTCCTCCTGCCCCCAATCCCTCCCAGCATCAGAGTCTTTTCCAATGAGTCAACTCTTCCCATGAGGTGGCCAAAGTACTGGAGTTTCAGCTTTAGCATCATTCCTTCCAAAGAAAGCCCAGGGTTTACCTCCTTCAGAATGGACTGGTTGGATCTCCTTGCAGTCCAAGGGACTCTCAAGAGTCTTCTCCAACACCACAGTTCAAAAAAGCATCAATTCTTCGGCACTCAGCTTTCTTCACAGTCCAACTTTCACATCCATACATGACCACAGGAAAAACCATAGCCTTGACTAGGCGGACCTTAGTCGGCAAAGTAATGTCTCTGCTTTTGAATATACTATCCAGGTTGGTCATAACTTTTCTTCCAAGGAGTAAGCGTCTTTTAATTTCATGGCTGCAGTCACCATCTGCAGCTGTCTCTTATACACATCTCCAGTTGTTACCAACACAGGAGTCTCTGTGTGTGTATGTGTGTGGTCTGGGCTGACCTTTCTGCCCTAGGAGCCTGGAAGCGGAGCCTCATGGAGAACAGGGGCTCCCTAACCCCTGCTTGTTGCTCAGGTGGGGTGGGGGTCTGATTTAGAAAGGGGATACAGGAGGGTTGAGAAAATCAGGAAGTAGAAGGGTTGAGGGGATGTTGCCCGGTTCACCTCCCACTTCCATCTGCTTTTCTTTCTCTTAATCAAATTCTGATTACAAATGTCACACATAGTCCTGGTGGAAATTTTGTGGGATACATAAAAGTGTATAATAGAAAAAAGGAAATGATAGCTATTTTTAACAACTTAATGCATTCTATTTTTCTAAGTATATTTATATAATCATGTAGAAATACTCACAGATGCCCTTGGAATCAAACGTATTCATTATATAGAGTGCTTCCCTCAGCTTCATTTATGGCATGTCCTCAGATCATTAATTATTGTTCTACTAAATCAAGGGTCTTAAGCCTGTGTGTGTGTGTGTGTGTGTGTGCATGTACACGTGCGTGCATGCGTGCCATGGATGACTTTGGTACCCAGATGAAACCTACTGACTGCTTATTAGAATGATGTTTCTAAATAATAAAATAGATAAGGTTTAAAAATGAACCAATTAATTTGAAATACAGCCACCAAATTTTAAACATTGGTGAGATAGCGATAAATGTACTGCTTTAGGCCTTAAATAAAAAGAACTAGTGACCACCATAACTTTGAAGTGCTGATGAGTGGAAATGATATTTTGAGATATCTGTAACAGCTGCAATTTGAGATGAAAATAGCTGTGATTTCTTTGGGTGAGAAAGTCAGAAATTCTGGTAATGCCACTATATTTTATTGTTTACATTCATCATTGAGAGAAATGCTAAATTCAAGGTAGAGATTACCCCAACAAAGTGTATTTTTTGTTTCCCATGGAAGTTCATTAGCCCTAGACCGCTTAGGGGAACACATATTCCGGGTTAAGAACTCCTGCACTACATGGTGTTTAACGTTTTTTGCTAACGTTTAAGCTAACTCAGATGTTTTCTTAGGGATCCCTTAAAGAGTGCCTTCCCCAGCCTTATCCCTTGATGCAGTGATGCTGGTGGCTCCGCTCTCTGGAAGTCTTCCTTGTTTGCTTGTAATTTTCTTCATTCCCATCCTCACTGGTAGTGAGTGTTCAGGTTTAACAGCCATGATAATTATCCTAAGAATTATCATACTCATCCCTTTCACATATATACCTTCATAGTTGTGTCACTGGCAGTCAGTGATGTGCAAATACACAGTATTTAAAATGCAAACAAGATGTGAGTCCCTTGGGAGGTGGTAAGGGTTTGGAGAATTTTGAGCATTACTTTACTAGCGTGTGAGATGAGTGCAATTGTGCGGTAGTTTGAGCATTAAGGTTTGCCTTTTCACACTGTTCATGGGCTTCTCAAGGCAAAAACACCACAGTGGTCTGCCATCCCCTCTCCAGTGGACCACATTCTGTCAGAACACGGCATGGCTCATGTGGCTGTGGCCCATGCGATCAGTTTGCTTAGTTTTCTGTGACTGTGGTTTTCATCTGGTCTGCCCTCTGAGAGGTAAGGATAAAAGGCTTATGGAAGCTTATCGATGGGAGAGACTGACTGTGGGGAAAACTAGGTCTTTTCTTTCCCTAGCCTTTCCCTTCTCCAGGGGGATCTTCCCAACCCAGGGACTGAACCAAGATCTCCCGCATTGCAGGTGGATTCTTTATCAGCTGAGCCACAAGGGAAACCTAAATTAAACCAGCTGGCTGTGTTTAACCAAGGGAGAGCACAATTTGATGTCTTGAACACTGGAATTTCAGTTGTCAAACTATGGCTGTAAGCAACAATTTTATGACATGGGCCTTGAAGTCACATTAAAAACATGGGTTCTAGCCAAAATGGCCATCATCAAAATACCCATAAACAATAAAAGCTGGAGAGGGTGTAGAGAGAAGGGAATCCTATACTGTTGATGAGGATGGAAATTGATACAGTCACTATGGAGAACAGTGTGGAGATTCCTTAAAAAACTAAAACTAGAGCAACCATATGACCCTGCAATCCCGCTTCTCAGCATATATGCAGAGAAAAACATGACCCGAAAGATACATGTGCCCCAATGCTCATGGCAGCACTGTTTAAAACAGCCAAGACATGGAAGCAACCTTAATGTCCACCAACAGAGGAATGGATACAGACGACGTGGAACGCACATACAATGGAATGTTACTCAGCCATTAAAGAGAATGAAACAGCCATTTGCAGCAACATGGACGGACCCAGAGAGTGTCATCCTGAGTGAAGGAAGTCAGAGAAGGAAAAACATTATATGACATCCTTTATATGGGGGATCTAAAAAGAAATGGCACAAACGAGCTTACAAAACAGAAACAGACTCACAGCCTCGAGAACGAACTTATGGTTGCTGGCAGAGGGAGGACGGGGAAGGGAAAGTTAGGGAGTCTGGGATGGACGTGCGCTCACTGCCATATTTAAAATGGACAACCAACAGGACCCTGCGTATAGCACAGGGAACTCTGCTCCGTGCTATGCTGCAGCCTGGACGAGAAGGGAGTAACGTACAGCACAGGGAACTCTGCTCCGTGCTATGCTGCAGCCTGGATGAGAAGGGAGTAACGTACAGCACAGGGAACTCTGCTCCGTGCTATGCTGCAGCCTGGATGAGAAGGGAGTAACGTACAGCACAGGGAACTCTGCTCCGTGCTATGCTGCAGCCTGGATGAGAAGGGAGTAACGTACAGCACAGGGAACTCTGCTCCGTGCTATGCTGCAGCCTGGATGAGAAGGGAGTAACGTACAGCACAGGGAACTCTGCTCCGTGCTATGCTGCAGCCTGGATGAGAAGGGAGTAACGTACAGCACAGGGAACTCTGCTCCGTGCTATGCTGCAGCCTGGATGAGAAGGGAGTAACGTACAGCACAGGGAACTCTGCTCCGTGCTATGCTGCAGCCTGGATGAGAAGGGAGTAACGTACAGCACAGGGAACTCTGCTCCGTGCTATGCTGCAGCCTGGATGAGAAGGGAGTAACGTACAGCACAGGGAACTCTGCTCCGTGCTATGCTGCAGCCTGGATGAGAAGGGAGTAACGTACAGCACAGGGAACTCTGCTCCGTGCTATGCTGCAGCCTGGATGAGAAGGGAGTAACGTACAGCACAGGGAACTCTGCTCCGTGCTATGCTGCAGCCTGGATGAGAAGGGAGTAACGTACAGCACAGGGAACTCTGCTCCGTGCTATGCTGCAGCCTGGATGAGAAGGGAGTAACGTACAGCACAGGGAACTCTGCTCCGTGCTATGCTGCAGCCTGGATGAGAAGGGAGTAACGTACAGCACAGGGAACTCTGCTCCGTGCTATGCTGCAGCCTGGATGAGAAGGGAGTAACGTACAGCACAGGGAACCCTGCTCCGTGCTATGCTGCAGCCTGGATGAGAAGGGAGTAACGTACAGCACAGGGAACTCTGCTCATGTTATGCTGCAGCCTGGATGAGAAGGGAGTACAGGGGAGAATAGATACATATAGTATATGTACGGCTGAGGCCCTTCTCTCTTCACCTAGAACTATCACAACATTGTTAACAGGCTATAACTCAATACAAAAAAATATATAAATGCAAAAAAAAATTTTTTTAATAATAAAGAAAGGAGATAAAAATAAGGAACTTAAAGCTAGGCAACTCCTCAGGTGACTGATCTATTTAAGATACAAGTTTCCTAAGGGAATGGTGAAATATATATTTTTTTTAGGTTGGAGGAAATATGTCTTTAGTATCAACGCTTCTGATTTCTTCTTTGGCTCTTAGTAGGATGAACAGAAATCTCAAAAATTTCTGTAAGTTCTTTCTGGGAGACAAATCTCTCTCTCTCTCTCTCTCTCTATCCGCCCCCTTCTCCCCCACCGCACTCCACCCCCCCACCCCGCGAGGGAATGCCTCAAAACCAGAGCTGCTAGAAAAGGTAGATAAATTCGGTCTGAAGAGATTAGTTTCAACCACTCTATGAAACGAGCAATATTCAAAACCTTAAAAATAAGCTAAGATGCACCAGTGGCAGACCTTTCTAGGACCCTAACGTTTAGTGAGCATTATTAAACTTTCATTTTCTATGTTTTCTAAAAAAAAAAAAACCATGGGCTCTAAACGCAGATCATATAGTTTGACCTACAGATAATACCCATCTTTAGAAAAGCTGCTGAAAGACCAAAGAGTACTGTGAGAACCTAAGTTGTTTTAAACTATTTCTCAGCAAGAATAAAACACGGCAGTGTTTAATATTTCAAAACAGTAGTTCCTGAAATTTGGTTATTACATAGCCAAATGATATAGTAAAACAGGAGACCTTCTGCAAAAGAGAACAGGAAAAAATGTTCAAGTCCTAAAGTCAAAGAAAAGTAGATCTTGGGTTCATTAAAGATATGGTCTCTAAAACTTTTTATTACGCACTTCTGTCTCAAAATGTTGTGAGCATACATACTCAATATATGTATGCATTTATTAGTAGAGCACATATAGTACTCTATTATACACATTATAAAACATACGTAAAATTAGAAATTTTAAGAGGGTAAGAAAAAAAAAAGCATGAATAAACCTTCTGACAGACTGCCCTGAAGGACTCCCTGGTGTCTAAATGCTGTCAGGCAAGATGATGCCACTCGGTCGGATAAGATCCTGCTTTCCAGGACCTGGGGGCCAGCCCCACACGGCAGACACGTGACCTGAGGGTTTCCACCCTCTGAACAGGCACCACGGCCATCCTTCCACGCCCTCGAGGCCATCTCTGCCTCCTGCAGGGCTTCATCCCTGCTCCTGACCCCTGACCCCTACAACTCTCTGACCACCCGAGTCTCTCCAGCTCCAACCACGCCCTTCATGCTCCACACCACCCTTCACTGTCTCCTCTGGACCCCTTGCTGTGCTGTGAGGTCCAAGGGTGCCTAGCTCTCTGCTCTCGTGCCACCACTCAACACAGTGTACGCGGGCTGCCTCCACACTCCTCCACCTGGGAGCTCTCCTCGGCTTCCAGACTTGTGTCTCCAACCTCCTGCCAGAACCCTCACAGCTGTTCAGTTACTTCACACTCAACACACCCAACTCTTAAGTCCGCCCCCTCCCTACACTCACCTCAAAGCTGCTCCTCCTCCTCAACCTAGGTCCCTTCTCCCTGGAGAGCACATCATCTGCTGAGATGCTCAGGCCAGCAGCCAGGAGTCACCAAGGCCCCCAGAGCGCCTCCACGACTCACTGATTATATACCTCACGGACCCAACCTTTGAGTCTCTGACAACCACTCTCCCTTCCACTCCCTCTGCCTCCAGTCCAGCACACGCTCCCATCATTTCATCCCTGAGCCAGGGCAACAGGTTCCCAGGCCTCTTCTACATCCAGCAGCACAAAGTTCACCCTCCAGAGACGGTGGTGCTGACAGTCCGGAGGTGAAAATCAGTTCCGGACGCTCGTTCTGCCCGCAGAAGGCACTGCGGAGCCAGGGCCTCGGGTCAGAGCCCAGACGTGCCAACAGCCTCCCAGGAAGGCACCCCTCCGCTTCCCCCCATCCACACCCCTGCCTTCTGCCACAAACCTCACTCATCCTGCTCCGCCCGCAGGCTTTCGTCACAGGACACTTTCTCTGTCTGGACTGCACCCCAGTCCTCACAGGGCACGTCCAGGAAAAGTGTAAGCCGCGTCAGAGCGAAGGCCCTGGACTAGAGCTGCACTGTGAGGGCTCAGCAATCACGGCCCCCACTCGGCTGCGTGAGAAACTCCCCTAAGGTTCCCCATCTTCCTCTGTTAGATGGAAGCGTCTCCAGGGCAGAGGATACATCTTATCTGTCTTTGTACCCCACATGTCAAGTACACCATTTAGCAATGAGGAGACACAGAAAAAGTGTGAGATAAAGGATGTCTCAAATTCACTATGGTCATTATAACAACAAAAAGATAAAAGAGTCAAAAAAATTAAAACCTTCAACTATTTACAGGGATGACTGTAAAAGTCCATAATGGTATAGCACCATGCTCCCTAATCACTCCTACCCCACACACATCTCAACAATTATCACTCTCTACAACAATGATGACTCTATGCATCCAATGTATCTATATGATGATTACTACAGCTTAAAAATCAAAATGACATTAACGTTCAAGAGTTTATAACAACAGAATCATAGAAAGAAAATTTTTAACCGAAAACTCTTCCTAGTAAATCAAAGAATTCAAGAGCAATTACAGAAAAGTTCCTTTAAGCCTAAGGTGGTAATGGAAACAACAGCAAAAAAACTAACTGCTTATTAAATGCTAAGATATATCTATGGTACCGGTAAATTAGTCATTCTGAAATTAAATACAGATTAAAGCTCTTTAATCCTACCTCCAGCATAGGAAAGTGGTCTTAAAATTGTTGTATTTAATGTATTTAATACTGGAGACAATTCAAAGCATAAACAACTATTACAGCATCCCAAATGACGGCACGTTCACACCAAGCGTATGGACAAGCTGGCTACACCACCACCATACCTCCAACTTGTTTTTCTCAGCAGCGGCTTGTAGGGAAGGAGAGGATACCAAAGGCTGAAGAGGAGCATCAGAGGAGGCAGCCTGTGGAATGCAGGTGGGAAGTCAGGAGGAAAAAACAAAAAGAAAGTAGTCAGGCCCACAGGCACAGGAAAGAAACAAACACGCATGCACTTCTGAGCTACAGAAGCTCTCAGAAAAATGTGAAAGGAAAACAACGCACCAAGAAGAGTGATGCTTTTCAAGTACTTCCATGTGGAATTTCTGCAGGTAAAGGCATTTATTACAGAAAAGTGTATGATTTAAAATGCATTTCACTCTAACATAAAATTCAAAATGCACTCAGACAAGATCATGCCCCAAGTATCTGAGAAACAATTGACCGTGCCTGGCGGCTCTCTATCCATCAGTGTTACTGCTGGAGTGTTCACGCTCTGACACACTGTTCCAAATGGCTGGACAGCACAAATTGAGATCTTGTTCCCACTGACCATAACTGCTTTAAGAATGGAAAATAACACAGAGCTGAAACAGTAAAAGTTAACAGAAGTTTTAATCAACTGTGTAAGAAAATAGAAAGAAGGCTGGGAGCGAAAAGAGTGAATTAACGCAGCGTAACAGCGAAGCAGCAGGCTTACTGAAAAGCCATGCGTACACTTCCTTCTTGGAGCTCCGTGTCCACAAACACCACCCCCAGGGCTGCACCGGCTGAATTGCCCCAAAGCTCTGTGAGACAGTTACATATGCAAAGGCAGTTACATAAGCAAAGGCAATTTATACAGAGATAATTTCATCTAAAAGCCTTTTCACTCATCTTACCCAATTCCTACAAGAATAGTTGATCTCTTTAATGGAAGCATTATCTTCCTGCTCTCTTTACTGCCAAAATATAACTGAATACGTTTACAAAATGTGTAGCAGATCTTTGGAGCTGTTAAACTGACATCTCTATATTGCTCTATCATATCAATAGTGCCTATGAGGAATCTTTAAAAATGAAAAGTGCTATTACAGAAAGGTCATTATGCAATGTCAAAATAACAATGTGAGACAGTAAGTTCTCATTCAATCTGCTTGTCACTGAGTTAGTTATGGCTGCAATTCTAAGTCACAACCCAAGCCCATAATCTCTAGCGGGTCTTCGCTGACACACTGTTAGCTGTGTTAAAAGTATACAAACTAGTCATTCGATGACAACTAACTGAAATTACACATAGCAGAATATATTTAAGAAGACAAACTGTGCCTTAAAGACCAGCTGCAAAACTAATTTGTTCCCCCGGACATTCCCTCCTAGATATACGGAGAAAACAAGAGATTAGAAAAAGCACATAAAATCACTTAAGATGGTAACCTGTATCATAAAGACCTTTTGGCCCAAATTTATGTAAAAGCTAAACATAAAAATATAACAAAGAAATAAAGGCATTTAATATGTTGAGTGTTACTAATTCAAGATAATTCACTGTAAAAGTATTTTTTCTCCTCCTGAGAGGATGATAAACTGATTTCACCACTTTTAAAATTCAGATGCTCACTGTTCACAGAATCTTGATTCAAACTGGAATCAAGATTGCCAGGAGAAATACAGAGATGACACCACCCTTATGACAGAAAGCAAAGAGGAACTAAAGAGCCTCTTAACGAATGTGAAAGAGGAGAGTGAAAAAGTTGGCTTAAAACTCAACATTCAGAAAACTAAGATCATAGCATCCAGTCCCAACACTTCATAGCAAAGAGATGGGGAAAAAGTGGAAACAGTGAGAGACTTTATTTTCTTGGGCTCCAAAATCACTGCAAATGGTGACTGCAGCCATGAAATTAAAAGACACTTGCTCCTTGGAAGAAACGCTATGATCAACCTAGACAGCATATTAAAAAGCAGAGCTATCCCTTTGCCAACAAAGGTCCGTTTAGTCAAAGCTATGGTTCTTCCAATAGTCACGTACGGATGTGCGAGTTGGACCATAAAGAAGGTTGAGTGCCAAAGAACTGATGCTTTTGAACTGTGGTGTTGGAGAAGACTCCTGAGAGTCCCTTGGACTGCAAGGAGGTCAAACCAGAATATTCATTAGAAGGACTGATGCTAAAGCTGAAACTCCAATACTTTGGCCACCTGATACGAAGAACTGACTCACTGGAAAAGACCCTGATGTTGGGAAAGACTGAAGGCAAGAGGTGAAGGGGACAACAGAGGATGAGATGGTTGGATGGCATCACCAACTCGATGGATACGAGTTTCAGCAAGCTCCGAGAACTGGTGGTAGACAGGGAGGCCTGGCATGCTGCAGTCCATGGGGTCGCAAGGAGTCAGACACGACTGAGCAACTGACACTGAACTGAACTGAAAAGTCAGATGGAGCAATATATAACTATTTAGTAAATATCAGTCTTTTAACAAAGCATGTTAATACCAAAGTAAAGCATTAATACTATGTTCCAGCTGGGAGAAAACACAGAGATCCTCGTTCAACAGGAAAGACATCTGAAAAGTCAACAGGAACATTCGCAGGTGAATGTGAACAGTTGTGTGCTCATAAATCACACTACCATCTGCCAGTAAGAAAGGGACAGTCTAACAGGACACACGAAAACAGGGATAAGTCTCAAAAACATGCTGAAAGAGGCCAGACACCCAAGAATAAACAATGTATGATACCATTTACACGAAACTTCAGCAGCGACGAATACAGTCTACAGTGACAAAGAGCAGACCAAGGGCTACCTGGGACAAGCGTGGGAGGCAAGCGGGCACAAGGCACCTCATGCGGGGAGGGGAAGAGTCTACATGCCAACTGTGGTTGTGGCCACACAGGAGCAATGAATGATGAGCTCCATTATGCAAGCAAGGAATGAAGACCTAGAGTCCACAGCTAGAAGCAAGAGACACAATAGACAGAGAGATGGATGGGGGAGCATCGAAAGGGCAGGCAGGAGGAAGAAAGAAAAAAATACAGAGGCAAGAAAAACTAGGTACTCTCATGTTCTTTCCCAGACTCTAAGGACCACTGCCCCCACCTCCACTAAGCACCCGAGCAGAATGCCACCGCCTGCCATCTGGGTTAGTCCTCCAGTCCCACTCATCCATAAACCATGCATTCACACATGTTCTACAAGGCCAGAGTCCAAACCCCTTAACTAGACCGCAAGGTCCCCTGCCTGCCCCCTCCCCGGGACCTGGTCACCACCTGTCTAAGCACACTTGACTCCCTGGGAGCCAGCTCTCCAGTCTGCTGCTCAGGTTGCAGGGATCGCAGCCACACTGCTTCCTCTGCTGGAAACCCACGCGCGTCTAGGGGACCCCTGCCCTGCCCCCTTCCCGGATGCGCCCCTGGTCCTCCTGTTTGCACCTGCCAAGACGCTGCGCTCCTGCAAACACTGGCGCGTGTGTCCAGTGCAGATGCTGTTACTTATGGGTATCCTTTGTGCAACCGAAGTTCTCTGAGACGGACGCTGTTCCTACTTTGTTCACCATCTTGAACATCTGGCATTCAACAGATCTCAATAAATCTTTTAGCTGAGGAAAACAGGACAAGAGCGTCTCAGAGACAGACACAAAAGGAGGCTTACATCAGTAGCTGCCACTGTCCTCAGAAAGGGCTCTCGCTTACTCACCGTCTTCTCTGAACTCTAATGCAAGTTATCTACACTCACTGTGAAATTCAGAATTTATTTTGTAACTAGATGATAATTTCATTTCACTACATTCCAGTACTTTTACAGAGAGAAGACAAGACTCTGACCTAGAAAATGGCACTGGGAATCGGCGTTGGGAAATGTGGTTGTTGTGTTTGACTGTCCCTCTATTCCCCACCCTTCTCTCTGCCCCATCTATGACCTCCTTCAGGAATAAATCAGCTACCACCCTTCCTTCAACTATTCTTAAGCCCAGAAGGTCTTCTCAAGGCCACCACCAAAGTCAGCTGTATGCAAAGAAACTCCCAGAGCAATGCATGTGTACAAACCCACCTACTACAAAAGGAAAACCGATGGGGCAGCTGGAAAATAGGGTTCCAATTGCCACGTTCCAGCATAAGGTGAACAAATACACACTGAGAAGATACCGAGTACTATAAAAATACCAGCATGATCATCTGAAGGTCGCCAGGCAAATTGTTCATTTTACCTTTCCAGGAAAAGATCCCGTTACTTTCTTGGCTACTTTACTGTCGCTGCTGTCACCGCTGCTCAGTCCCGAAGTCACGCCCGGCCCTCTGGGGCCTGGTGGACGGCAGCATGCCGATCTCCTCTGTCCCCCACTATCGCCCACAGTTGCTCAAATTCAAGTCCACTGACTCAGTGACGCCATCTACTTCATCCTCTGTCATCCCCTGCCTCCTCCTGCCTTCAATCTAGATGAAAATCTGCTGCTCCAAAACAACTGACAAGGACCTTATGGATTAACTGTAATACATGCCTTAAACCAGGTTTAGAGATTTTTGACTATGTATTTTAAGTGGAGATTTTAATCACAGCAGTTCTCAAATGACTGTCTCATGATCTTTCAGTATCCTGTGAGGCTTATGTTCTTCAGGAGTTGAGAAATCATCTAAAAAATACAGTTTCCAAAGTAAATTACCTTCCATGGCATGTGTCAGATATAAAATACATTTACTGAACTAATAAATCATACAAGAGAAATCACCAATTAAACTTGTCAGTAGGGGAGTTAAAAGACTGACAAACTTAAGTACCCAGAGTCACCAAATACACAGAAGAAGCCTCAATTTTAATATACTAACTTTAAAATCACTGGATAAGGCACTAAGAAATGCAGAATTCTGGAGAAATTTCAAACAGAAATCCATTAATCACCACATCAGTCACCTGGAAGCCCATAACCTCAAAGGGCTGACTAAGATGTGGCGATATTAATCCAAGAGACCTGCAACGCTGTGCCCGCGCTGAAGCCACTGTGCCTAGACTCTCTGCTCCTGCGGGTCTCCTCCTCCCCACAGCAGGAGCCTCGCGGCGGCTCCTGCAGGTCTCCTCCTCCCCACAGCAGGAGCCTCGCAGCGCTCCTACATATACAGCAGTCAGCAACACAGACCTCTACAGCAAACACCACAGGAACACCTTGTTTAACTCTCCCAAGAATACTGTAAAAAGCAGACACCACGCACAGAAGAAACTAAAACTGTAACAACTCCGACTTGAACCTGTGTATCTAACATTAATCCTAAGTCACCACTAGATAATTTACCATCTAAGTTCTTCACTCCTATCCGGAAGGATACCTAAAATGGCTTGCAATTCATACAGTTTTAAAATTATTGTTCTTTATCTTAATGAACTGTATAAGCATCAGTTAATTGTAAACAGTGGTTGCTGCTCAGTGGCTAAGTCAGGTCTAACTGTGACCCCATGGACTGCAGCACCAGGCCTCCCTGTCCTTCACCATCTCCTGGAGCTTGCTCAAACTCGTGTCCATTGAGTCGGTGATGTCATCCAACCATCTCATCCTCTGTCGTCCCCTTCTCCTCCTGCCCTCAGTCTTTCCCAGCAATACAGTCTTTTCCAATGAGTCAGAGTTTAATAAAATTAAAAGTGCTAACTCGTTTTTATTATAGCACAATTCAGAAACATTATTTCCATAACAATTTCTAAGTTGAAATAATGGATTAATTTCACTTTCATTGCACTAAATTCTAGTCTTCATACATACATGTGTGTAAACACATATAACATACATACATATAACAAAGTAAGTTAGAATTTTGCTGTTTTTAAACTTTAATATAATACTCAATTTCAATACTTCAAACTCAAGAAGGCAAAGTGGTTGTCTGAGGAGGTTTTAGAAATAACTGAGGAAAGAAGAGAAGCAAAAAGCAAGGGAGAAAGGGAAAGATACACCCAACTGAATGCAGAGTTCCAGAGAANTGTTTTTAAACTTTAATATAATACTCAATTTCAATACTTCAAACTCAAGAAGGCAAAGTGGTTGTCTGAGGAGGTTTTAGAAATAACTGAGGAAAGAAGAGAAGCAAAAAGCAAGGGAGAAAGGGAAAGATACACCCAACTGAATGCAGAGTTCCAGAGAACAGCAAGGAGAGATAAGCCTTCTTCAGTGAAAAATACAAAGAAATAGAGAAAACAATTGAATGGGAAAGACTAGAGATCTCTTCAAGAAAACTGGAGATATCAAAGGAACATTTCATGTAAGGATGGGCCATGATAAAGGAAAGAAATGAAAGACCTAACAAAGGCAAAAGAGACAAAGAAGAGGTGGCAAGAATACACAGAAGAACTGTGCAAAAAAAGTCTTAATGACCCGGACAACCAGAGCGGTGTGGTCACTCACCTAGAGCCAGACATCCTGGAGTGTGGAGTCAAAGGGGCCTTAGGAAGCGTTACTACCAACAAAGCTAGCGAAGGTGATGGAACTGCAGCTGAGCTATTTCAAATCCTAAAAGATGATGTTGTTGAAGTACTGCAGTCAATATGTCAACACATTTGAAAAAACCAGCAGTGACCATGGGAATGGAAAAGTCAGTCTGCATGCCCAAAGAAGGGCAGTGCTAAACAATGTTCAAACTACTAGACAACTACGTTCGCTTCCCATTCCAATAAGGTTATGCTCAAAATCCTTCAAGCTAGGTTTCAGCAGTACTTGAATCCAAACTTCTAGATATACAGGCTGGGTTTAGAAAAGGCAGAGGAACCAGAGATCAAATTGCCAATATCTGGTGGATCATAGAGAAAGCAAGGGAATTCCAGAAAAACATTTACTTCTGTTTCATTGACTGCGTTAAAGCCTTTGACTGTATGGACCATAACAAACTGTAGAAAATTCTTAAAGAGATGGGAAAACCAGATCATCTTACCTGTCTCCTGAGAAACCTATATGTGGGTCAAGAAGCAACAGTTAGAACCTTATATGAACAACTGACTGGTTCAAAATTGAGAAAGGAGTATGACAAGGCTGTATGTTATCACCCTGCTTATTTAACTGATATGCAGAGTACATCATGTAAAATGCCAAGCTGGATGAGTTACAACCTGGAATCAAGATTGCCGGGAGAAATAACCACCTGGATATGCAGATAACACCACTCTAATGACAGAAAGTGAAGAGGAACTAAAGAGCCTCTTGATGAAGGTGAAAGAGAAGCGTGAAAAAGCTGGCTTAAAACTCAACATTTAAAAAACAAAGATTATGGCATCACTTCATGGCAAACAGAAGGAGAAAAGTGGAAACAGTGACAGATTTTAATTTCTAGGGCTCCAAAATCACTGCAGATGGTGACTGCAGCCACAAAATTAAAAGAGCTGCTGCTGGAAAAGAGCAACCAATATGGGAAAACGCAACCTCATCTACTCAAGACCTACTAAAGGGATTTCCCTGCTGATCCAATGCAGAGGGTTCCAGTTTGATCCTCAGTCAGGGAGATAAGATCCCAAACACCTCAGGGCCAAAAAAAACCCAAACCAAACAAACAGAACATAAAACAGAAGCAGTACTGTAATGAATTCAACAAAAATTTTTAAAATGGTCTACATAAAAAATGGTCTAAAAAAAATCTTTAAAAAACACCTGTTACTCAAAAGAAAAGAAAAAAAAAAAAAAAAGACCTAAATTGCCTAAGAACTCATCAATATTGCCAACTGTGACACACTACTGGTTACAGGGAGTGAAGGGCGGACGAGAGGACAGGTTTCTTTTTCTTTTTTTTCAACTGTAATTTTTATCATTTATGGCTTCAGCCAGGCCATGTGTGGCATGTGGAATCTTAGGTCACCAACTTTGGGATCAAATCTGTGCCCACTGCACTGGGAACAAAGAATCTTAACAACTGGACCGCCAGGAAAGTACCCAAGACAATTTTCTGTACTCAAAGTTCTTCAAAGGTCCCCTCTCATTCATCCATGAAAGAACACCAGGGAGGGCAGGTTTATTCTGCATACCTGTGGTAGAATTCTAAGACAGCCACCAAAACCCCTACATACCCTGGATTCTAAAATGAGTTCTCAAAATTTCAAATGAAAATATATTACTTACATTTTAGAGTATGTCCTTTGTTTCCCCCACAATGCTACAGGTAAAGTTACTTTCATGGACATTATCAACACCTATATTTTGTCCATTTTTACCTATCTTTCAAAAGATTCCTTTTCTATTACCAAAAGAAATGCAGCCCAAATTCTATCAAGGGTATCTCTGCTCCAAAATATACATATTTGATTGAATTTTTTTAGTATATTGCTTATCCACACGCACCAAAAAGGGAAACCAGCTTATTTGCAAAATGAGATGAAATTACTCTCTCTAAATTGCCTGACAGATGACTTACCCACAAAATTAATGGCTTATAGCTTTATTATTAATCTAGGAATCAAAGACCCCCTCCCCCGAAAAAAGGACTGCATCAATAGACAACTAGCCTTAAACGGTATTTAACTGTGACAAGAAAATTTATCAGAAAAAGAAACTTAAAAAGAAACAGTAATAAAACATATTTGATCACTACAGCAAGGTCTCAACTATTAGGAAACAAATGCTTGATATCATTTTGTGCAGGAACAAGGTCAACAAAAGCCTGTCTGATACTGAACACCTCACATTAAAGAGGCATTTATCTATTAGCGCCTGCTTCTCAGGCACTCAAGCTTCAAAGCACTTTCCCAGGAAGACCACCTGGCGCTGCGATTCATGCATGCTAAGTCACTTCAGTACCGTCCGACTATTTGCAACTACGGACTGTGGCCCACCAGGCTATTCTGTCCACGGGGACTCTCCAGGCAAGGACACTAGAATGCGTGGCCATGCCCCCCTCCAGGGCATCTTCCCCACCCAGAGATCCTGCATCACTTATGCCTCCAGCACTGGCAGGCAGCTTCCTTACCACTAGCACCACCTGGGAAGGTGCTGTGATAAATACAGATAAATAGGAGCAGCACCATGATTTTATTAGAATAATTAATGCAAGACTTCCTTGCTGATTGTTTGCAAATACAGTGCAAACAATTGTGCTTTCTATTTTAGACCAAAGTAAGATAAAGCAGTTCAGGGGAAAAAAAAAAATGCTGCGTTTTAATAAACATATCTGGTCAGATCCACCAACACCCTTAGAAGAAGACAGATTTGCCTTTTCCATTCATTTCCACAAACCAATAAAATAATTTTCTCTCAATTTTTCAATTAGTATCTTTATGCAGATTTCATAAATTAACTTAAATGCCATTTAAGCAGTTATTAGATGATTACTTTAAAACATGCTCCTTTCTGAATCAAGAGTTCTGCTTTGTGAAAGCTCACTATGTGACAAAAACTCCCAATATTCAAATTTTTAAACATTTTTACAATAAATAAACTAAGGCATATCCCATGTTAAAATTTCAAAGTATTCATCAAACATCAACTGGTGACAGAGATGAAGATTTTACTTACATTTGTAATAGCTATAGCGTTTTTATCGTAGTATTTCTTCTTTTCGTATTTATCTCTGATGAAAAATTCCACTGCTCTGAAAACAGATAACTTAAGGAAAAGCATGAGTTCAGTGACATGTACACTCCCCTTTATTCACTCCACAAAGTGAGTTCAATACTCCTACTCCCCAGTCTGTACTTTCCTCACACACTATTTCCACAACGGAATTCTGTAACCTACTTTTCTCTCTGCCAAAGAATCTATCTCGTTCAGGAAATCTTCCCCATTCAACAAAACCACTCAGCCGAATTCTAAACAGAAAAGGCATCGTATTTCTCAGTTCCACCAGAATCCACAGCCTTTTATCCCTCCCCCACAACACTAAATTAAGGCTCATTTTGGATTTTCAGTTTAAATGAAGAAACTAACGCTCCTGTGGTAACCACAGCATACCAGATGCCATGCTGGTGCGCCATCCACAGTTTCCTTTACTCTTTCCTCCATGCAGTCGTGTGCATGTTATAATTTCCACATCACAGAGGAAGAATCAGCAACTCGGAAAGGGTAGACAACTGTGATTTCAATACTTATGTCCTTTCCCGCCACACATGGCTGCCTCTGACTGGATCAGTGAGGATCCACTGTATATTACAAGAAGGGCGACCAATTTTTTCCTGCAAAGCTTTCTAGAAATGGAAAAGTCAAGAAGCTAAAACCAATGTCAGTACTATTTAATTTTCTGAAGTTGAGTGGACCAGCCTTATCTGTTGATGGGTGAATCACTTCTAGTGGGATTCAGGAGCTTTGGGTCAACTGATACAGATGACTTCTCTTACCAGTCAACCGACCACTGTTTTACCATATTTCACTAAAATGGGACTTCTTCCATCAAGCATTCTGAACTTTTTTATTTTTTAGTATCATGAACCCCTTTGATAGTCAAGTAAAGCCTCTGGACTCCTTTCTGAGACAGTGCTTTTAAATGCATAAAATTAAATACCCAGAACTACAAAGGAAACGAATTATACAGTCTCTCACTGGATCCCCAGGTTAACACAGCCTTCTGTTAAAAGAAAAGCAACCTGAAGCAGTAAAACAGTACATTTTCAGTTAATTGTTTCTTATTGGAAGTTAATAAGAGCTCTTTAAACTGACAGTTGAGGCCACAGTAGTGGCAAGAACTGCAGACCACTATACAGTGGGCATTGAGAAAGAGCTCTCAAAGGGGCCAGGGAAGGCAAGAAAGACAGGAAAACTACATGTTCAATTTATCAAGCAAGCGGAATAACGGAAAGCCACTTTTAAAGACAGCTCTCAATACACTGCGTATACGAGAGGCACTTCACTTTACCTCTTTTTCTCCTCTTCACCTATAAACAGGTCTTTTACATTTACAACTAAAGCCAGGCGCAGAGTTTAAGGAGTTCTCTGGTTATTCTACAATACGAGGGAGGGGGTATCGTGACAACTGGACACCAGGCACGTCTAGCATCCACCTTTTCAGATGCTACTGGTCACCACAAATTCATTTGTGGATTAGTCATTTAATTTCTGCTAATGATAGTAAGTGCCATTTTATCTAGAGAAGGTCAAATGTGGAGGGCACTTTTATTTTCAAGGTAGCCTTGAAGATCCTTTCAAGTCAAAGGCCTCAGAGCTGTCAGAAGGCTCATTAGTAAGATATGTAAACATTTTGGCAGTCAATACCAAAAAATTACCATAACACCCCAAGATTTTCATAAAACACAATAACACTGCTTTATTCCAACTATTTCATGTGTAAATAAGCTAAATGCTGAGTTCGCACATGATTTTAAATCTATGTTCAATATTACATATTTCTGTTTTTCTAAGAGGATAAAATGAAAACAATCAAAAAAGCCATCCCTTTGGATGAATGTGGATATACAAGCAACTTTTACTGTCGAAAACAACTATTTACTGCCACAACAGGAGAGAGAAGAATAATTTACTTAGATTGATGTCACTTTCACAGTGGATGAAATGAAATACGTTTGCGCTGAGTGCATGCTAAGTCGCTTCAGTAGTTTCCGACTCTGCGACCCCATGGACCGTTGCCCGCCAGGCTGCAAAACAGGCAAGTTAACGTTCTTAAGGCTTAGTCGCTCAGTCATGTCCAGCTTTTTGCAACTCCACGGACTGTGGCCCACCAGGCTCTTCTGTCCATGGGGCTCTCCAGGCAAGAGTAGTGGAGTGGGTGGTCATACCTGCCTCCAGGGGATCTTCCCAACCCAGAGATGGAACCTGTGTCATCTCGTATGCCTCTTGTACTGACAAGTGGGTTCTGTGCCACTCACGCCACCTGGGAAGCCAGGTGAAATATGTTTATCGTTTTTAAAAATTCTATAATATTTTTAAAACAGCAATTACAGTTACTTCCAGATATAATTATTACATAGTATGCCTACAGCTTTTCTTAACTAAAATCTAAATTCTTAAAGTATAATCTTTATGTTTAAAGGGAGGAGAGTAACACTGATGTTTTTCCTCCTTAATGACAGAAATAGCAGTCTATTTTGGATATTATTTAAAATATACTACATATTAAAGCTTGAAAAGATTATAATACTCTCATTTATGAAATGTTTATGACAAAAGAAAGATTACTGTTTATGACCAAAGAAAACCCTAATATTAGAAAATTCATTAAGAACAGTATTGAAAATAATTTAACCACCACTCTAAAACTAAAATTAATTGAAAACTATAATAGTTTTAGAAATACTGAATTTGAAACAGTCAAAATTTTAAGTATATAATCTTTTAGAGTAAAAAACAATTCTAATATCTGATGGAATATATGAATTTTCAGAAATAACAGATATACATGAAATCTTAAGAGTTTCACTTCTGTTTATGATTAAAAAAAACCTCTCTGAAATTTTCTAAGCAGTAAGCGATTTAAAAAAACTACATCAGATGACAATTGATCTGTTTGTCAAGGACATAAAAAAATAAAATTAAATCATTAAGGCAGGACAAAGCACTAGGCTAGTCCTCACAGTTATACCTAAAACATTACTTCATAAAAAGCAAACAAAGCACACCACCGAGTAAACTTCCAAAACTCCACGGGAGTCACCTAGGTAAGCACTGCGGTTTAGGGAACACGCCACATCTTCGGGGGCTCTCAGGTCCTACATGCCTCTCAGACCAAGAACACATCACGCGGCTCTCGTGTATTTTTGTACAAGGTCTCAAAAGTAACCCAACCCTTAACTGCTCATTCACCTAAAGTAGTAGTGATTTATTCCAGGGGTCAGCAAACTTTTTCTTAAAGGGCCAAACAGTACATATTTTAGGTTTGGGCCAAACAGCACATATTTTAGGTTTCGTGGGACAGTTGTTCTATGCTGCAATTACACACTTCTGCAGTTTTAGCTCCAATGTAGCCACAGAAAACTGATAAATGAATAGGTAAGGCTCTGTTCTAATAAAACTTTATTTACAGAGTCAGGAATTGGCTCCTGGGCCTGCAGTCATGGATTCTCAAATTCTTTTACAATGCTAGTGGGCCAAGGACACCTTAACTGGATTTATACAGGGTCTCCGAGTCTGCAAACTGGCACTGTAGCCAATGTGAGGGATTTTCAAGGGAAATCTGAGAATAATTTTGCATTATATGCTGACTATAGTACTAACTCTCAAAGAGGATGATCTCCAACATACTTCCTCATTTCTGGTACCAGCAGTACTTGCTACTTAACTGGCAGTTATTGTGACCTTGAAGCTTGATCTCTTCATATCTAGCTAAGTGAAAACGGCAAGAATTTTCCATCTCACAAAGTTGTTGACAGTATTGGGGATAATATATATAAAGCACCCAGCACGGTACCTAACAAACAGTAAGCATGCAATAAGTGAAGTTGGCCTATATTTTTGCGTAACTTGTCTCAGCTTCCTCACCTTTAAAATAGAGATGATACCAAGACTTACCTCCCAAGATCACAGTAAGAATTAAACATGCTCAGGTGTGGATAGACCTCAGGACAGAGGGTGGCACAGAGTGACTGCTGTCCAACGCGCAGCTCTTATTATCCATCACCGTGCTCTGACAGGTCTTTAAACACAAGGCCTACGGCGGGCGAGGAGGAAACAGACAACTGTTGCGTCATCAATACTAGGAGGGCTTGCCTGTCATCAGCTTTAAACAGACGAGTGAATGAGAAGTAGCGACTAAACCAGTAAATCTGGAGACTGGGGAGTACTGGTCTTCATTTTCCAGCCTCCAGTAAGACAAAAGGACTTACTTAGACTGACAGAGACCAAGAGGACAACACCTCTTACCCACAAAAAGAAACCGAACACCAGTGCTTCCAGTAGGTCAAGGTAAGCAATGTTATTACTAACAATGTAAGTCCAGGGGGCTGATCTGGGATTTAGTGAACAAACAACAAAGCACCCCGAAGATCCTCCTTGCCATAGTCACAAACTATTCAGCACAGCAGACTTCACGATCAAAATCCGCAGCACTGACAGACAGCACCAGTCAAGTCCAGAAAGATGTGCACATCACCATGCGTTTTATCTTTTCACACGTATTTACTTGTATCTTAAGATTTCTTCCTTTCTTTAAAGATGCTATTTAAAAGACAATTAAATAAATATCTATTCCGAAGAACAAAATCTTCCAGTTTCAGACACACACCACTGACAGCAGCAAAATTTCCAAAAGCTCCAAGGAGACACACTGCTGATTAGCTCTGGTGCACACTGGATCTCATGGAACTGAGGTAATTAAAGTTTTTAGATAAGACAAAATATCCTAACAACGAAAAGCTTAACGTAAAACTTTTATCGCTTGTCATGCACCTGCACACGCCACCTAGAAGTGACCACGTACCACATGAGAAATTATACTTTCACAGCAGCTCCTGCCTCACTTTTGTAAACTGTAAAGCTTACAGTGACAAATCTTGTTATGAACACAGTGAGGTCCCCTACTATGCCAGTTTTACTCAGCTTGGTTCTACTTGCCTCTAGGGATGAGACAACTATATTTTTCTTAATTCTAAATTTTATTTTTTTAATTAATTTCAACTAATCGGAGGCTAATTACACTATTGTGGTGGTTTTTGCCATCCACTGACATGAATCAGCCACGGGTGTACATGTGTCTCCCATCCCAAACCCCGCTCCCCACCCCCATCCCACCCCTCTGGGTTATCCCAGTGCACTGGTTTCTTGCATCAAACCTGCACTGGTGATCTGTTTCACATATGATAATATACATGTTTCAATCCTATTCTCTCAAATCATCCCACCCTCGCCTCTCCCACAGAGTCCAAAAGTCTGTTCTTTATATCTATGTCTCTTTTGCTGTCTCCTATATGGGGTCATTGTTACTATCTTTCTAAATTCCATATATATGTGTTAGTATACTGTATTGGTGTTTTACTTTCTGACTCACCTCACTTTGTATAATAGGCTCCAGTTTCAACCACCTCACTAGAACTGACTCAAATGCATTCCTTTTAATGGCTGAGTAGTACTCCACTGTGTACCTATACCAAAGCTTTCTTATCCATTCTTCTGCTGATGGACATCTAGGTTGCTTCCATGTCCTGGCTACTGTAAACAGTGCTGCGATGAACACTGGGGTACACGTGTCTCTTTCAATTCTGGTTTCCTCGGTGTGTACGCCCAGCAGTGGGATTGCTGGGTTGTATGGCAGTTCTATTTCCAGTTTTTTAATGAATCTCCACACTGTTCTCCATAGTGGCTGTACTAGTTTGCGTTCCCACCAACAGTGTAAGAGGGTTCCCTTTTCTCCACACGTTCCCACCAACAGTGTAAGAGGGTTCCCTTTTCTCCACACCCTCTCCAGCATTTATTGTTTGTAGAATTTTTGATAGCAGCCATTCTGACGAGCATAAGATGGTACCTCATTGTGGTTTTGATTTGCATTTCTCTGATAATAAGCGATGTTGAGCATCTTTTCATGTGTTTGTTAGCCATCTATATGTCTTCTTTGGAGAAATGTCTGTTTAGTTCTTTGGCCCATTTTTTGATTGGGTCATTTATTTTTCTGGTATTGAGCTGCAGGAGCTGCTTGTATATTTTTGAGATTAATTCCTTGAGACAACTATATTTAAATCGGTAAAAGTGCAAAGATGTTAGGCTTTTCAAACAGCACTGAGCTTTAGAATGATCCACGAAATAGAGAAAAGGGGACTTGGTTCTTTAACTAGTTTCCATATTACAAGCTCCAAATCACAGTGTTTCATAATTAAAAGAAGGGATAAAAGCAATGTAGTTGTAATAAGTATAGAAAAAAAATTTTTTTAAGACAGTATTACATTAGATACAAAAGCTGGTCTCATGATCCAAGAGATGTCATCTTTTGGTGTTATCATTAGGAATCATCTATCTCAAGTTTGTCTATACAAAATCCCTCTTTAAGCTTCTGACAACCTTAGATTATCTTTTTGTAAACAGCAAGATTTTGCCAACAACAAAGGTCCGTCTAGTCAAGGCTATGGTTTTTCCAGTAGTCATGTCTGGATGTGAGAGTTGGACCATAAAGAAAGCTGATTGCCAAAGAACTGATGTTTCTCATCTGTGGTGTTGGAGAAGACTCTTGAGAGTCCCTTGGACTGAAAGGAGATCCAACCAGTCCATCCTAAAGGAAATCAATCCTGAATATTCATTGGAAGGACTGATGCTAGAGCTCCAATACTTTGGCCACCTGATGCAAAGAACTGACTCATTGGAAAAGACCCTGATGCTGGCAAAGATTAAAGGTGGGAGGTTAAGGGGATGACAGAGGATGAGGTGGTTGGATGGCATCACCAACTCAATGGACATGAGTTTGAGTAGACTCTGGGAGCTGGTGATGGACAGAGAAGCCTGGTGTGTTGCCTTCCATGGGGTTGCAAAGAGTCGGACACAACTGAGGGACTGAACTGAACTGAATCAGCAAGAGGTAAGCACCTCATATGAATATGACCATAATCTCTAAACATTTTACAAGTAACATTTAGCTTGAAAAATCAAATACACATGCTTGAACTAACAGGAGCAAAGAAACACATAATCCAAGAGCCTGACCTGAATCATACCAGGTACTCAAAAGTTGCAATCTTCACCTAGCCCTTATGATCTTAAGTTGCAAAGAATCCCAAACTACAAGCCGATTTTTAAAAGCCAGCTCAAATGTGACAACAGTGGTTTTACTCAGACCAGCATCATTAAGTAATATTCAAGTGTCCTTACACAGGAGGGAAAGTCTAGAGGCTTTGCAAGGTTTCTTAAACAGCCTCTTTGAGCATCCCACCCACTCACTTATCAAGAACAAAAATATGTTCTGAGTTGTTTCCAAAATTAAAAAAGCTACCGTATATAAAGTGCCAAACTCAGGGCTTGGCCCACAGCAAACTCTCACTGAGCAGGAAAGCTACTGCAGTTGTTGTTTCCAACACCGTACCTTCACGGTGTTGAAGGTCAAGGACTTAGTAGTATCAGATACTGATCAATCCACGATAAAACTCTCTCCTGAAATGTTTAGATAAGGATCAAATATCTAAGGGCATATCAACAAAAAATACCAGAAAAAAAAATTCACCGTCTCGCTGTGGTGGTAGTGTAGCTGCTAAGTCGTGTCTGACTCTTGAGACTGGGGACTGTAGCCCGCCAGGCTCCTGTCTATGGGATTCTTCAGACAAGAAAGCTGGAGAGGGTTGCCGTTTCCTTCTCCAGGGGATCTTCTCGATCCAGGGATCAAACGCAGGTCTCCTGCACTGCAGGCAGATTCTTTACTGACTGAGCCACCGGGGAAGCACCATCCCGTTAATTCTTTGCTTCTATTAGGTTCACCATAAAATGGATGGTAATTACTTAAGAAACAGTATCCCTACCAACATGTACCACATGGTGCCCAGAAGGGGCAGTGTAAGCGGATGCCAGAGTCCCGTCCTTGCCTGAACACCTTCAGGCCTTTGTCAGTTACAGTGATCAGTGAGATACCTTGACGCTACATTCATCCACCAAATACCACATAAAGGGTACTACTCCAAATTTCAAGACTGTCAAGTAATTATCACCTGGTATTCAAGAGAAGTCCAAAAAACCAAATTTAAACCAAGCCAATCTCCCCTTCCCCACTGCCCAACACACACACACACACACACACACACACACACACACACACACACACACACTCTAAAACTTCCATCCAAAAAAGGGAGTTTCTTCAATTTGAGGGATTTTATACGTCAGCTTAGACTTGGGGGTGAACAGCAGAAAAAGGAATAAATTAATACAACTAACAAGCAGTGGTAACCACCACATGGAACACAGATTGTCTGCTCTGTGGAATTCTCCTTCCACCACACCCTCTTCCTCAGGGTTCAGTCCCATGCCCTCACTTCCAGAGGAGAAGGAAAAAGCATTTCCAGGATTCTGAATAAAGTCTTCAGAAAGAGCAGAGGCACTGCCCCAGGTAACATAGCTTACCCAAGCATTCTTCCATCACCTACAGACTAAGGGGCTCTCCAGTCTACACTGCACCCTCTGCTCTTCCAGGGTCCAGACTCCTGTCTCAGCTTCCAGACGGGCATCTCCACGCGTGTCCCACAGACACCTCATCCTGCCCAAGCAGTGTCTCACCGCCTTCCACCTGTAACCTTTGAACCTTCATCTGGTACTGAATTCCTTCCCCCGATAAATTAAGTCTCCTCACTCACAGAACCTTAGCCAAGCTAGAAAACGTGGGGTCATCTCAGTGTCTTCCGCAGAAGGCAAGCCAGTGTTAACCTACTCCAAATGTCCCTGCCTCCCCAATTCCTTTCCAGTCTCCCCAGCTCCCTCCTGCCCACTATGAATCCCACTATGTAAGTGGTGCCTTCATCACTGCTCATCTCAGGGCTGCACGAGGATTCTGCATGACCTCTCTGACTCCACAACCTCCTCTAACCCCTCTTCCACGTGATAGAAGGTGATGTTTCTAATGTTTCTCCTGCCTCACAGCATTACAAGCCCTGGTCAATTAAATGCCTTTGTGTCATTACAAGCCTTTGGGTCAATTAAATGAGGCACTGCTCTATATTCCATCTACAGGTGGTTCTAGATACCATTGAAAACCTTTCACAATCTGGAATAATAATGAGCTGCTTTTGCCACTTGCCCCACAAAACTTAGATGTTATCACATCAAAACTTTAAAATGTCATGTGTCCTCACACCTTCATACTTCTGCTCACACAATTTTTATGCCTGAAATACACCACCCACTCTTACCCTAGGATCTTGTTATAACAAAAATAGCCTGGGATATCAGACTGCTAAATGTGTGGGAAGGAGGTGGGAGAAGCAGAAACAGAAAAGGCTAAACACTAACTTCTGGAATATACCTCAACAGGTTTCTACACAAATATGAAAATATATATATTATAATGGCCTGTATCCCAGTGAGAAAAGAATTTTTTTCATTGTATGATCACACCAACTGTTCTAGTACACACATGGGGAGCACACAGCTGATCTTTAAGAAACTACATTATATTGCCAAAATCACAAAAACCATCTTTGGATAAAATTACGTGTGTATGTGTGGGCTCAGTTGTGTCCGACTCTGAGATCTTATGGACTGTAGCCTGCCAGGCTCCTCTGTTCACGGAACTCTACAGGCAAGGATACTGGAATGGGTAGCCATTTGGAATGGGTAGCCATTCCCTTCTCCAGGGGATCTTCCCGACCCAGGGATCAAACCTAGGTCTTCTGCATCACAGGCGGATAGTCTTATTAGATAGTCTTACTCTGATGAGCTCTTTCTCAGACTTCAATATGAGTCTGAGAAATCCTATAAAATCAAGTCATTTCTCTTTAACATGTCAAAATATTCTGACTAAAATGCCATGAGGAAATACCCCGTCGTCTGTGAGGGAGGACGTCGATGCAGACAGAGCTGTGCATGCAGCCTGTGACCCAGAGAAGGTCGTCAGGGACCTGAGCCCACACCCCTGTCACCACCCACTTCTACTCAGTATGGGACTCGTCTCGTCTACTGCTTCACATGAAGATGATCTCCAGAAACCCCTCTGGAAATGATTTGCTTCAACAAAAATACTCGAGATGTTCATAAATCAAATCTCTAATACCAGTCTAAAGTGATAACCTATATGTCCCAATCAAGAGTTGGAGATCAATCAAGAATTGGTTATAATATTTTATACTTAATTATATAAAGATACTATGTAAATCACATTACCAGATTCCTATTAAAAACCAGGTGGCAAGGTGGTAAAGAATCCACCTGGTAATGCAGGAGACATCAGAGACACAGGTTCAACCCCTGAGTCAGAAGATCCCCTGGAGGAGAGCATGGCAACCCACTCCAGCACTCTTCCTGCCTGGAGACGCCCATGGACAGAGGAGCCTGGCGGGCTACAGTCCATGGGGTCACAAAGAGTCGGACACGACTGAGCACAGCACAGCAGCATCAGCGTTAAAAACTTACCACACATAAGCACAGGTCAGGGCAAATCAATCTCTGTTTTTTATGAACAACAGTATGATAAAATTCACATGTTCCTAACTACAAAGTTAAAATATAAACTATAAAAATGAAAAAAAAAATCAGAGGAGCCTGGCGGGCTACAGTCCATGGGGTCACAAAGAGTCGGACACGACTGAGCACAGCACAGCAGCATCAGCGTTAAAAACTTACCACACATAAGCACAGGTCAGGGCAAATCAATCTCTGTTTTTTATGAACAACAGTATGATAAAATTCACATGTTCCTAACTACAAAGTTAAAATATAAACTATAAAAATGAAAAAAAAAAATGAGCTGATTATTTTAAAACCCCAAATAAAGAAATGTTAAAGGATACTGATCTGTCTGTGGTCTTCGAAAGTTCTCTGGAAGATTGGCTTCATATAGTAGTCTTGCTTTAGTATTTCCCATATCTTGCATGCACTGTAATAAAAAAAATCAAATATTTTCATTACTCATATAAATATTAAAAAGTAATTCCTATACACATACATATATATACATACACATATATACAAACACCAGATATATTCTTTTCTTTAGAAAAATAATTTAAATCGTAACCATGAAATTACTCAAGTTCAAAACAGAAGCATAGTTTTAACCTTTCATATTTCTTTAATATATGTATATCCACAATTTTCTAATGCCTTTTTCCATGACTACAATACCACCTTTCTTATTCTTATACTTCCTTAAAGTGGGTTCCCTGGCAGTTTATGGTATGGTTGATGTTTTAAATGTTATCACTTGAACAACGCTGCCATTTCTAAGGCCAAAAACTCAACGTCAAATTTTCTTTGTCTTGAGCTTCAAAATACTCTGAAGTTTTCATAATTTACATTCCAGACCACATGGAGAGCAGCAAGAGAGAAATGCTGGTGTCTTGGAACTCTACAGAAGTGGATTCACTTCTTTTAAGTTTACTAACTTCTTTAAGGGTTATTAGCTTCTTGAAGATTCTGCTAAAAGCTTTGGATTCTCCTCTCCCTACCAAAAAAACCTGCCTAATGGCTAAATTTCACAAACAAGTTCATGAGCTCATAGGACTCTCTCTAAAAAATCTATCAATCCCAACAGCAAGAACCACTGCTAAGGAGACATATGATAATTAAACTGGTTGAAGTGATTATTTTCTTTCTTACTTTGCAATGTATTTTTAAAATGTTTTTATTTTTAATTGGAGGATAATTACTTTGCAATATTGTGATGGTTTCTGCCATACATCAACATCAATCAGCCATAGGTATACGTATGTCCCCTCCCTTTTGAACCTCCCTCCCACCTCCCACCCCATCCCACTCCCCTAGGCTGTAACAGAGCACCAGTTTGAGCTCCCTGCAGTCACAGAGCAAATTCCCACTGGCTACCTATTTTACATATGGCAACGTAAAACATCTGGAAAGAACTAGACCTAGAAAAGGCTGCATAATATCTGCAATGAAACAAAAAGGTACAGCTCAGAGAAACTACAAAAATAAGAAAACAATGTTTTTAACATGGGAACAAGAGTACATAAACATTTTAACAAAAGATTTAGTAAGACTAAAAACAATATCTGCTATACATGTCATATCTCATTGATCCAAAGTTACATTTTTCTTCATATTATAGCATTCATGGAGTAAAAATGCATCTTACAATTGACCTAGTCTTGTTAACCTATTTTTCCTAATTAGTTTATAAAATGTAGGTGCTTCTTACAACCAGTGATATAATCTTACATTCAATAAATATGACTCTATACATTTTATGCAAACATTATAAATATTTTCTTTATCTAATATAAGTCATTAACATTTTATTTTGCTAAAATAAAAAATAATTAGGAATAGGAATAAGTGTGGGGCTTCCCAGGTGGCGCTAGTGGTAAAGAACCTGCCTGCCAATGCAGGGGACACGAGAGGCAGGTTCCATCCCTAGGTCGGGAAGACGCCCTGGAGAAGGGCATGGCAACCCACTCTAGTATTCCTGTCTGGAGAATCCTACAGGCAGAAGAGCCTGGCAGGCTACAGTCCATGGTGTCACCAAGACTCGGACACGACCAAAGTGACGTAGCACAAGACATAAGTTTACACTGGGCTTCCTGGGTACCTCAGTTGGCAAAGAATCCACCTTCAATGCAGGGGACCCTGGTTCAGCTCCTGGGTCAGTAAGATTCGCTGGAGAAGGGAGAGAATATCCACGCCAGTGCTCTTGGGCTTCTCCGGTGGCTCAGACGGTAAACAGTCCTCCAGCACTGCGGGAGACCTGGGTTTAATCCCTGGGTCGGGAAGATCCCCTGGAGGAGGGCATGGCAACCCACTCCAGTATTCNGGGGACCCTGGTTCAGCTCCTGGGTCAGTAAGATTCGCTGGAGAAGGGAGAGAATATCCACGCCAGTGCTCTTGGGCTTCTCCGGTGGCTCAGACGGTAAACAGTCCTCCAGCACTGCGGGAGACCTGGGTTTAATCCCTGGGTCGGGAAGATCCCCTGGAGGAGGGCATGGCAACCCACTCCAGTATTCCTGCCTGGAGAATCCCGTGGACAGAGGAGTCTGGCAGGCTACAATCCATGTGGCCGCAAAGAGTTGGACACAAGCGAGCAACTAAGCGCACAGCACATAGCATGAGTGTATGTTATACCAAATTATTTAATTTTGTTCCAGGGATGCTATCCATCACAATTAAACAGGAAGGAAAAAAAGAGTTATAAAAATCTGAAAGGGAGGGTGATATGAATATAAAGAGCCATCTAGAGGAGACCACTGCTGAAAAGTGACTTGATGCTGGTGTACATGCGTGCATGCATGGCATGTGTGTGTGTATTAGCTGGGCTTGGGGGGAATAAGGATTCAATAACATCACAGATATAGAGAGATCACTGTGAAAGACGAAGGAAGGCTTATTATAAATTATACATATTATGTAATATATAAATTGAATACATATTACTATATGTAAATTGCTTATATATGTGCCATTTAAAATTTTTAAAAATCCTGATCTAGATATTACTCCCCTAATTTGGCAGGAAAGGAAACTGAAACTGCAAAATGTTAAGTGACAGGTCTAAGACTTTCCAGGAGCATTTAACTTCTGACAGAACCCACATCAGCCATCAGCCGTGCAGACACCCCAGGCTGCAGCCAGTGGAACAGGGAACTATATCATGCAAGGCTGAAGAATACCAGGCTCTTTGCTTTAGAGGCTCAGTTTTCATTTTACAGATGAAGAACAAGCCCAAAGAGGTTCCCTACTGAGTAATTCAAGGAATCAGTTACAGAGTTTTAAAAACATTTTAAAATAGATATTTAAACAGCAAACTACAGCTCACCTCAAAATTAGATTTTAAAAAAATAAGTCAAGCATCCAGTAACCAGAAATGTATTGGTACTCTTGACAAAGAAATCATTGTCAGACTGTATGAAATACAAAGTCAACATTCATTTTTACTTTAAGAAAAATATGTTTGGGAGTTCATATAAGAAATTTTAATTTTTAGAAAAAAAAATAAAACCTGTTTTATCTGAAAAAAAAAGAAAAATACATTAATGTACTGAAGGATAAGTGAAATGTATACTCTGTAGCTATGAGAAATGCCATTTAAGTAGGGGCATATTTAAAAATTAATGCTATTTACTATGCCAGTTAAACTCAATCTGTCCTCCTTTTACATATCATATGGTCCTAGAAAGATAAATTTTATACTGTACTTTTTGATAAACCACCTTCATCCAAAATGATCATAATTATTACCATTATAATTGCAGAGGAAGGCTTCACCTGGAAATGGTATAATAAAACTCACTTAAAAATAGCAAAACCCACTATTAAAAGTATTTTTCATCAATCTATAATCTGTGTGATTTTAGCTTCTCCACACAATCCAATACATACTACAACATCTGACCAAAGGATCACATTTCATTTGAGATTCAATTTTTTAAAATACTATTTGAATCAAAATGCTGAAAAGCATCTATAGGCTACCATACTATCAAGACAATCTAACGAAGATGATGTATTTCTATTCCTGAAACTTCCTAAGTGCACAACATTATATCACCCAGCCTTAGGTTTTGCAGTAAAAAAATAAATAAATAAAACTTATATTCTAGAAGATATTTTTAACATTTTACAGAGACTAAAGAAAATTTAGGTTGTCAAGTTTTAATTGGCATTTTATTGGAATTATGTAATTTAATAAACATATAAAAAAAAAGACAGTATCAATAAGTAAGCACACCAATGCAGTATTTTTGTGTACCACTACTGTATATGTTCTTCTTAAAAAGGCACTTCAATTCAGTGGCTTTTACATCAATGGAGCATCTCCAGTGGAAAAATATGGTAATGAAGTAGCACACAAAAACAAGTTTTACTGAAAATGGGGCTGTGAAATAAATGCTAAGATAAAAGGCAAAAGGAACAAAGTGTGCCCAAGTTTACATGGTCATGGTCAGTATCAGGAAATAAACATAAAAGGCAAGATCAATGACAGGCCACCTAAAGTTCCAACTCAATGACACATTATCCTGAGAATAAAACTTGTCAAATTTTTTCTTTCCTTTAGTCTTCCAAAATCCTGGAAAGCAGAGCTCTTTGTGGAATTCAACTAAGGGATGTGACTACTCCAGGACACAGCTCCTATTTGTCCAAGCCCTAAAGCTAGAGGCTTCCCTGATAGCTCATCTGGTCAAGAATATGCTTGCAATGCAGCAGACCCCGGTTTGATTCCGGGGTAGGGAAGACCCACCCAGTCCAGTCCAGGACCAGGGTCTGTGTTTCAGAGCTACAGCTTGTCGGCCTCCCCTCTCCATCCTGTGCATGCTCCCTTTTCCCTAACTGTCCCTGGAATGTTCCCTGCATTTTCTCCCTCAGATACCGAGAAGGACCGAGGCAACAACCATTTATAGTCAAAGTCCACTCAGGAAGCTTTCTGTGTAGTTTTCATAAGTTTTAAGTGTGTATCGACTTGCCCTTTGGGGTTTACTGGCTATTTTTTTAAAATGGAGTAAGTGGAAGAAAGAATAATAGCAACAAAATAAAGGACTGAAATTACTAATAGCTTTGTTGCAAGTGATTAGTTTACAACCTGGCAATTAGACCTTCCAAATTCCCAATGGCACAAATGCAAAACATTAAAATAATGAACAGAATCTTAAACATTACTGTGTAATGGAAGGATGCTACACATCTATGTTAAATCTGGAAGTAAAAAGGCTAAAAAAGTGACATAAAATATTTCAGGAAGAATATACAAGAAACTGAAAAATAAGGTTCTTCCTATAGAGGGAAAAAGCCCGGCGTGCAGCAGTCCATGGGGTGGCAGAGTCGGACACAGCTGAGCGACTGAACTTAACTAAACTGACAGGGAAAGCGGACGACTGGGGGCGCAGTGAGGAGGCAACACTCACATGTGTGTGCCTCAGACCTTTGCGCTCACCGTTCCCCAACATTAAAAACAGTCCTGCACTGCCCCTAGATAAGGTCCTATCCAGAGGACGCTCAGCCAGGGCACCCGAAGAGCAAGGAGCCCACCCTCATCGGGGCGCTCCACCTCCACCAAGAGAACAGGCCATCACAGACGTTCAGAGCGAGTACAATTAACACGGTTTAAAAACCCCACCCAAGAATATCTGACACTCAGAGTGCATTCAGAACATAAATACACATTAGCCATTTTATCTCTTGCACCCACTCCCTTTAGACAGTCTAGTCAGAATGGCACGTCTGGGGCATGGTCCTCAGTCCAAGCCGAGGGAAGACTTATCCAGAAGTGTTGAGAGGTCATCACTGGGGGTTTGATGGCGGTTTATTACTAAGGAGCTGGTTGAGTAGGGGACAGGGAGAAAACCATGCTGAGGTGTGACCAATGAGGAGAAGTCAGAGCCTATTCGTGTCCCCAGAGGCCAGCCGGGCACTGTTGTTAGGTGACTCGGGGCTCTAGTCATTCCAGTGGAGATGGATGTAACCTGCATGGTGACTCAATCAAATATTCCTCCCTGATGCTAAAAGGCTGGATCAATCCTGAATGTTTTTATGTTGCATTTACTTAAAAAAAAATTTTTTTATATATAAATACCAAAAAAAAAAACTCTTCTGGGGTTTTTAGTGGCGGTTGAAATACTCCCACGTGTGGTCATCAGCAAATAAGTCATTCCTTATACCATCATGGGATAAGCTCCTTGACTTCTAAGGTGTAGGAGTTCATCCTGCTGTGTGTTTTAGAATCCCTCCCCTGCCTTACTGTTTCATGGCAGCGGAATGCCTCTTGATCATGTCCAAGTGTGTCTCTCACTGTGCCTGACTTCTGAACCATGTTCCAGTTGCTTGGCCCAGCACTTGGGCCCAGTACTCATTTGAGCATAACTATACTAAAAATATCTTTTTTCCAGATCAATATAAAATAAAGGAGTGATGTGCAATACAAAATAAATAAATAAATAAATAAATAAATACAGCATTTAATTACCACATGTTTTCCCAGGATCAATACTTTCATGACTGTTGCTTAAGATGGTATCATTGAAATTTCAGATTACTTCTTTTTGCTTAGGATTTCAACGTGTTTGGTTCTATGTGGGAGAGGGAGCATTACTTGCTCTACTATTTTCTATTCATATTTAGAACACAAAGACTAAAAATTTCAAATTTCCCTAGCTGAACATATACATATATGTATATATATATATATATATAATTTTTCTTAAATCTCATAATTAAACAAAGAAAGTAAGCCCTTTGCCCTTTTAGTCCCTGGGGATTCTTCATGTCAGTGACTCACCTCTACTACCACTTGTAATTTTCCAGAATAGTTTTCTATCTTCCTCTCAAAAGCCACCAGGATTTCCTGCATAGAAGCAAGCTTTTCAGGACTGGTTTCAAGATCTCTGGGGTTCCAGCTGCTGGAAAAGAAGGGTCACCAGTTCTGGCCTCAGGAACTCTTTGGAAATAGTTAATACAGAGTCCATTCCTTCAGTTTTCATGAAATTGTATTTATGGAGAGCTGATCTCTTTCTGTTTCTTTGTTTATAAGAACAAAGTAAGTAAACCACACATATTTAAAACTTAAAATTGTTAAATGAAGATGTGGAATCAGAGGTACCAGTTTTCTTATTTTCCACAATTTCTAGATATTCTCAGATCACAATTCATATGTTGCAGCACTGGCTGGCTACTAACAAATTCAGAGAATGGATTCCTTTTCTTTTAAGCAATAAAATTAAACACTGTTGTGACAAAACTGGAAAAGTTTCATATGACAGTCTTTTGTCATCGCAGCTTACTCTGCAATTCACACGGTCTGAAGTCTAGGAATAACACTACTCCTGTCCTAGGTGTTCAGGCCCAGCAGGCGGCATCTGGACTCTTGCCTCTTCTATCGGAAGACTCAGGGACTTTCACTTTCATATCTGTGCAGGTTTACCCGGAATCAACCTTGTCACCACTGCTTTAGCTCAAGATTGAGTCACCCACTGCCGAGGCCACTGCAGGAACAGGCCCGCTGGACTTACGTTCTTACAAGAACATGATATTAGACACTGCTCTTCAACTTAGACCTCATTACAAGCTCCCAAGGCTGACCCTCCATAAGCCACCCCTCACAGGACCAAGGCCAAACCAGCCCCAGCCTGCAACTCTCACCTCTGCCCCTATAACCGCACCAGTCTCTTCTCCCTCACTTTCTCAAACACGACATATTTTTTCTGTCTTCCTGCCTAGAAGTCCCTCTGCACACTGTTGCATGCTTTTAGAAACTGATAAACAAAGGTCAATGTCAAAAACAGTAATGAGACATTTAAAAGACATGTTTAGAACTTGCAATATAACTGGATACTGGTAATATTTTTTAAAAAGAGAAAAAAGGAGTCACTCCAAAGGAACATGCTGAAGATGCTCTGCGTGTTGAAGATCTCTGAGCCAACAAGCCTAACCCCGAGCCCAGGCCTACAGAGAAGGCCTCCGAGCCAACCAGCCTAACCCCGAGCCCAGGCCTACAGAGAAGGCCTCCGAGCCAACCAGCCTAACCCCGAGCCCAGGCCTACAGAGAAGGCCTCCGAGCCAACCAGCCTAACCCCGAGCCCAGGCCTACAGAGAAGGCCTCCGAGCCAACCAGCCTAACCCCGAGCCCAGGCCTACAGAGAAGGCCTCCGAGCCAACCAGCCTAACCCCGAGCCCAGGCCTACAGAGAAGGCCTCCGAGCCAACCAGCCTAACCCCGAGCCCAGGCCTACAGAGAAGGCCTCCGAGCCAACCAGCCTAACCCCGAGCCCAGGCCTACAGAGAAGGCCTCCGAGCCAACCAGCCTAACCCCGAGCCCAGGCCTACAGAGAAGGCCTCCGAGCCAACCAGCCTAACCCCGAGCCCAGGCCTACAGAGAAGGCCTCCGAGCCAACCAGCCTAACCCCGAGCCCAGGCCTACAGAGAAGGCCTCCGAGCCAACCAGCCTAACCCCGAGCCCAGGCCTACAGAGAAGGCCTCCGAGCCAACCAGCCTAACCCCGAGCCCAGGCCTACAGAGAAGGCCTCCGAGCCAACCAGCCTAACCCCGAGCCCAGGCCTACAGAGAAGGCCTCCGAGCCAACCAGCCTAACCCCGAGCCCAGGCCTACAGAGAAGGCCTCCGAGCCAACCAGCCTAACCCCGAGCCCAGGCCTACAGAGAAGGCCTCCGAGCCAACCAGCCTAACCCCGAGCCCAGGCCTACAGAGAAGGCCTCCGAGCCAACCAGCCTAACCCCGAGCCCAGGCCTACAGAGAAGGCCTCCGAGCCAACCAGCCTAACCCCGAGCCCAGGCCTACAGAGAAGGCCTCCGAGCCAACCAGCCTAACCCCGAGCCCAGGCCTACAGAGAAGGCCTCCGAGCCAACCAGCCTAACCCCGAGCCCAGGCCTACAGAGAAGGCCTCCGAGCCAACCAGCCTAACCCCGAGCCCAGGCCTACAGAGAAGGCCTCCGAGCCAACCAGCCTAACCCCGAGCCCAGGCCTACAGAGAAGGCCTCCGAGCCAACCAGCCTAACCCCGAGCCCAGGCCTACAGAGAAGGCCTCTGAGCCAACCAGCCTAACCCCGAGCCCAGGCCTAGGGTGCCAGGCCAGAACTCCCACCACGCCTGCTGTTCTTGGCCACTCTCCAATCACACCAACCCGGAGCTCTAAGCTGCTGTGCGTGACGAAACAAAATAGTTGTGTTCCCACATGATCCACTCCACAGGAACTCATTCACTGCCACCCAACAAACTCCTGCCCTAGGGAAGCACCCACTCCCGGATAGACGTCCTTATCTTCCAGTAGCTTGTGATTCCTTTGGCTGTCCTCTCAGTCCACCTAGACTAGCCAAAACGGAATTAACAGGATTAAGGAGTGACTTCCACTAAGTAACATCTCACCATTTTGTTCACTGCTTTGATCCAAGAACTACAGTCAGTCACTAGGAAAAGGAAATTCTATTACTGATATCGTTGAAAGTTTAATCTCAAAAACAATTAAGAAAATCAACAGAAAAATCACAATCTTGCACATTCAAATTCAAAAAAAGGATTTTTTTTTTAAATTTCCTCCAATGGACTGTTTAAAATGCAAACCCTCCACTGTATCTCACAGATTACATGTTGTTATAGACACTGTCATACTGATTCCCCTCTGCACCTGCAGGTAAAAGATACACCCAGCAATGTGCTGCCACCTTGCTCTGCTTCTGAGGACACAGACACATATCATGACCCTGGTAAGGAGTCAGTATAAGTTGAATCTTAATCAACTTAAAAAGTTCAGTATGTACATGAGGCCACAGTTTGAGAAATTTCATCAGCTTGATGGAACTATAATGAGCACTCCTCCCATAAAATAAGAAAAAAATTTGCTTGACCTGGGGTCTCTTGACCCCAGGAATTGTGTACCAAGAATTGTGCACTGAAAGCTTATTATGTGTCTGATTCTATACGACACTATGGAAATTTATCTAAGGGTCAAAATCTTGAGGGGTTTCCCCAGTAGCTCAGCTGGTAAAGAATCTGCCTGCAATGCAGGAGACCCCGGTTCAATTCCTGGGTCAGAAAGATCTCCTGGAGAAGGGATAGGATACCTACTCCAATATTCCTGGAATTCTCTACAGCTCAGATAGTAAAGAATCTGCCTGAAATACAGATGACTTGGGTTCAATCCCTGGTTGGGAAGATCCCCTAGAAGAGGGCATAGCAACCCACTCCAGTATTCTTGCCTGGAGAATCCCCATGGACAAAGGAGCCTGACAGGCTACTAGCTACGGGGTTGCAAAGAGTCAGACAGGACAGAGCAACTAAGCACAGAAAAACACAAATTTTTGAGAGGTTAAACAATGTTCTAACACACACAGGTGAAGTGTGGTTAAATCACAGACTGCTTCAAATTAACTGTTTTAATGGCAATTTTACTCTATTAAATATTGCTTGTCACAGGAATGCTGTAACAGCACTGATGGTTTTTGAAGTGCAGAGACGCTCCTTACCAAAAAACATAGAAAGAAGTACTAGATGAAAGAAACCAAAACCCACGCACAATATTTACAGTGAAATGTAGTAATGGAGTTCAGTTCAGTTCAGTCGCTCAGTCATATCCGACTCTTTGCGACCCCATGAACCACAGTACGCCAGGCCTCCCTGTCCATCACCAACTCCCTGAGTCCACGGAAACCCATGCCCATTGAGTCGGTGATGCCATACAACCATCTCATTTTCTGCTGTCCCCTTCTCCTCCTGCCCTCAATCTTTCCCAGCATCAGGGTCTTTTCAAATGAGTCAGCTCTTCGCATGAGGTGGCTAAAGTATTGGAGCTTCAGATTCAACATCAGTCCTTCCAGTGAACATGGAGGACTAATCTCCTTTAGAATGGACTGGTTGGATCTCCTTGAGTCCAAGGGACTCTCAAGAGTCTTCTCCAACACCACAGTTCAAAAGCATCAATTCTTTGGCGCTCAGCTTTCTTCACAGTCCAACTCTCACATCCATACATGACCAATGGAAAAACCATAGCCTTGACTAGATGGACCTTTGTTGGCAAAGTAATGTCTCTGCTTTTGAATATGCTGCCTAGTGTCTAGGTTGGTCATAACTTTCCTTCCAAGGAGTAAGCGTCTTTTAATTTCATGGCTGCAGTCACCATCTGCAGTAATTTTGGAGCCCAGAAAAATAAGTCAGCCAGTTTCCACTGTTTCCCCATCTATTTCCCATGAAGTGATGGGACCGGATGCCATGATCTTCGTTTTCTGAATGTTGATCTTTAAGCCAACTTTTTCACTCTCCTCTTTCACTTTCATCAAGAGGCTTTTTTGGTTCCTCCTCACTATCTGCCATAAGGGTGGTGTCATCTACATATCTGAGGTTATTGATATTTNCTGTTTCCACTGTTTCCCCATCTATTTCCCATGAAGTGATGGGACCGGATGCCATGATCTTCGTTTTCTGAATGTTGATCTTTAAGCCAACTTTTTCACTCTCCTCTTTCACTTTCATCAAGAGGCTTTTTTGGTTCCTCCTCACTATCTGCCTAAGGGTGGTGTCATCTACATATCTGAGGTTATTGATATTTCTCCCGGCAATCTTGATTCCAGCTTGTGTTTCTTCCAGTCCAGCATTTCTCATGATGTACTCTGCATAGAAGTTAAATAAGCAGGGTGACAATATACAGCCTTGATGTACTCCTTTTCCTATTTGGAACCAGTCTGTTGTTCCATGTCCAGTTCTAACTGTTGCTTCCTGACCTGCATATAGGTTTCTCAAGAGGCAGGTCAGGTGGCCTGGTATGCCCATCTCTTTCAGAATTGTCCACAGTTTATTGTGATCCACACAGTCAAAGGCTTAGGCATAGTCAATAAAGCAGAAATCGATGTTTTTCTGGAACTCTCTTGCTTTTTCCATGATCCAGCAGATGTTGGCAATTCAATCTCTGGTTCCTCTGCCTCTTCTAAAACCAGCTTCAACATCTGGAAGTTCACGATTCACGTATTGCTGAAGCCTGGCTTGGAGAATTTTAAGTATTACTTTACTAGCATGTGAGATGAGTGCAACTGTGCGGTAGTTTGAGCATTCTTTGGCATGGCAGTAATGGAAGAAACCCACAAATCCCAAGATGCCATTAGGTAGGGGTGAGGCATAATGACCCGCAGATGTGCCCGCAACGCCTAATGAGATGTTGAGTGGGTCTGAGAACAGAAGACTAAGACAGTGGAGACATATAAACTGGGAATTACTGTGACCCGAGAGGAAGATGGCCCATGAAGCTGAGAGGGATTTCACCCACCCCAACAGCAAGGAAGTGCAAGAAGCTGGGAATGGGGAGAGACCCCACAAGAACCACCAAATCTCCCTGTTAGGACAGGGCCCATCACTGAGCAGAAACTCTTGGGAAATGATTCAAAATGGATCAGGACAGGAATCACGGAGATAAAGGAAGAGAAGGTTCCAGTAAAAGTGGGAGAAAACAAGTGGCTTTATGTTTTAAACACATGAAAACAACTGAAGAGATAGGTCTGTGTGGTTAGAAAAGCTATTTTGAATATTAATTCCTTTTAAAGGTAATGAAAAACCAATGTCACATAAAAATGATCAACAGAAAATAGTCAGGGTCAAATGTCATACAAAGTTGTCAGAAGAGGAGAATAAGATGTAGAACAATGTCTCTTAACAGTGAAGCCACATAAGGACAAACAGGCCCTGAAAACAGATCAAAACCAGAGACTACTAATCAGAACAAACTAAAAGCCATAAATACAAGATAATAAAGACTATATAAATGAGTCCAACGACACATGATGTTGTTAAAGAGCAACTGAATCAGAAATCAGAAATACACAGAATTAAAAGAAAAACTCAGGAATCAGAAGTTTTTTAAAAATTCAAAACTGGATATGAAATTAAATAGATGATCAGAGCAAAAAAACACACCAAATAATGGTAGAACTCTGGACAGGCAAAAGAAGAAAAAAAGAAAACTTAATGGAAATAAAAAGTAATGAAAAGTATCTAAGAGAAAGTGACAAATATTAGTGTCAGGCAATGAAGACCCAAATCCAGGTAAGAGGTTCAATGAAACAGGAAACTCAAACAAGGAAATCCAGGATACTAAAAACTTCATTTTTAAAAAGTCACTGGAATAAAAAATTTTTTTGAATGTCACTGAAATAAAAATTTTGAAACTACATGTTAAAAGAACATATCACATGGAGGCATTTCCTGTCTAAAAGAAACCTCCTATGCTTCAAGACAGAGACAGGCCAAACATAGAAGTACTAAAAAAGACCGATCACACAACCATCTGGCAAGAGAGCTGCAGTGGCTCCAGGCAAACAACACATCTGATCACCACTGTGAAACAGAAAAAGTGCCAGTTACAGGGTTTTACACTTTGTGATAGCCTTACTAAAAAAAAAAAAAAACAAACACAGGTACAATTAGTGTTAATAATGTCTTATTTAATGCATCTTTCTCCCCTGCAGAGCTCCCAGGAAAACATAATAACTGATTTCACCTGGATCTAAAGACTTTAAATGGTGTCATAATGTCATTTTTTTTTGCAATGAACTGACAATTTAATTACTCACGAACAGCTAAGACCAGGCCCAGAGAAAGGATCGATCTGATACATTCTTGGATTCTGTCCCAGTAAAACCAACCTGTACAACCTCATGATTCAAGTAAAACTCAAGGTTCAGCTGTTCACAATACTCTAGTTCCAGGTTTCCATTTTATTAAAGACTGAAGAGGGAGCTCAGGGCAGACTGGTTTCATCAACTGCAAGTCATTTTATTTCAAAAAATCAATACACTTTCAGGAATAAAATTTATTATAACTTCATCCAAAACATACTATGTCAGAAAGTCGAAGAAGAGAAAACTTCTTCAGTGTGCTTAGCCACTTTCACCCCTAGCCACTGTCACCTCCCACCTCTGAAATCTTTTACACACTAATTTCACCACTGCAGATGCACACAACATGACCACAACACGAGAAGTGCCTGTCATTCAGTCGCTTTTCCAGCTACAAAGAAGCAGTGAAACTATCAAGTCCCTTTTGCCTATTCTCTCTGATTGGGCCAGATTAGGAATTCAAGCTGAGCTGACAGAACTCAGTAAGGCTTACTGATGAAGATCAACAGAAACCCATGATTTTCGCTTCCTTAGAGAAAATACTTTTCTAAGAAAAACCAAAAATTGAAATGAAGACAAACAGGTTAATGTTATAACATAAATTAAACTAAAGGCTGCACCAAATTACCTTATTGTAGGTTTCTTTGGGAATGACAAGGTTATCAGAGAAATCTCTATGCATTTAGCTGGTGATTTTCTCCTTATGAAAGAAAATTAGAGCAAAAAAGTTTATCCAAAACACTTTTAGAACCTGTCTTTCTGACTTAACCCAAGAATCTTGTCACATTCTTTTGAATTATTGGAGATTTCAGAAAAGTCTTATCCTTTGGGGTAGAATTTGACTCTTGGAAAAATTTGAATCACATCTATAATTGCGGTGTGTCATTTTTATTCTAATGCATATAATGAAAATGATTTTTGAACTTCTGTGGCAACCAAAGAAGATTTGAGCATACCACCCAAGAATCTCAAAATGGAAGAGACTTTAGTCACTGAATGCTCCTCACCTGCCACCCAAGGCTTGAACCCCACCTACATCTCCAGGTGCATGTCCAGCCTCTGCACACACCGTCCCAGTGATGGCAAGCTCATTGTTCTCCAAAGGCAATTCATTTCAGTTTGGAACAGTCTCAACACTGAAAAGTACTCCTTTCTAGTTTCAGCATGTATTAACTTGGAACCTCCATACACACTAGCTTAACTCAGACTTCCTATGGCGGCTATATTTTTGGAACTTTACAAGTATAAAGGAACAAAGGGAGAAAAGGACAAAAAATGGAAAGCAACAGAAGCAATGAAAAAATTAAGAACTGATGGGAAACAAAGGCACAGGGAAGAAAGCCAGTTGAGAACACCAGATGACTGTTTAAATTTTAGATATATCACGCAACAGGTAAACAGACACCTACCAATCTCAACATTTCTAAGTGTACACATGAATTCCTATGACTGTGGCCAGAGTTTCCCATATTGAAACACTGAAACAGTTTAATAAATCCTTTTCTCCTGTTTCTGTATAAAACACCTAGGCTTCACTGATACTGTTAAACAACGGTTAATGATATTCTGCTCTTTATTCTACTCAAATGCATCATGTTACCTAGCAAAAAAAACTGCATACCTAGTTGTCTATTCCTTTCTCTTAAAGTCTATCACAATATTAGCAGTTGGCTTTCTTTGTTTTATGAAAAGCATTTTTCACAAAGCAACAAGATTTTTTATTATTTCACAAGAGTCCTTGAAACACAAATATGAATAGATAATGTATGCCCATGCTGAAATTCCAGTGCCATGGAATCAACTGATAGGGCTAACTCTAGCCTCATCGAACATACTTGGGAAAATTACCAATTACCATGCTAAGGATATTCACATTGGAAAAGACCCTGATGCTGGGATAGACTGAAGGCAGGAGAAGGGGATGACAGAGGCAGAGATGGCTGGATGGCATCACTGACTCGATGGACTTGAGTCTGAGCAGGCTCTGGGAGTTGGTGATGGACAGGGAGGCCTGGTGTGCTGCAGTCCATGGGGTCGCAAAGAGTGGGACACAACTGAGCGACTGAACTGAAGCTGAACTGAAAGATATCCAAGGTTTCTTCAGTTCAGTTCAGTTCAGTCGCTCAGTCGTGTCCAACTCTTTGTGACCCCATGAATTGCAGCACACCAGGCCTCCCTGTCCATCACCAACTCCCGGAGTTCACTC
>SJYX01013989.1:130888-171432 GCA_006410675.1 Oreotragus oreotragus | reverse complement strand
AAAAAAAAAAAAAAAAAAAAAAGACAATGAACCTAAATAGAAAAATGGACAAAAAAAGATACAAATGGGTAATCCACAGAAAAAGAAATGTATGGCCAACAAATACATAAAAATATGTACTCTCTCACTGGTAACTGTGGGAAAATGCCCTTTAAAACTATAATAACTTCTACGTTGCAATCAACACCCTGAGGAGGGGAACATTTTTATCAATTAATACCATTAATAATTATAAGACTAAAAGAAGACTGCCTCAAGAAGCCTTTTATCAACATGAATAAATCTCAGATAGAACCCTGAGATTAAGAAGTTACAGATGAACTGAGGTGTGTTACAAAATGTTAAGTCTTTGGGTCAAAAGACTGATTCAAACACCACAGAGAAGCTCACCTAAATATGTAAGATACAAGCCTTAGCTGTACTATTCTTCGCACCTTTGACTGTACTACTTCTTGATAATTTTAAATCTTCTTACGATTATCTTCACATACTGCTCGTACAATTAAAGTAAAATGGAAAATAAAAGTACCATCTGGAAATTACATCAAATATTCAGAAGCTCATATATAACATTTCTCTAAATGACTTGATTATGAAAAGTACAGTATGAGATATTAATAAGAATCAAGTTTTTTTTTTTTAATTTAGGTTTTTTTTCTGTTTAAGTACATACTTTTTATCTAAAGATGAAAATCTACAAAATAACATCAAGGCTAAAATTTCAATGTAGTTAACACTAAACACCGGGGAAGGCAATGGCACCCCACCCCAGTACTCTTGCCTGGAAAATCCAATGGACGGAGTAGCCTGGTGGGCTGCAGTTCATGGGGTCGCTAACAGTCGGACAGACTGAGCGACTTCACTTTCACTTTTCTCTTTCATGCACTGGAGAAGGAAATGGCAACCCACTCCAGTATTCTTGCCTGGAGAATCCCAGGGATGGGGGAGCCTGGTGGGCTGCCATCTACGGGGTCACACAGAGTCGGACACGACTGAAGTGACTTAGCAGCAGCAGCAGCAACACTAAACACATTCTCCAAAAATTCCTTAGGAGAGAGGTTATGTAAAACAGACAAACATCTGGGACATAAACACATTCTCCAAAAATTCCTTAGGAGAGAGGTTATGTAAAACAGACAAACATCTGGGACATGCTCTATTTAAGACTCTATTTGACTACCAATCGTGTCAAAATGAGTTAGCGGTCAAAAGACCACTGCTGTTCATGTAATCAGCCACTTCTGAGCTGCATAAATTACACTGGACCTAGTAACAGAGCTTAAGTTTCTCATCTGTTCAAAGGAGTTAGACTGGCTGCCCTCAATACTTAGGTGAGATGTGTACGGAAAATATTTATAAAGTTTTAAAGCACTACTTAAAGCAAGTTACTGCACGTTAAGAAATTCTGATGATCAAAATATAACACTTTTTCCTCTAGAGAAGTTCCTATATTGGTCTGTAAAACAACTGTATCTTAACTTTCCTCAAAAGTAACTCCTATAAAGGCAGTGGGTCCAGAGTATGATGAGAAAACAGAAATCTTCAACACACTCCAAGAAGGGCTTGATTTTTGTGAAAATAGAATGGTTTCCCTGGGAATAATCTGCCAGAACTTCAGCCAAATATAAATGGAAACCTTTACACGATTTCCTAATGTGGATGCTATGACTGAAAGAACTTGCATAATACGATGCAACTCTCCATGCGGGTACAAAACTGCAGTACCCAATACAGTGGTGCATTTTTGTAACAACAAAAGATAAGAAAGGGACTGAAAGGCATAGAAGCCTTATGCAAGGATAATGCTAGCAGCAATATGAAAAAAAGGCTATATTACTACTGAGCAAAAGCTGCTGCTACTGCTGCTAAGTCGCTTCAGTCGTGTCCGACTCTGCGACCCCAGAGACGGCAGTCCACCCNTGATCTCCTCCATTCAGCCTGCAGTTTGTTAGCTCTCAAAGGAGACACGGAGAGTTCAGGAGAGCACACAGCCCCAGGAGATGCAAGACATGGGCATTCTTCCTGCTCCACGGACAGCAGGGCGGTAAGTCCAAGGCCGTGGTGACCGTGCCTGTGTGTGAGTCTGTGTGTGTATTTTGCTTGAGAGTGTGTTGTGGGGGTGTGGTGCATAGTATGTTTGTGTGTATCTGTGTTTGTGTGTATCTGTGTGTATGTGATGTTGGTGTGTATCTGTGTGTTGAGTGTGTCTATTTGTGTATAGATGAATATATGTGTGTTTTCTGTGTGTGTTATGTTTGTATGTGTTGCACGTATGTTTATATGTGTGTTTGTATGTTTGTGTGTGTGAGTGGAATGTTGTGTGTGTGTATATTTGTATGTCTGTGTTGTGAATATATGTATGTGAGTGGTCTCTGTGTCTTATGTTTGTGTTTGTGTGCTGTGTATGTATGTTCATATGTTTGTGAGTAAATGTGTGTTCATGTGTGTTGTGTGTGTGTGCTATGTTTGTACTTTTGTACATGTATATGTGTAAGTAAATGTATGTGTTGTGTTTGTGTGTATCTTTTGTTTGTATGTTTGTGAGTGTGTGTGTGAGTCTGTGTTTGTGTGTGTATTGTGCTTGAGAATGTGTTGCAGGGGTGCTGTGCATAGTATGTTTGTGTGTATCTGTGTTTGTATGTATACGTGTGTGTGTTATGTTGGTGTGTATCTCTGTGTTGAGTGTGTCTATTTGTGTGTAGATGAATATATCTGTGTTTTCCATGTGTGTTATGTTTGTTTGTGTCACATGTATGTTTATACATGTGTTTGTATGTTTGTGAGCATATGCATGAATGGTGTGTGTTGTGTTTCTGTGTATGGGTTGTTGTGAATATCTGTGTGTGAGTGGTCTCTGTGTCTTATGTTTGTGTTTGTGTGTTTGTGAGTAAATGTGTGTTCATGTGTGTTGTGTGTGCTGTTTGTACTTTTGTACATGTATGTGTGTAAGTAGTGTATGTACTGTGTTTGTGTGTATCTTTTGTTTGTATGTTTGTGAGTGTGTGTTTGTGAGAGTGTCTGTGTGTGTGCGCCTGTTTCAGGAGCACTGGGAGGAGCCAGGGGACTCAGGAGGACCTTGCAGCCTTTGGGCTCTGCCTGGCGCTCCCCGCTTACCCTTGGGCAGGACACTCTGTGAGTCTCACTTTTCTCCTGAGAATCCTCACAAGGTGACAGATCTGCTCCATGTTGGAGGCAAACACTGGCACGTGGCCCATGTGTGGTGATGCCCCGTAGGGCAGGGTCTGGGGTGAGGCAGCCGGCGGCTGGGCAGACTGCTCTCTGGGCTTGATAGTGGATGACAGGAGTTCCTGGTGGGCGACAATGCCCTCCTTGGCAAAGAGGACTGGAAATTGCTCTAGAAAACATTGTGCAATGTCCTGGAATCTTCCAGAGGGACAAGATCTCAGGAATGTGTAGTTTGGACTCAGCATCCACATCTCCGGGGGCAGGGAGGCTTCGGCAGTGTGACCACCTGAGTCGGTGGCCTGGAGCTGAGCGCTGAGGACCCGGGGCTCCCGGCAGGACTGGACCCCAAAGGGAGAGGGAGCCTGTGTGTGTCTGCTGCCCTCCTCACCACCCAGCGCTCGGCCTCTGTGGCCCTCACTGCCAGGCTCCCCCCACAGATGGTCCTGGCCCCACGAGCCCCTCAGCAGCCCCTCCAGCAACGTCCTGCTCACGTCCACCCGGCACACTGGCCACTGCTCCTGGGACAGTGTCTGTCAGGACGCGTCTCTGGTCATTTCTCCCCATCACAGAATCCACCCCACCCCAAGTGGAGACCACGTGCAGGGGAAACAGGTTCCCTAAAGGAGGTAGCGGGTGTCTCAGATGCCCCCTCTCCCCGTCCCATGCCAACAAACTGATACAAACAGCTTCCATGGGCAAGAGAAAGGCAAAAGTCAGGAGCCCCTGAAAACTTGGAGGAAACATCAGTAAGACACATGATGAGTTTTTTCTAGATGGAGGAAGAAGAATTCGAAATCCTTCTCCCGGAGGAACCTGAAGAAGACACTTCCCAGGATCCTTCTCCAGACGGGTCAGGAGGTAGAACAACTTTTTAGCAGACATGAACTTGAGAGAGGGGGGTCTGGGGCCTGAGGGGCAGGTGGTGTGCTGGGAGGGGCAGCTGGAGTCCCCTCGTCAGAGATTCACCCACTGGAGTGGCCATCACTGGGCATTTGGGTTGGGCCTCCCTTCACCCCACCCAGCCAGAGGGAAGGGCCCCTGATGGTGCCGTGGGTCAAAGGGGGTGACCACAGCCACTGCCCCTTCACTGAGTGTCAGGAAGGATGTGTTCGTGGGTGTGACAGATGGCTCGCCCCAGGCCCCTGGTGGGTGTCGTGCTGGCTCTGCTGTGAGACTCTCAGGACTACGGGGGCTGCAAAGCACTAGTGAAAACATAGGATGCAATCAAGGGCCTACAGGTCTGGGCTCTGTCTTCCCAAGGGGCTCCCTCTCCCCAAAAGCTGTTTCATCAGGGTCAGGGGCTTCACTTTCATGGGCTCAACTTGACATCTAACCTGGGGAGACAGACTTAGGAATTTAGGAATGCTGGAAATCCATTACTTTCCTGGATAAAGGAATTGATTGGCAATTTATTATGCAGTTCCATGCACCTATGCTTTTATTAGACGAACTTCAGTGGCCTGAACCATTGGGAGAAACCCATAATATTAAGCTGCATAGGAAAGCCACAATCCCAGTGTTCACACCCGATTTATCCTTTTGCATCAATTAGGGTTAAGTATTACTTTAAAATTCCTCTTCTGTGCTCAATATATTTGGCTTTTAAGTCCAAAGATGTGGCATCAGTGTCTTCAGGCTTGCCCAGATGGGAAACCACTGTCTTCCTCCAGCTTTGCATTTGAGTACAGATGGACATTGCCCTTCCCTGCTTCTGTGGAACTCCTAGTCATTCACTCAGATCACCTGCAGAAGCTGGAGGGATCCGATATCTTCCAGTCAGAGTTGGTGGGAGGGTCAGCTTACCAAGGCAGAAAGGCAGGAGAAACACACCCCTGCTGGGGAGAGCTGGAAGAAGACAGTGCCAGTCCTGTCCTCAAGAGGCTGAGGGCTCTGCACTGAGACACAGCAATGTCTTCGCTGGGAACAGGCTGGAAATCAGCTAGGGTCTGATGCTTTTCTATGGGCTGTGGGTCCTAGGACCTGCTAGGCCAGGAGAAGGGAACTCCCTTTGTGCCTTCCAGCCACAGTCATTTCTAAAATCTGGACATGGGATCCTCAGTATTAGATGGGCATGAGACATCTACTCGCAGTTGATGGTTCTGATATTCTCCTGGGTGAGGGTGTCCAGCCCAAACTTCAACAGTGGAGCTTAGGACTGTGACCCCAGTGTGAGCTGTGCTGTTGAGCTGGGGATCTGGCTGAAAGGCCCCCACCCTCATAACACTCCTTGTTGGGAAAAGTGAAGGTATTGTGGCGTGTTCGATCATGGCAGGGAGAGGACAGACACAGAGGCTGCGTACTTCCAACTTCACCCTCTTCCTGGAAAAGGTCTCCAACCAGAGGTGCTCGAGGAAGTTCAGGCTCCCAGTTCATGAGAGGATGATCCCACCTTGTGGGAATAGGTGGCCCGAGAAGAAGTTTCAAAACAGAAACATAAAATGTGGCATTCTACTATATGATCCTACAATTCCACTTCTGGGGAATATACCCCATAGAGTTTAAACAGATAGTGAATATATGTTCACTGAGGTGCGTGGCAGCATTATTCACAACAGCAAAAAGTGGAAACAACCCCCCAACCCCATATATATATGGATTCATGTATACACCTACATTCATATATACACCTACACCTACACCTACAGTGGAATATTATTCAGCCTTAAAAAGGAAGGAAATTCTGACACTTGCTCCAACACGGATGAACCTTGCACACATTATGCAAAGTGAATAAGCCAGACACGGCAGGGCAAAAATTGCCTAATCCCAGTAATGTGAGGTCCTTATAACAGTCAAACACATGGAGACAACAAGAGCAGTGGATGTCAGGTGGTGGGGAGGCAGGATGGGGAATGAGTGTTTAATGGGGACAGGGTGTCATTCGGGAAGATGGAAAGATCTTGAGATGCCCAAGTGATGACTGCCCAGCAATGGGAATGTACCGAAGGCTACACCTAAACAGGGTTCAAACGGTATATTTTATGTTATGTATTTTCTACCTTAATGTTTTCCCCAAAAGTGAAAAAAAAGGAGAAAATGAAGGAAGGCATGTGGATGTAGGGCGTATCTCGGATGCAGACAGCTAAAGCGGGGGACGGGCTCTAACCGCGCCCCCTACCTTCTCTTGATGCTTCTAGGGCTGCGGGGGAATGAAGGGACCCCGCAGACGCTGAGGCTCATCCTGGTGGGAAAATCCGGGAGCGGGAAAAGCGCCACGGGAAACAGCATCCTCGGGAGGAGAGTGTTCGATTCCAGGCTCAGCGCTCGCCAGGTGACCCAGGCCTTCCAGCAGGGGCGCCGCGCGTGGGAGGGGAGGGAGCTGCAGGTCACCGACACCCCCGACATCCTGTCCTGCTGGGGGACGCCGCAGGGGACCGCTCAGGGTATTGGTGAGGCCGGCGCCGGCTCTCAGCCGGGGCCGCACGCGGTGCTCCTGGTGACTCAGCTCGGCCGTTTCACTGAAGAGGACCAGCGGGTGGCTGGGCGCCTGCAGGAGGTGTTCGGGGAGGGCATCCTGGCCCGCACCGTCCTGGTGTTCACGCGTATGGAAGACCTGGACGGCGGCTCACTGGAGACATACCTGCGGGAGACTGACAACCAGGCGCTGGCCCAGCTGGACGAGGTCTGCTCAAGGCGACACTGCGGATTTAACAACAAGGGGGACAGAGCCGAGCAGGAGGCCCAGCTGAGGGAGCTCGTGTGGCACATCGAAGGGGTCCTTTGGGAGCACGAGGGCCTGGCCTACAGCCCCCCGGCTGCCCCTCACATCTACGCCAGCACCCCATGAGAGCTGGGGCCTCCAGTAGCTGGGTGCCAAGGAAGGGCGCGGGGACCAGGCTTGGCTGTGGGACCTACGCCACATCCTGAAGGAGCCCGAGCAAGTTGGAGGCCACCTTTTGCCCAGCGCGCCCATCTGAGGTGCAGGCCTCCGCGGCTTCTGGCCTGTCTTCCTAGGCCTGGAGTCCGCCTCCCAGGCCCCTCACTTGCCCACTCCATCCCAGGGGTCTCTGGCCCCTCCTGTGTCCAGGGCAGCCTCTGGTCAGGCGAGAGGAGGTGGCTGGGCTCCTGAGTTCTCAGGTCCTTCATCACACNGGCCTGTCTTCCTAGGCCTGGAGTCCGCCTCCCAGGCCCCTCACTTGCCCACTCCATCCCAGGGGTCTCTGGCCCCTCCTGTGTCCAGGGCAGCCTCTGGTCAGGCGAGAGGAGGTGGCTGGGCTCCTGAGTTCTCAGGTCCTTCATCACACCTTCCAGAACACAGAGGGCCTCCTGCTCTGCACCCCCAGCCATTCCTCCCATGTCTCTGGCGTTCCCTCTCTGCAACAGAACTCTGAGAGAAGCCAAGCCTCCTGAGGAGGGCCTGTACTCCCTTCTGCCTTGGAACCCCGGCAACATCCGGGCCACTGGAGTCTCAGCTTAAAACTTGATGCAGCAGATCAGTGTGGAATGTGGACCAGGCAACTCTGCGTCTTTCGGGCTCTGTCCTTGCCCATTAAGAGGGCAGACACGATGGCTTTTAGGCCCAGCGCCGTGTGGGGCAGGACAGGCTCTGGGCTGGGGAGGAGAAGGCAAACAGAAACAGGGGAGGGCCTCAAGAAGCTGCTCTTGATTCGCGCTTGAAAGAGGCCATCACCTGCAGCAAAGGGGCCCCATGGGAAGGAGCAGAGCAGGGCAGGGGTATCCAAGGGCCAGGTCTGCTCAGGAAATGGGGCCTAGACCTGGCTGCAGGACACGGACCCGCCCCAGAGGTCCAAGTGGACTTGGGCAGTGGAGGAGCTCTTCCCCTGGAGGCTTGGACAAGGAAGATCACACACCAGGCACTGCACCCCATGATGCCCACCCCTATGATGCCCATCCTCCCTCGTGGAGAGCAGAGGAGACTTCCAGCCCCGCCTCTGCCTGACCTGCAACCCCCTCCCTTCTCCCTTGAGAGAGGGGAGAAAGCAAGGGGCATCTGGGCCTGTAGGCGGGTTCCCCAGCCAGGTGTTTGGGGTGTAGAATGGATGGAGGAAGGAAGAAAGGGAAGCTGCAAAGAAAGAAGCAGGAGACCACGTGAACGTCCTCAGGAGCAGCCTACGGGCCTCGGAGAGTCCTGCACCTCAGGATGTCATCTCGTCCTCACCCAGAGGACCCCTGAGAAAGCTGGGGCAGGTCTTTAGCTAAAAGGGTCTCAAGTCATAACAGAGACATATCGGAATATGCTTAAGATAGCTTTTGTGCCAAGCCATTTACTAAGTAGGTGATCCATCTCCTGCTGAACTGAAACAGCAGTTATCATATGGTAAATTTTCATATTGTCTATGATTTCTGTGAGAATTTTTTATTCTCTTCTTGTCTTCCATCTTCTCAACTCCTATATGAATAAAGTGTTGACTTGATTCCTGTGGCTTTGATTGTAATGTGAACTCTTCCCCACCACCCCCAAACCCGATTCCCTCCCCAGTCACCATTTTTGTATTTCTTTTGTTATTTTCAGGCATTGATTCTTTTGTGTGAAAATTAAAATTACTTGTTGAATTTTCTGAAAAGGACATTGTTGGTATTCCAGTTGGGGTTGTCTTATGTTTATGTATTGAATTTGGGAGAATTGGAAGCAAGATAGGTCAGAGAAGGACAACTACTGTGTAATATGTGGAATCTAAAAAGTCAAACCTGTTTAAAAAGGAAGAGAATGGTGGTTACCAAGAAGTGGAGGCACAGGGGATACGATTGATGGCACAAGCTTGTCACAAGCACTAAAAAACCATAGAGGTCTAAAGTACAGTATACTGAATGTAGACAAGAATATTGTACTATAAGTATGTGATGTGCCAAACATTGTTAAAATGGCAACCGTACTATGATACACCAGTCTACCAAAGTAACACTCAGCACACCTTAAATTTACACAATGTGAAAACAAATTTAAAGTCACATTAAAAATTCTGAAACATTAAAAAAAAATAACTGAATCTGTAAATTCTTCAAGGATAAGTGAAGTAAGCTCATTTGGTTTCTAAATGAATAGACCCATTACTTCATAGCCACTGAATTAACAGGTAAAACCATTCACATTTCCTTTAAGATATGAAGATAAATATCTTTAACTAAGGTACTTTCATTTTAACCCTGTTGGCTTAATTGATCTCTTCCTAGAAAATACAAGTATTGACCAAATGACAGGCACTGTCACTCACAAATGGCAAGTCACTCAAAACACATCATTTATTAAAAATTCTAAAGGAATTGCTTAAAATTTTATAGAATATGGGGTTTTCTCTCCTTTATTACTAAAAATCAAGGAAAATCCCTCCCATGACATTTCAGAAGGAAAGAGAGTTGTTGCTTCACACCATCACTTCTTGAGCATCAGAGAACAGGGAAGGCATTGTCAGTTTATTCTGGAAACCCCATGGTCTGTGTACCAGAAAGAAAGAGCTTTTGTGGATGAGATCATGGGTAGGGGGAGGAGAGGGGTTTGTCTTGGCCAAAGCTGTGAAAATAGTGACCTTTGGAGTTCATTATTCTCAAAAAAAACCCCAACGCTGGAACAGAGCATGAAAGAGAGAGATCTGGAGAGTCCGAAGTGACCAATGAGTCCACGGGCTGCTTCCGCCTTGGTGGGTCAAAGCAGTGGCTAAAAATCTCAGGGAAGTTTTCCAGCTCTGAATTCTCCTGTAATAACTTTCATACACTCTGTAGAAAATTAAAAATAATGAGAGTTTTTAAACAACTGTTGGAAGACACTGAGAGTGACCAAGTACAGGGGAGGCTATGGGGAACTTGACACTTCACTCAGGGGCCACGTGGCTGTCACATGTATGTGGTTCCCCCCGAGAGCACGTCCCCATCCTGCTGATCCAGGGATGTCACTCAAGCAGAAATTCACAGGGACCTGAGAGTAAGAGGATGGAGTTTGGGAGCAGCCAGAGAGGGTAGATATTGATGGAGATGCCCACAGAGGGCATGGGTGGGAGCATGAGAAATTCAGGATAAAAACCCCCTTCAAGTCTTTGGATGACCCAGGAATTACGGTCTCTAAAGGGTTCAGGGGAAATGATTTAGAAGGATGAATAAGCTGGTCAGAGATTTCAGTAGTTGCCCTCAACAGCAAAGACAGAATTTTAGATTCTAGTCCACAAGTATTCCACTGAAATACTAGTGGGAGTAAAGATCACCTCAGGACTAAGGGACTTGCCCTGAAAGAGGAAAACTGGAACAGCTCCTTGCTAACGAAGACTCTTGAGAGTCCCTTGGACTGCAAGGAGGTCCAACTGGTCCATCCTAAAGGGGATCAGTGGAACGACTGATGCTAAAGCTGAAACTCCAATACTTTGGCCACCTCATGAGAGGAGTTGACTCATTTGAAAAGACCGTGATGCTGGGAGGGATTGGGGGCAGGATGAGAAGGGGATGACAGAGGATAAGATGGCTGGATGGCATCACCAACTTGATGGATGTGAGTTTCAGTAGACTCCGGAGTTGGTGATGGACAGGGAGGCCTGGCATGCTGCGATTCATGGGGTCACAAAGACTGAGCGACTGAACTGAACTGAACTGAACAATATTAAGCCTTCCCAAGTTAAGTTCAAAGGCATGGGCCAGTAATTTCAGTGCCTGCTGGAGCAAACCCAGGATCCTTCAGAAGAGCATAGTAATATCCCGAGTCTCTACAACATGCTATGGAGAATATCCTGTAAACTACTAAAAATTCTTGTTTTCCAACATGAAGATAGAAAGTTATAAAGCTTCCCTCTACACATGTTTATCTGCATCTCATAATGTTCTGTGTGTTCTCTTTTCACTATCACTCAGTTTGTATTTTGCATATTCTTTGTAATATCTTTTTTCACTCATGGAGAATGTATTTAATTTCCAAATATTTGAGTATTTTCTCAAAATTGCACTATGCAATATGGTAGACACTAACCATATGTGGTTACTGAGCATTTTCAAATATAGCTATACCTGGGAAACTGAACTTTTATTTCATGATAATTTGTTTGAATTTAAATTTAAACACTGAAGCACTGTAAACTATTTTACTATGAAACACAATTCTGTTGTTTGGGTAGAAATACACTTCACTCTAACTGTTGTATCACATATTATTGTTGTATTGCAATGTAAACCTTGGGAACATTTATTGTTTCTAGTGTCAGAACAGAAGCACATCATCACTGATTTAGTCAATGTCCCAAGACTGATTCCCTTTGAACAATCTTCCTAATGAGTGCTGTGGTACTTTTATGAATACTTTGTCTAGACAGCATGGGTGACAGTGATACAGAGCTATATTTAGTTGGTTATTAAATTTAAATCCTGATGATTATTTTACTTATAATAGATTCTGATTAAGTTTTAGTTAAAAGTAAGCATGGAGAAAATTTAAGCTTCAAAATGAAGGCATGATATTGATGCAGAATGAATGGAGATGACAAAGCAGGTACTAAAACTGGAACAGAAGAGAGAAAAAGCCTGGAAGATGTTTTACAACATTCAGGATGAATGGTAATTGTAGTGTGCTGCAGTGCAGTGAAACCAAGGGAAAAACAAACAAAAAAGCTGTTAGAGATCTTTTCAGCAAAAACATACAGTTCAGTTCAGTTCCGTCACTCAGTCGTGTCCGACTCTTTGTGACCCCATGAATCGCAGCACGCCAGGCCTCCCTGTTCATCACCATCTCCCGGAGTTCACTCAGACTCACGTCCATCGAGTCCGTGATGCCATCCAGCCATCTCATCCTCGGTCATCCCCTTCTCCTCCTGCCCCCAATCCCTCCCAGCATCAGAGTCTTTTCCAATGAGTCACCTCTTCGCATGAGGTGGCCAAAGTACTGGAGTTTCAGCCTTAGCATCATTCCTTCCAGAGAAATCCCAGGGTTGATCTCCTTCAGAATGGACTGCTTGGATCTCCTTGCAGTCCAAGGGACTCTCAAGAGTCTTCTCCAACACCACAGTTCAAAAGCATCGATTCTTCGGCGCTCAGCTTTCTTCACAGTCCAACTTTCACATCCATACATGACCACAGGAAAAACCATAGCCTTGACTAGGCAGACCTTAGTCGGCAAAGTAATGTCTCTGCTTTTGAATATACTATCTAGGTTGGTCATAACTTTTCTTCCAAGGAGTAAGCGTCTTTTAATTTCATGGCTGCAGTCACCATCTGCAGTGATTTTGGAGCCCCCAAAAATAAAGTCTGTACATTCTACACATACTAGTTTGCATCTGTTAATCAGAAACTCCCAACCCTTCCGTCCCCACTCTCTCTCCCCCTTGGCAACCACAAGATCTGCTAAGTCTATGAGTCTGTTTCCATTTCATAGACAGGTTCGTTTGTGTCATATCATTTTGTATTTGTCTTTCTCCATATGACTTAGTTCACTTAGTCTCTAATTTCATCCATGTTGCTGCAAATGCCATTATTTCATTCTCTTTTATAGCTGAGTAATATTCCTTTGTCTATACATACCACATCTTCTTTATCCATTCATCTGGTGATGGACACTTAGGTTGCTTTCATGTCCTGGCTATTTTAGTGCTGTTATAAACACAGGAGTTCATGTATATTTTTGAATTATGGTTTTCTCTGGATATATGCCCCGGAGTGGGATTGCTGGGTTATATTGCAACTCTATTTTTAGTTTCTTAAGGGACCTTCATACTCTTCTCCATAGTGGCTGCACCAACTTACATTCCCATTGGCAGTGTAGGAGGTTTCCTTTTCTTCACACCCCTCTACAGCATTTGTTATTTGCATACTTTTTGATGAGGGATATTCTGTCTGGTGTAAGGTGATAGCTCATTGTAGTTTTGATTTGCATTCCTCCAATAATTTGTGATGAACCTAAACTTAACTATTAACAATGTATTTTCTGAATCCCCTGAATTTCAAATAAGGATTTGAATGTATTTATTTTGTCATTGTAACCATTCCTTGCTGACAGCTATACTCAAATCTCACAAACCTAAGTGCTAGTGTCTTCCTCTATCATCAGAGGCTGTGTGATGTGCCAGCTAAGACAGCAGAGCTAGAGCTCATGCTGGAGCCCGTGTTTGCCAGCTGTGCATCCTTAGGCAGATTACGTACCCCCTCCTTGGCTCTGTTTCCTCATGGGTAAAATGTTGTTGTTCTTCAGTCACTAACACTTCAGCGATCCAGTGGACTGCAGCTGCTAGACTCCTCTGTCCATGGGATTTCCCAGATAAGAATACTGGTGTGGGTTGCCATTTCCTTCTCCAGGGAATCTTCCCAACACAAGGATCGAATCTGTGTCTTTCTACTTTGGCAAGCAGGTTCTTTATCACTGAGCCACCTGGGAAGCCCCATCAATAAAATGGGGGTGTTGGAAAGACTGCCTGCCTCATAGGGCTGCTGTGAGACTAAACAAGCCTAGAGTAGGACCTCGGTGAGTATGTATTAATACATATATAAGGTACTTAGTGTGATGAACGGAGAAGGCAGTGGCACCCCACTCAAGTACTCTTGTCTGGAAAATTTCATGGACGGAGGAGCCTGGTAGGCTGCAGTCCATGGCATGGATAAGAGTCGAACACGACTGATCGACTTCACTTTCACTTTTCACTTTCATGCATTGGAGAAGGAAATGGCAACCCACTCCAGTGTTCTTGCCTGGAGAATCCCATGGATGGGGAGCCTGGTGGGCTGCCGTCTATGAGGTCGCACAGAACTGGACACGACTGAAGTGCCTTAGCAGCAGCAGCAGCAGTGTGATGGATGGTAAAGAGCACCATATGTGTTAACTGTACTTCTGTTGTTTCCTGATGCTCCTCAGGGTAATTTTCAGTGGTTATATTAGGAGTGTGTGACGTTTAAAAATATGCCCGAGTCCCACGATTCCCCAAAGCCTGAAAAAATCATACAATAACGTTAATTTTTGGTTTTAATCTTTAGTTCATCTCGTTGTAATACACCCGTCCCTTTGTATTTACTAGAGTTGAAAACATGTCCATGAGGTTGGAGGAAATCAACGAAAGAGAAAACTTTATGAAAACTTCCCTACAGACTGTGGACCTTCGCCTGTCCCAGCTGGAAGAACTATCTAACAGAATGGTGAACGCGCTGGAAAACCTGGCGGGAATCGACAAGTCTGACCTGATACAGACGCGGTCCCGGGCCTCCTCGGAATGTGATGCCACGTTCCTTCTCAGGCGGAGCAGCATCAGCAGCGCCGATGGCTACAGCCTGTACAGGTACCATTTCAACGGGGACGAGCTGTTGTATGAGGACACCTCCTTCTGCATGCCGCCGGGGGCAGCGAACAGGAAAAAGGCCGGTTCCTTCCGTGGGAAGGAAGAGAAGGACCCAAGGACGTACCTGGCCCCAGAGCGCCAGGGCAGCCTTCGCCTGCCACCCAGTACCGGCGCGCCAGCATCCCCAGACCGAGGTCAGCTTGCCTCCGACAACGGCAAGAGCAGCTCGGAACCGAAGTCAGGTCCAGATACTGGGATTTCCGCTGAAAATGATGAAAGGCAGGTAGTCCCCCCAAAAGAAGAAATGACTCCCCCAAGCTTAAGTCAAACAGATGCTACACATGGAGAAAACAAGTCGGATTTTCAAAAAAGCACTCAGCTGACAGTGGAAACCACAAAGATAGAAGGCACCATTTCTTACCCCCTGGAAGAAACAAAGTCAAGCCGCTATTACCCTGATGAGACGTTCAGCGCTTGTAAAACGCTAAAGTCCAGAAGCTTTGTGTATTCCCGGGGAAGAAAGGTGGTTGGCGGGGCTAACAACTGGGGTGCAGCCGGGGACCCAACATGCCCCTCGACAGTTCAGCAATGGACCACGGAATGGAAGTATGAAGTTCAAAAGATTATGCGCTCTCGGAGCACGGAAATACCTTCCTTTGCGTCTGAGGCTGCACTGCAGGCTGAGCATTGTGGACATTTCACAGACAAGGAAGAGGAAAACTGTGTTTTTAAAACGGCCCCTCAGATCTCTCGCTTGTCTGTTACTGACAGAACTGACAAGGAAAACTTACTGTCTGTGAAAACACACCAAACTTTGGGATTCCCATCTTCAAGGTCAAAAAGTTTACACAGCCGTCCTAGGTGTGTGAAAGCCCTCCAGGGCAACTTACACAGACCTGGACATGCCAGCAGTGTTAGCAGCTTAGCAGTTGTGTCCGGAATTACAACGGAAGACCCCAAGGTTCAGCAAGAGAAGTCTTCCTCAGAAACAGAGTGCTAGTGGGTTTTGTTTCTTTGGTTTTTACATCAGAACCACAGATGAGCTCCATCTTGGTCATCCAAACATCATCAGTTTCTGAAAACATTTTCATTAGAGATCTTTGACCATCAATTTAATTTACATTTTGATTAACTTAAAATGTAAAGGCACTAAACTTTAATAGTTTGGTAGCATATGTTAGTAAAGTTAGTTTTGTTTTGTTTTGTTTTTAGTTGGAGTAGGATCAAGAAAAGTGAAGACTCTAATTGCTTAATCAATAGCTAATTTTGGTTGCTCAGAGGTAAAGAATCCACCTGCCACTGAAGGAGACCCAGGTTCAGTCCATGGGCTGGGAAGATCCCCTGGAGAAGGAAATGACAACCCACTCCTGTATTCCTGCCCAGGAAATCCCACGGACAGAGGAGCCTGGGGGCTGCAGTCCTTGGGGGTCACAAAAGATTCTGTCATGACATAGCGTCTAAACAATTACAAAAATCTCTACTTCTGAGGGCAACCAGAAACAAAGACATGCTTTTGGGTGTCACCAATAGTTTATTTAAGGGAGTAAGCAGCTATGTAAGAAAGAGAAATGAAAGAAAAAGCAAACATGAGAAAAGGACGGGTGGAAGAGAAAACGAACTAAGAGGTGCAAGAAGGGAGGACTGGAAAGGGGACTTAAGTATCATATCTTCTTTATGGGTTTTTGTTTTATGTTTTCATGTTTTAAAATTACACAATAAGAAGGCCACGATTATATCAGAGGTCACACTGTAATAGGGTAAGGTGACCAATAGTTTTGTTAATGTGTAAAAATAGTGTCCCATATGAATCTTCTTGTTGTCATATAGTCCTGGATGCCAAATACAAGTTAATTGTACTTCTGTCTATTGTAATGGTCTGTGTAAAGCTGTGGCTAAAATCTAAAGAATCCATGTTCGAGGTGGGAGTTCTCAACAGTGTCAAAGATGAATCACAGCTAAAAACAAAAGGTGATGCTCAATTTGGAATTTCAGACATAACACTGCTGTAAAGTGGCAAAGAGTTGGGGAGAGAGGTAGAGAGAGAGACACAGTGCCGTTGTGCCAAAGGCACTGATCAGAGAGACTCTGGAGGCTGAAGAAGTTCATGCACAGATCAGAATCCCTGAACTGGGCTGGATTTACCAGAAAGCACTGCTACACCATTGCATGGATGAAGGGACTTTGACATTTAATAAATGATAACATTTATTTAATAAAGAAAACAATTGCTTATCTATTGCTACATCAAGATTGTTCAATCAGTCCTGCTCCCTGTGTTATTTGACCCAAGGATAAACCCATTCTATTTGGTCTCATTCCTAATTCTTTGCTTTGGATGCCCAGAAAACTTTCAGCCCTTTCAGTTCAGTTCAGTTCAGTCTCCAGTGCTGGAGTTTCAGCTTCAGCATCAGTCCTTCGAATGAATATTCAGGACTGATTTCCTTAAGGATGGACTGGTTGGATCTCCTTGCAGTCCAAGGGACTCTCAAGAGTCTTCTCCAACACATAGTTCAAAAGCATCAATTCTTAGGCCCTTTGCCATACCCTAAAAAAAAAAAAGTGTTTCTCAGAATAAGCTGAAGAACCTCTGACAGCCCTAGAGAACAGGTTTGAAGAAGGCAAAGCTTCCCATCAGAATTCTCTACCTGTCCACTCATTACACAGCCCCCTTTCTAGGTCCCTCCTACCTTGCCTTAGGTGTGGGGCCTGAATCTATCCCCAGGAGTCTCACTGAGTCTCCTGTTGACATACTGGAATGGGTAGCTATTCCCTTCTCTAGGGATCTTCCTGATCCAGGGATTGAACCCAGGTCTCCCACATTACAGGTGGATCCTTTACCATCTGAGCCACCTGGGAAGCAATATTTCTAATTCTGGTTTACCTAATTTACTCATGTTTCCTATCATTTTCTTTGTGTCTTTTAGCTCCATGAAATCCTGGGTGTTGTTTTTGATCTCTATGGAGGGTATGTCTTGATGTGCTTTTACCGTCTGTAGGAATGCTATTCTGATCTTCTTTTGTATTACAATACTTGTCTATGGGATTTGCCTTCCATGCTTTCCCTTGACTATTGTTATGTGAAATAGGTTTTCTCAAACTTTTTGAAGACGGCAGTTGTCAGGATGGCTTTTCTAACTTCACAAGAGAACCTTCTTTATTTTCACAATCTGGTATTAAAATTTTGTAAAAGCCAGGGGACTTCCCTCGTGGGCTGGTGGTTAAGAGTCCATGCTTCCACTGTACAGGGCACAGGTTCGGTCCTTGGTCAGGGAACGAAGATTCCCACATGCCCTGCAAACAACAACAAAAAAATTGTAAAGTCAGCTTATTTTCAGAGATTCCTGGTCCTCCATCTTTATTTGGACCTTCTCTTTCCTTTGCCTTGACTTGGCTCATTTTGTTTCCATGCTCAGCAGTCTGTTCTTGGTGTGGCTCCCTTTCTTTAAAGGAAGCCTAGGTAGGTCAGTTTCAAGAGTTCCTCTAGCAGTTTCAAAAGTTCTACCCCTCAGACCTCACCAGGAGCCCCTGCGCTCCCAAACACCATTCTCTACTTCACTTGCTCTTCTCCACTTGACTGGCCAGGCCAGTAAATACCTTCTGGCTATTTGGGAATTCTCCAGATGCCTCACTGATTCCCTTTGCTGATATCACAAAAATCTTCTAAGTGCTGTGGTTTGCTATTTACCTGTATTTCGGAAATCTTGGCGAAACTAGTTCACTTAGATTTGTGGTGAATGTTGTCCATGGGGCTTTGGCTTTGCTTTATAGTTCCTTTATCTGTTTTCCCGGGGAAACTGAAAAATTATGCTGCTGTTGTCATCTTCCCAGAATTCCCCCTCAGGAAAAAGATGTTTTAAATGTCTTAATAGTTATCTTCAAGGGCCATATACTCAGGTAATGGCATAGTTTTGTAGACGTTGTTGTTGTTTAGTTTCTCAGTCATGTTCTGACTCTGTGCGACCCCATGGACTATAGCCCACTAGGCTCCTCTGCCCATGGGATTTCCCAGGCAAGAATAATGGGGTGTGTTGCCATTTCCTTGTACATAACCACCATACACTACCTCTCCCCGACTGCTTCCACCATCACTTTCTGTTATCTGGACTCTTCTAACAGCCCCCAACTAGCATTGTTACTGAAAGTGGGGTCTGCCTGCTGGCTGCTCTGAAGTCAGTAAAGGGGCAAGGCTGGTGGGAAGTTTGCTTTATTTCAGAAGCTGGAAACGTTGCAGGGGGTCAGGGGGAGAGGAGACTCCTGTTCAAAGGCTGACTCCCACCACTGACAATCAGTGGGCAAGGGCTTTTCTAGGCAGGAGGGGGCTTCATGCAGAAACAGCACAGGCAGCTCTGACAGTCATCTTGAAATTGGTCATCAGTGGTCTGACCAGTGCCATCTTGATCATTTTGAGTACAGTTAATCTTCAGTCCTGGAGTTGGTTTGTTCCCATTTCTTTGAGGACAGTTCTCAGAACTGTGGCAGCTTAGGTCATGAACACAGTCTGGTTGTCATGTATTGATAGTTAACCTCTTCTGCCGGGTGGGGGTTTCAGTACCTGTAAGACAGTTCATGCGTGTGAGCAAGCTCCAGGAGTTAGTGATAGACAGGGAAGCCTGGCATGCTGCATGCAGTCCATGGGGTCATAAAGAGTTGGACACGACTGAGTGACTGAACTGACTGACTGAAGACAGTTCACGGGATATGGCTCAGAGTATTATCTATAGCCCCTGAGGAGGAACTAAAGGTCCTTGACTGTGCTTAATGACTAAACTGTTATTATTTTGTCCTGTTTGACTGTTTTCCTTTGCTTCTGAATTTTCTCACTTCTCTGATTAAATGTATTCTTTGACTCAAGTTTTTCGACAAGCAGGAGGCAGGTTTAGGGCATGGGAGGTGGGGGAGATGCAATGTGTCCTGTTCTATTCAGTCTCATAGCTTCTACCATTATGTACCTCTACAGTGGGGTGTGTGTGTGTGTGTGTGTGTACTTTAAATGTCAGATCAAGTCATTCTCAACTCAAAGCATCACAAAAGCACCTGAACTTTCAGAACCTATGTGATCTGGCGTGTTGATTTTCTCTGACCTCTTCTCCCACTGGATTAGGCTGCTCTGAACACACCAGACAAGATCTCAACCCTGGGCATTTGCATGACTCTCTCCTCTTCCTCCTGATTTCCACCTGGCTTGCTCCTTCACTCCCTTCAGTTTCTGTCTGCTCAAATGTCATCTGATCAGAAAGCCATCCCTGATCACACTCCATCTCCCATTGAAAAAAAGCCCTCATCCTCTTCCCATATTTTTCAATTCATGGCACTTGTTACACATTAATTTTGTGTATCTTTCCACCTGTAATGAAAGTGCCAGGAAAGTAGAAACTGTCTTCTTACTGACCCAAGTAGTTTTTAACACAGAGTTAGCCATCAATAGGGCTTCCCTAGTAGCTCAGATGGTAGAGAATCTGCCAGCCAATGCAGGAGACCCAGGTTTGATCCCTGGGTCAGGAAGATCCCCTGGAGAAGGGAATGGCACCCCACTTGCCTGGGAAATCCCACAGACAGAGGAGTCTGGCGGACTATAGTCCATGGGGTCAAAAAGAGTCAGACATGACTGAGTGACTAAAGTGCATCCACATGTAGCAATCAATACAAATTTGGTAACTGACTGAATGAATATATATATTACCTAGCACATAATAGGTATTCAAAAAGTGTTAGTGCTTTTTCTTCCCCTCTTCACAGGGAAAAGGAAATGGTCTGTAGGGAATACCACTATCCCCCACCATTTTTGTTCAGTCATTCAGTCACATTCAACTCTTTGCAACCCCATAGACTGCAGCATTGCAGACTTCCCTGTCTTTCACTGTCTTCTGGAATTTGCTCAAATTCAAGTCCATTGAGTCAATGATGCCATCCAACCTTCTCATCCACTGTCACCCTCTCATCCACTGTCACCCTCTTTTCCTGCCCTCTATCCTCCTATCCCGCACAATAGAAGAACCAATACAAGAAACAGAGTCAGAAAAACAGGAGGACAAAAGAGTGACATTAGAGACAAAGAAGGAGATAGGCAGCTATTTCATAGGTACAGAGTATCAAGGAGACCAAGACTAGAGCTTGGAATTGCACTGATTCTCCCAAAATTCAGGCGCTAAAGCTGAAATTCAATGAGTGTATTTGGAGATAGGAGATACCTCTTTGCAAGGTAATTCATGTTAAATGAGTTCATAAAGGCTGGGATCCTAATCCAACAGGATTAATGAATGCCCCTATAAGATGAGGCACCAGGAACAAAATTAGGTCATTTGCAGATGTGGATGGATCTAGGGTCTGTTATACAGTGAAGTAAGTCAGAAAAACAAACATTGTATATTAGTGCATATATGTGGAATCTAGAAAGATGGTACAGATGAACCCCTTGCAGGGCAGGAATAGACACAGACATAGAAAATGGACATGTAGACACAATGGAGGGGTGGGCTGCATTGGGAGGGTAGCACTGACACATATGTATGAAACAGATAGCTAGTGGGGAGCTGGTGTGTAGCACAGGGAGCTCAGCTCAGTGCTCTGTGATGACTTAGGGGGTAGGATGAGTAAGGTGGGCAGGAGGCCCACCTCAACAGGGAGGGGATATGTGTAAACACATGGCTGATTTGATTCATGTGCAGCAGAAACTAACACATTGTAAAGCAACTATACCCCCCAGTAAAAAATTAACTTGAATAATGAAGAGGCACCAGAGTGAGTTCTGACACCATGCACCCACCCACCACCCACCTCCCACTGCTCAGCTCTCTTCATTGTCTGCAAGCCCAGAGTGCTCTCACCAGAATTCCATCTTTCCTACTTGATCTTGGGCTTCCCAGCCTCCAGAACTGTGAGAAATAAACTGTTGTTTAAGCCGCCCAGTCTGTGATGTTTTCATATGGCAACCCAAGCACACTAACACAATTAGGTATCTGAAAAAGTCCTAACATTTAGGGTAGGTCAAGACAAATCTAGAAATCAGTTTTTCAGTTTTTTAATTGTATGGTCACTTAATAGCATTGTAGATCCTAAAACTTGTATGGCAAAGCCCAAGTCACAGTAAGTCATTTCAGCATAAAGAAAGATCCATACATTCCTTGCAGAGAGTGTGTGGGAAAACAATCCATTTCGTCCAGTTTTATTAAAGTATAATTGACATATATCACTGCACAAGTTTAAGGTGTACAGTCTAATGATTTGACTTGCATTTATTGTAGAATGATTACTGCAGTGAATTTAATTGGCATTCATCATCTTATATAAATACAGTAAAGTGAGAGAAAAAAACATTTTTTCCTGTTGTGATAATTCGTAGGATTTACTCCCTTAACTTTCCCATATAACATATAGCAGTATTATATTATTTCCCTAGTACTTACTTTTCTTATAACTGGAAGTTTGTAGCTTTTAACCACCTCTCTCCAGTTCCTCTCTCCCACCTCCTGCCTCTGGGAACTACAAATATGATCTCTTTTTTCTAAGTTTAGTGTTTTTTTTTAATCTATTTAAGGCAGATGAATCACAGACAATTCATAAAAAGGTGTTAAATGTATGTGTACAGCAGTATCTGTAATACCTGTAACTCAATGGACTTGATATTTTAAAGTACAGTTGTAGAACCCGAGCAAAATGGAATCATATGTCACTCAAACAAGTTAACCAGAAAGATCACTGGGGTTCTGGATCCAAGCTAAAAATTTTTTTAAAAAAGGTAAATTTTGAAGTCTTATTTAAATTTTGTTGTTTAGTCAATAAGTCTGTCAAGTTCTTTTCGACTCCATGGACTGTGGCCCACCAGGCTCCTCTCTCCAAGGGATTTCCCAGCTAAGAATATCAGAATAGGTAGCACTTTCTTCTCCAGAGGATCATCCTGACCCAGGGATTGAACCCACATTTCCTGCATCACAGATGGATTCTTTACTACTGACCCACCAGGTTGTTGTTCAGTTGCTAAGTTGTGCCCAACTCTTTGCCATACCAGGCTTCCCTGTTCTGCATTATCTCCCTGAGTTTGCTCAAACTAATGTCCATGAAGTCGGTGATGCCATCCAACCATCACATCCTGTCACCAGCACCTCCTCTTACCCTCAGTCTTTTCCAGCATCAGGGTCTTTTCCAATGAGTTGTCTTTTCCCATCAGGGAGCCAAAGTATTAGAACTTCAGCTTCAGCATCAGTCCCTCCAGTGAATATTCTCGGTTTGATTTCCTTTAGGATTGACTGATTTGCTGTTCAAGTGACTCTCAAGAGTCTTCTCCTGCACCCAAACTTGAAAACATCAATTCTTCACGCTCAGTCTTTTTTATGGTCCAACTCTCACATCCAGTACATGACTATTGTAAAAACCATAACTTTTACTATACAGACATTTGAGCCACAAGGGAAGCCCCTTAAATTTTTCACTGTTTCCATTAGGGACACTTGTCAGAATGATTGTGATTCAGATGGCCTCATTGGAGCTTCCCTATGGCATTAATTATAAAATGCTAGATTAGGGATTTATTCTTTAAAACATAAGAAAAACCTAGTTTCAATTAATAATTTACCAAAATGTAACATCACCAGTCCCCTTCCACCCAAGGCGGCTCCAGTTCGGAACCATGCTAGAGTTCAGAAATGCCCTGGGCTTCATAAGCTGAAGGTAGCTGATCGTTTGCAGTTATTGCGTCCACAGCCTATTTGGTCCAAACAGTTAAGGTCTGCCTCTCGCTGGGTTTTTTGATCATTTATCTGCTCACTGGTATTTTTACACGTGAGGCTAGCCAAGAAAAGAAAGGAAGGTAACTTGCTTAATATGGAGTTTAACAAAGAGGGTAGAAGTTAAAGTAAACGGAGTGTAGATATAATGGTCATCTGAGTTAAATTCACCCATTCCAGTCCATTTTAGTTCGCTGATTCCTAGAATGTCGACGTTCACCCTTGCCATCTCTTGTTTGACCACTTCCAATTTGCCTTGATTCATGGACCTGACATTCCAGGTTCCTATGCAATATTGTTCTTTACAGCATTGGATCTTGCTTCTATCACCAGTCACATGCACAACTGGGTATTGTTTTTGCTTTGGCTCCATTCCTTCATTTTTTCTGGAGTTATTTCTCCACTGATCTCCAGCAGCATATTGGGCACCTAACGACCTGGGGAGATTATCTTTTGACATCCTATCATTTTGCCTTTTCATACTGTTCATGGGGTTCTCAAGGCAAGAATGCTGAAGTGGCTTGCCATTCCCTTCTCCAGTGGACCACATTCTGTCAGACCTCTCCACCAATAGCTGTCCCACGTTGAAGGTCAGGAACTGTGGCGGTAAGGAGATACCCCTCGTCCAAGGTAAGGAGCAGCGGCTGTGCTTTGCTGGAGCAGCCGTGAAGAGACAACCCACGCCCAAGGTACGAGAAACCCAAGTAAGATGGTACGTGTTGCAAGAGGGCATCAGAGGGCAGACACACTGAAACCATACTGACAGAAAACTAGTCAATCTAATCACACTAGGACCACGGCCTTTTCTAACTCAATGAAACGTAAATACATACAGGGTTTGATAAAATGTTTCCTCTTAGCCATTAAAAACAGACTTGACAAAACTGTTAATGGAAGCCAGAATTGAATGGCCAACAAAAAACAGTCTGGACAGCTTTTAACCGAGTCAAGACTTACAAATTTGGCTAGCTATAAAACAGCTTGTATTATTGGATTAAAAAAAATTTCAATTGGAGAGATGATGAAAATATTATTACTTTGGTTATGGAAAGTTTTCTTGTAAATGTTTAAAGAAAAAACTAAAAATTCTAACGTATACTAAACATGAAAGGCCTTCTACCAAATAATTGCCCAGAGAAGAAAAGATTTTTAAAATAATACCAAAGATTAATGGACTTAAAGTTTTAAAAATTGCAATTCTTTTTCTTTAGATCTAATGAGAAGTGTGACTTTAGACACAATCGACATAACACTTTGAGTATGTCTTCATTTTTTAAAGCCTTTCCCCTCCTTATATTAGCAATGGATGGAAATGTGTGATTTTCTCTTGACTTGAAAATATTTTCAATGCTTGGTGATCTTGCCTGATGGGTTTAATATTTTCTGCATAACTGATACAGGAACTCCTGTAAGACTGTCCTCCATCCTGTTTTAAAAGTCATAAAAAAGAAGCAAACTGGGAGGAAAATAGCTTATCCCCAAAGTAGTAATGTTTGAAGGCTTTCAAAGTATGTTGCTTTCCCCCTCCTTCCAACTGCGTGTCTCTATTTTCTTCTTACAGCTCACAAAATGTAAGAGTCTTGTTGTTGTTAAGAGTTGTTCTTTATAGTTTTTTTTTTCTTTCCCCAGATGAAAGTCCAATCTCTCCTTAGTTTGCTTCTCTATGCAGTATTTGACTTGCTCAGCTCTTGCCTGATTGCATCAATGAACTCTTCTTTTAGCTTGTGTTTAGTTTCCAGCATTTCGCGTGATGTACTCTGCATATAGGTTAAATAGGCAACCTTGACGTACTCTTTTCCCAATTTGGAACCAGTCTCTTGTTCCATGTCCAGTTCTAACTGTTGCTTCAAGATTGCTGGGAGAAATATCAGTAACCTCAGATATACAGATGACACCAACCTTAAGGCAGAAAGTGAAGAACTAAAGAGCCTCTTGATGAAAGGGAAAGAGGCGAGTGAAAAAGTTGGCTTAAAACTCAACATTCAGAAAACTAAGATCATGGCATCTGGTCCCATCACTTCAAGGCAAATAGATGGGGAAACAGTGGAAACAGTGACAGACTTTATTATTTTGGGCTCCAAAATTACTGCAGATGGTGACTGCAGCCATGAAATTAAAAGATGCTTGCTCCTTGGAAGAAAAGTTACAACCAACCTAGATAGGATATTGAAAAGCAGAAACATTACCCTGCCAACAAAGGTCCATCTAGTCAAAGCTATGGTTTTTCCAGTGGTCACGTATGGATGTGAGAGTTGGCCCATAAAGAAAGCTGAGCACCAAAGAATTGATGCTTTTGAACTGTGGTGTTGGAGAAGACTCTTGAGAGTCCCTTGGACTGCAAGGAGATCCAACCAGTCCATCCTGAAGGAAAGGAGTCCTGAATGTTCATTGGAAGGACTGATGCTGAAGTTGAAACTCCAATACTTTGGCCACCTGATGTGAAGAACTGACTCATTGGAAAAGAGCCTGATGCTGGGAAAGATTGAAGGCAGGAGGAGAAGGGGATGACAGAAGATGAGATGGTTGGATGGCATCACGGACTTAATGGACATGAGTTTGAGCAAACTCTGGATATTGGTGATGGACAGGGATGCCTGGTGTGCTGCAGTCCATGGAGTTGCAGAGAGAGCATGACTGACAGAACAGAACTGGACGGGGCTCTCTTCCATTTCCAGGAAAAGGAGGACTCCTAACTGTGGTTTCTTATCCCTGTTATGTCTCCACTTCATCTTTAGTCCTAGCATACTGTTAACAATATGATGTTTTGCTTTATTAGATTCAATTGTTTGTGTGTATACTTTTCCTTCAGAATCCTGGAGAGGAGAAGGGTTTTTGGCACCCTGGACTAGCTGGTAATACTTGGAGCAGAGGAAATGCCTTGAAAAATTTGAAGCCACTATCCCTTTCTTTAGAAGATGCTTACTCCTTGGAAGAAAAGTTATGACCAACCTAGATAGTATATTCAAAAGCAGAGACATTACTTTGCCGACTAAGGTCCGTCCATTCAAGGCTATGGTTTTTCCTGTGGTCATGTATGGATGTGAGAGTTGGACTGTGAAGAAGGCTGAGCGCTGAAAAATTGATGCTTTTGAACTGTGGTGTTGGAGAAGGCTCTTGAGAGTCCCTTGGACTGCAAAGAGATCCAACCAATCCATTCTGAAGATCAGGTCTGGGATTTCTTTGGAAGGAATGATGCTAAAGCTGAAACTCCAGTATTTTGGCCACCTCATGCAAAGAGTTGACTCATTGGAAAAGACTCTGATGCTGGGAGGAATTGGGGCAGGAGGAGAAGGGGACGACCGAGGATGAGATGGCTGGATGGCATCACAGACTCGATGGACGTGAGTCTGAGTGAACTCCGGGAGATGGTGATGAACAGGGAGGCCTGGCGTGCTGCAATTCATGGGGTCGCAAAGAGTCAGACACGACTGAGTGACTGAACTGAACTGATCCCTTTCTTTGTCAAACACAGGATATTTGCTCCAGTGTAATCACTGTCAAATCACTGTCTAGGACCAGACACATTGGCAAAGCCAGGGAACTGTTAGGAGTGCAAATTCTCAGGTCTACTCACTCAGTAACTTTGTATGTTAACAAGTCTTCCAGGTGACTCTGATGCAAGTTAATGCTTCACAAAATATGGGAAAATCTGAATAGTCAGATTCCAATATTTTAAAAAATATTAATAGATTTTTTTCAAAAGATGACAGCCTTGTCCACCAATGGATTGCCCACATCCTATCACTTCTCCAATTTTCAGAAAAAGATTTAGTCACCAAACAGTAACATTTTACACAGTAGAAGTCCAGCTAATTAGAGTTGAGAATAGTCTTTCCTCTCCTAGGGGAAAGGAAACAAGAAGGCAGAAGAATAAAGCAATCACATATGATACTAAATTTTTCTCTCCAGGTTCAGGAAACAAAAGGTATATTGATAGCGAAGTTCTGGTCACTTCTTGCATTGTGGTCTGGGGAGTGCCCTCTGGAAAAAAGCCTTTCAAACATGGATGTCACTCTATGTGGTCCTTGTTTCAAGGATGGAAATACTTTCCGTTTCTATCTGCTTTGGTGGCTCCCCAGTCCTTTCTAGTATTTGTTCTTTGTAGTTTCTTCCAAAGTTTATCTGTAGGATATTTAATATGTTATAAGACCGTTGCTGCTGCTGCTGCTGCTAAGTCACTTCAGTCGTGTCCGACTCTGTGTGACCCCATAGACGGCAGCCCACCAGGCTCCCCCATCCCTGGGATTCTCCAGGCAAGAATACTGGAGTGGGTTACCATTTCCTTCTCCAATGCATGAAAAAGAAAAGTGAAAGTGAAGTCGCTCAGTCTGTCCGACTGTTAGCGACCCCATGGACTGTAGCCCACCAGGCTACTCCGTCCATTGGATTTTCCAGGCAAGAGTACTGGGGTGGGGTGCCATTGCCTTCCCCCATAAGACTGTTAGGTAGGTAGAACAAGGAAAAGGAGTCCAAAATGGCAGTGGCTACAAGACAAGGAAGGGAAAAGCCCATGAAAATGGAACAAAAGAAGGTCTAAGGACCAGAGTGAGGACCTCAGGTAAAACAAACAACACTCCTGGCTGGCCCAATTTACATAGGACAGGCCCAGGGAGAGATAAACATATAAACAGAGGAGCCAAAGCTAGTTCTCTCTCTCTCTCTCCCGCACGCTGGGGCGCTTTCTCCTGTGTCTTTAGATCGCTGTGCCCTCATGCCTCGAAGATGGATTTTCCTGCTATCTTCTAAATAAAATAGAGCTGTAACACTGAGCTGTAACATTGATTTGTCTAAGAGCTATAACATGATCCATTCGAGACCTGAGAGCTATAACACGGTCTATCCAAGACCTGAGAGCTGTGACATGCCGAGGGGGCTTTAATGTCCGTCACTCCAAATCTTTGTTGTGATGAGACAAAGAATCGAGGAACATACACTCGCATGACAAGACTCTGTTCTTTTTTGGAACAAGACTCGAGCACTGAGGTTCTATTTTCTGGTCCTTTCCTTGGTTCATATGTAGAATGAGCAAGAGTTTAGGAATGTAGGAAAGTTTGGTTGGGAATTTGTAAGGCTTGGAGAACCGCACTCTGAAAAGGATACTCAGGGACAGCTTCTAGTGGACTGACAAAGTTTATTATCTAACTGCGTAGTTTTATAATTCTCTGGGAATAGAGCATAAGGCAGACTTGCACATAGCCATTCCAAATAAACATTACAGCATTCAAGCATAAAATACAGTTCCCACCGCCCAAGACATAACATAGCTTTGGCGAAACTCTAAAGGGAGTCTTATCATGAAACAACAGTCCTTGCTTTCAGAAACAGGTGGTCAGAAAGAAGCCTTCGAATGCCTCAGAGCCAGGTGTATAACCCTTCGTCATCCGTTCCCAGCNCACTTCAGTCGTGTCCGACTCTGTGTGACCCCATAGACGGCAGCCCACCAGGCTCCCCCATCCCTGGGATTCTCCAGGCAAGAATACTGGAGTGGGTTACCATTTCCTTCTCCAATGCATGAAAAAGAAAAGTGAAAGTGAAGTCGCTCAGTCTGTCCGACTGTTAGCGACCCCATGGACTGTAGCCCACCAGGCTACTCCGTCCATTGGATTTTCCAGGCAAGAGTACTGGGGTGGGGTGCCATTGCCTTCCCCCATAAGACTGTTAGGTAGGTAGAACAAGGAAAAGGAGTCCAAAATGGCAGTGGCTACAAGACAAGGAAGGGAAAAGCCCATGAAAATGGAACAAAAGAAGGTCTAAGGACCAGAGTGAGGACCTCAGGTAAAACAAACAACACTCCTGGCTGGCCCAATTTACATAGGACAGGCCCAGGGAGAGATAAACATATAAACAGAGGAGCCAAAGCTAGTTCTCTCTCTCTCTCTCCCGCACGCTGGGGCGCTTTCTCCTGTGTCTTTAGATCGCTGTGCCCTCATGCCTCGAAGATGGATTTTCCTGCTATCTTCTAAATAAAATAGAGCTGTAACACTGAGCTGTAACATTGATTTGTCTAAGAGCTATAACATGATCCATTCGAGACCTGAGAGCTATAACACGGTCTATCCAAGACCTGAGAGCTGTGACATGCCGAGGGGGCTTTAATGTCCGTCACTCCAAATCTTTGTTGTGATGAGACAAAGAATCGAGGAACATACACTCGCATGACAAGACTCTGTTCTTTTTTGGAACAAGACTCGAGCACTGAGGTTCTATTTTCTGGTCCTTTCCTTGGTTCATATGTAGAATGAGCAAGAGTTTAGGAATGTAGGAAAGTTTGGTTGGGAATTTGTAAGGCTTGGAGAACCGCACTCTGAAAAGGATACTCAGGGACAGCTTCTAGTGGACTGACAAAGTTTATTATCTAACTGCGTAGTTTTATAATTCTCTGGGAATAGAGCATAAGGCAGACTTGCACATAGCCATTCCAAATAAACATTACAGCATTCAAGCATAAAATACAGTTCCCACCGCCCAAGACATAACATAGCTTTGGCGAAACTCTAAAGGGAGTCTTATCATGAAACAACAGTCCTTGCTTTCAGAAACAGGTGGTCAGAAAGAAGCCTTCGAATGCCTCAGAGCCAGGTGTATAACCCTTCGTCATCCGTTCCCAGCCTCAGGCACTCGGTGAATGCTCATAACCCTTTGTTATGCTCGTCCCAGCTTCCAACCTTCGTCAGGAGTGGAGCAAATACATTTTCAGTATTTGCTTAAAGCCTTCCAGCTCCTGACAGGAATTGTCTAAAGAATTCACCGTACTGTTGAAAATGAGGTCTCTCTAGAGCGAGAAGTGTCGGGCAAATTCATCCCAGCTCATATGGCATGTGCTGCTTGGTCATCAGCTCACTAGCATTTGTCCCCTCCTCATTACTAACAAAATTACAGTTTTGCTTACCACAGCAATGGACCCATGTGAAATACTGAATTGTACTCAGTATGAATTGTTTCTTGTAGGTGAGGTAAACATATGACCAAGAGGTGGTAGAAGAAGCCCTGTGGGTTGGCTTTGCTTTGGCAATAGAAGTGCCATCCTGTCTTCCTTCTTGTGTCTGTTCTTTCTGCCTGCAGTTCTGACCTGAGGCTGAAGCTGAAGCAGCCATCTTGCCACTCTGGGGAAAAAAGATACCAGAACCAGTGGACTGCGGGGAGCCGCCCTCAAAAGAAGTGAGGGGTCTTCCTTGTAAGACATGGCCCTGGGAAGAGTCTGCAGGAATGCCTGCTTATCTCAAGACTCACATTCCCTGTCCCGCCACCCCTTAGAAGTTAATATTTTACTCCTACATCTGGCTCCTTGGCATGGGCAAGCAAAAATAGTTCTGTTTATCTATACCCTGACTGTCTTGAGGAAAAACAAAACACTTAGCTCTGGGAACCTAGGAACAGGCTCCTTTCTTAAGCTTTGTCTTGTCTTTTGAAGGTTACTGATTAGAGAATTTACAGCCCTGTTTTCCTGCCCCACTGAACATATATAAACTGCACAAAAAATAAAGTCGTGGTCAGCCAATTTCAGGCCTCTACTGGACTTGCTGATCCTCTCGACCCCATTTTTTGTCTTTGTCTTTTGTGTGTGTGTATAGTTCTTTTCTAAGCCGTTTGCAGGATTCTCCTCGCAGGACCTGTTCGATTTGCTGGCTGGTACCGGCAGTGGATGAAAAAAATCAGGTTTTTTGGATAGTTACATCAGCTCTGGAGTACCAGCCACTCCTTGTATCAAAATTGAACCCTTTGTTAAACTACTTTGGTGTTGTATTTCCTGCAACCACGTGAAATATCACCCTCTAGCCGATATTCCAGGGCTGAATGAGAGCCACTGCCTGATCAGCCACAGAGAATGTAGACCATCTGGAGTTGTGGTCAAGTCAGTTGAAGAGCCCCTAAAAGGGCACTTCCTGGATCAGAAATCAACTCACTCGGTGCATTTACACCAGCTTGTCTACTTTCTTGTTGGGGATAGCAGGCCTTCAGAGGCTTGACAGACATGAGACGTCACCCAGCAAGTAGGGGAGACAGAGGCTGAGGCTGGAGACCCCATATGTATGGCATGTGTGCGTGCTCAGTTGTGTCCGACTCTTTGTGACTCTGTGGTCTGTAGCCCTCCGTCCATGGAATTTTCCAGGTAAGAATACTACAGTGGGTTTTCATTTCGTTCTTCAGGGGATCTTCCCAACCCAGGGATCGAATCTGTGTCTCCTGCACTGACAGGCAGATTCTTTACCACCAGCACCACCTGGGAAGCCTGGAGAACGCCATCTTTCTCCAAAAACCAGTGTCCTGTAAGGCATCCAAAGTTCAGGGGAGGAAATAAATACAATGGTTGCAGAAAGTGTCTGAGTCACCTACATGCAGACTGAACACTATCTAAAGGGGCTCTTTTTTCCCCCTAAGTCTTTATTGAATCTGTTACAGTATTGTTTTTTATTTATGTTTTGGTTTTTTGGCTGCAAGTCATGTGGGATCTTTAGCCCCCCAGCTAGGGATCAAACCGGCACCATCTGCATTGGAAGGCAAAATCTTATCAACTGGGCCACCAGGGAAGTCCCTACTGGGGCTCTTTAACACATCAGATTGGACTGGTTTTTACATGAGAGCAGACATTTAATTCTGAGTTTTCTCTGGAAATAATGGATAAGGCCTAAGAAAGATTATGAAATTTTAGGAAACACCCCGCGACCAAGGTCAGGGGTGGCTGGGAGGAGACACCCCACATCCGAGGTCAGGGGCGGCCGGGAGAAGCCACCTCGCGCCCGAGGCCAGGGGCAGTGACCCTGAGGAGTCACCCCAAACCCAAGCCCGAGGCCAGGGGTGGCAGCTAGGAGGAGCCACCCATGCCCGAGGCCAAGGCCAGCGGCTGGGAGAAGCAACCCAAGGACCTGTGGCTGCACAGGCGCAGGAGGGCCTTGAGGAGCTATCTTATGTTGAAGGTCAGGAACAGCGGTGATAAGGAGATACCCCTCATCCAAGGTAAGGAGCAGTGGCTGTGCTTTGCTGGAGCAGCCGTGAAGAGATACCCCATACCCAAGGTAAGAGAAACCCAAGTAAGATGGTAGGTGTTGCAAGAGAGCATCAGAGGGCAGACACACTGAAACCATACTCACAGAAAACTAGTCAATCTAATCACCCTAGGACCACAGCCTTGTCTAACTCGATGAAACCAAGCCATGCCTGCGGGGCAACCCAAGATGGGCGGGTCATGGTGGAGAGGGCTGACAGAACCTGGTCCACTGGAGAAAGGACTGGCAAGCCACTTCAGCATTCTTGCCTTGAGAACCCAATGAACAGTATGAAAAGGCAAAATGATAGGATACCAAAAGAGAATCTCCCAAGGTCGTTAGGTGCCCAATATGCTACTGGAGATCAGTGGAGAAATAACTTCAGAAAGAATGAAGGAATGGAGCCAAAGCAAAAACAATACCCAGTTGTGCATGTGACTGGTGATAGAAGCAAGATCCGATGTTGAAAAGAACAATATTGCATAGGAACCTGGACTGTCAGGTCCATGAATCAAGGCAAATTGGAAGTGGTCAAACAAGAGATGGCAAGGGTGAACATCAACATTCTAGGAATCAGCGAACTAAAATGGACTGGAATGGGTGAATTTAACTCAGATGACCATTATATCTACTACTGCGGGCAGGAATCCCTCAGAAGAAATGGAGTAGCCATCATGGTCAACAATTCACCAGTCACATGCACAACTGGGTATTGTTTTTGCTTTGGCTCCATCCCTTCATTCTTTCTGGAGTTATTTCTCCACTGATCTCCAGTAGCATATTGGGCACCTAACGACCTGGGGAGATTCTCTTTTGATATCCTATCATTTTGCCTTTTCATACTGTTCATGGGGTTCTCAAGGCAAGAATACTGAAGTGGCTTGCCATTCCCTTCTCCAGTGGACCACGTTCTGTCAGACCTCTCCACCATGACCCGCCCGCCTTGGGTTGCCCTGCAGGCATGGCTTGGTTTCATTGAGTTAGACAAGGCCCTGGTCCTAGTGTGATTAGATTGTCTAGTTTTCTGTGAGTATGGTTTCAGTGTGTCTGCCCTCTGATGCTCTCTTGCAACACCTACCATCTTACTTGGGTTTCTCTTACCTTGGGCGTGGGTTGTCTCTTCACAGCTGCTCCTTACCTTGCACGAGGGGTGGTATCTCTAATTTTCTTGAAGAGATTTCTAGTCTTTCCAATCCAATTGTTTCCCTCTATTTCTTTGCCCTGATCTTGGAGGAAGGCTTTCTTATCTCTCCTTGGTATTCTCTAGAACTCGGCATTCAAATAGATATATCTTTCCTTTTCTCCTTTGCCTTTAGCTTCTCTACCTTTCTCCGCTATTTGTAAGGCCTCCTCAGACAACCATTTTGCCTTTTTATATTTCTTTTTCTTGGTGATGGTCTTGATCATCGTCTTCTGTGCAGTATCACGAACCTCCGATCACAGTACTTCAGGCACTCTATAAGATTTAATCCCTTGAATCTATTTCTCACTTCCACTGTATAATCATAAGGGATTTGATTTAGGTCATATTTGAATGGTCTAGTGGTTTTCCCTACTTTCTTCAATTTCAGTCTGATTTTGGCAATAAGGAGATCGTAAACTGAGCCATAGTCAGTAACCAGTCTTGTTTTTGCTAACTTAGAGCTTCTCCATCTTTGGCTGCAAAGAATATAATCAATCTGATTTCGTTATTGACCATCTAGTGATGTCCATGTGTAGATACGTCTCTTGTGTTGTTGGAAGAAGTTGTTTACTATGACCAGTGTGTTTTCTTAGCAAAACTCTGTTAGCCTTTGCCCTGCTTCATTTTGTACTCCAAGGCCAAACTTGCCTGTTACTTCAGGTATCTCTTAACTTCCTACTTTTGCATTCCAGTCCTCTATGATGAAAAGGACATCTTTTTTGGGTATTAGTTCTAGAAAGTCTTAAAGGTCTTCATAGAAGCGTTCAATTTCAGCTTCTTCAGAATTACTGGTTGAAGCATAAACTAGAATTACTGTGAGCGTGGTCTGTCTTGGAAACCAACAGAGACCTTTCTGTCATTTTTGATATTGCATCCAAGCACTGCATTTCATACTGCGGAGGTATGGGTCAGCAGTGGCCTGCCGCAGGGCCAAGGGCTCTGGGTGCAGCAGACCTAGGTCACACAGCGTGTGGCTAAGCCCTCTTGGAGTAGATCACCAATAACCCCACCACAGAGCTGCCGACCAGATGCCCCACAAACTGCAGAACAATTATACCAAAGAAATTCTCACACTGTTAAGAGAGTTCTAGGCCCCACAGCATATTCCCAGCCTGGGGATCTGGCAAAGGGACTGAGAGCCCCAGGGAACTTGACTTTGGAGGCCAGCAGGATTCGAGTACAGAACTCCCACAGGACTGGGGGAACAGACTCTTGGAGGGCACAAACCAAACCTTGTGTGCCCCAGGACCCAGGAGAAAGGAGCAGTGACCCCTCAAGAGTTGAGCAGGCTTGCCTGTCAGTATCCAGGAGTCTCTGGCAGAGGTGTGGGTTGGCGGGGGCCTGCTGCAGGGTTGGGGGCACTGAGTGTCCCAGTGCGTGCATGGGACCTGGTGAAGAAGATCACCATTATCATCATTACCTCCACCACAGTTTGGTCTCAGGTCAAACAACAGGGAGGGAACACAGCCCCGCCCATCAACAGAAAACCAGATTAAAGAATTACTGAGCCTGGCCCATTGAACAAGACCAGTTTCCCCCTCAGTCAGTGTCTCTCTTTAGGAAGCTTCCATAAGCCTCTTGTCCTTCTCCATCTGAGGGCAGACAGACTGAAAACCACAATCACAGAAACTAACCAATCTGATCACAAGGACCACAGCCTTGTCTAACTCAATGAAACTATGAGCCATGCCGTGTAGGGCCACCTAAGACGGACGGGTCATGGTGGAAAATTCTCACAAAACTTGGTCCACTGGAGAGGGAATGGCAAGCCACTTCAGTATTCTTGCCTAGAGAACCCATAAGCAGTATGAAAAGGAAAAAAGATAGGACACTCACTGAGAGATGAACTCCCCAGGTCGGTAGGTGCCCAATATGCTACTGGAAATCAGTGAAGAAATAACTCCAGAAAGAATGAAGAGATGGAGCCAAAGCAAAAACAACACCCAGTTGTGGATGTGACTGGTGATGGAAGCAAAGTCCGATGCTGTAAAGAGCAATATTGCATAAGAACCTGGAATGTTAGGTGCATGAATCAAGACAAATTGGAAGTGGTCAAACAGGAGATGGCAAGAGTGAACATCGACATTTTAGGAATCAGTGAACAAAAAAGGACTGGAATGGGTGAATTTAACTCAGATGACCATTATATCTACTACTGTAGGCAAGAATCCCTTAGAAAAATAAATATGTAGATAAACTCAAAATATCATAGACACTAAAAAACTAAGAAGATTCTTAGAGAACTAAAAAATCTACAAATACAGCATTCCCATGATGTTTTTCAAATGCTAATGTACTTTGGCAAAGAAGTTAAACTGTGATAGTCATTTAAGGCTCCACTGGTCATCAGGACAGTGTAAGATAAAAGGAGAAAATGAAATGAAGCTAATTTTAGATCCTTGCTTCATCAGACTGTCCTAAAGTTTAAGCCTTGTCAACCCTATTTCTCACTCTGTTCAGGTGAGCATCATTCGGAAACTCAGCTTAGAATTACAGAAGTTTGAGCAAGCATGTTACCGCTTTCCTTGATTTTATTTATTTTTGGCTGGGCTAGGTCTTCATCGCTGCCTGCAGGCTTTCTCTGGTGGTGCAGAGCAGGGGCCTCTCCTGTGGTGAGTGCTGGTCCCAGGCCCTGGGCTTCAGCAGCTGCGGCTCGAGGGCTCTAGACCGTGGGCTCAGGAGCTGTGGCCTACGGGCTCAGCTGCTCTGCGGCCTGTGGAATCTTCCCAGACCAGGGATCAAACTGTGTCCCCTGCATTTGCAGGGGGATTCTTATCCACTGTTCCACCAGGGAAGTCCTCTTTTGTTTTTATAAATATTCTAGTAGTTTCTCTGTGCAAAATTTCTCTCAAGCAGAAAGACATTCAATATTTACAACTACCTCCATTTTAAACTATTCTTGACAGATTCCATGAGATAACATGTGCTTTTAATACAACAAACAGCACTCCAAGTTTTAAAACTGCATTACTGCTATTGCCCAATCTATGTTCAAATAAACTGGTTGAGTAAATATGTAATATGCAATCATTTCTCAATTTATTAATTTTTCTCAATATTCTGCCATTACACAGATATAGTTTGTTTAAGCATAAAAACCCAGAATTTATCTCCCTTCTCATTATGTACAACAGCTGAATTTAAAAAGAATGAAAAAAGCTGAAAATCTGAGCGATCCTTATGTAAATGTCAAGGGTAAGCAACACATTCCAGTTGTCCAAAAGACCATCTGCTACTCCGGCCTCACAAAGTAGAAACTGTGGTTCACTGTCATATCCTCTCCCTGTTAACAGGTTGATGCAAAGCATTTAATCTATTAATTAATTAGTTAATTAATCTCTAATAGGAGATTAGACCAGATACCTGAAAGGACTCTTCTATCTCTAAACTTTCTATAATTTCAGTTACAAAAAAATGTAGATGAGAGACTGAAAATCTGTGCAAAGTGCTTAACTATCACTTACCCATGGAGTTAGAGCATCTAGGGGTGAACAGTGTGGCTTGCACCGAACTCTGAGGAATGAATATTGCCTGGAATGACTCAACAACTGGTCAGGAGGAACATGTGACAATGACAGACAATCCCGCCCCCAAAGGAAGGAGCAAGTCGTAAAAGCCCAGTAATGACCAACAGCATATTCAACATGTTCCATTTAATGAGTGGAAAAACGCAGTAGCAAAGCGTGATACACTTCCATTTAATGAAACTTTCATTTAATGAAACTTTTCATGAACAGGCTCCTCAGTGACAGGCTGGGTGCCCACGGGGGGAGGCAAGCCAGCCCCGCCCAACCAGTGACACTCAAGGACACCTTCCACAGAGATCCACCCTAAGCAAGTAAGAGTGCGCGCACAGAGCTCTGACAGCAAGGCTGAAACCACGAGAGCTAGAAAGCAAACACTCATCAGTGAGGAGCCAGCTCAGTTTAAAACACGTTTTAAATTACTATGAAGTACTGTTAGCCAGTAGGCTATGCAAAGAACACTCTTCAACTTCCTTCAATACCCTGCTGTCTTACTCTCGGCCAAAGACTTCACCTGTTGTCGCTCCCAGTTCAGAGCCTTTCAGTCTCCCTGCTCATCAACTGCTCCAGAATCTTCCTGATTCTTCTCCTGTCCACAGCGAACCACCTCTACCAGCCACACACACCATACTTCCCTCCTGGTGAGCCTGCCCCCTCCTGGCCGTGGAGAAGAGCCCACTGCTGGCCCCACAGCCTGCTGCCTCCAGGACTAAACCCCCACAGGGGACACCTGGATGATGACGCAAAGACTCCACCTCCAGGAAGCCAGACAGCAGGTCTCACAGCCCGCGAGCTGCCGAGGCACAGGCAGATGGATCACTGAGCAGAATGGGGAGGAGGGGAGAGCGTGTGAGGAGAGCCAGGCCCCAGGCCCAGGGACACAGAGAGCGAAGGCAAGGCGCTAAGCTGTCTGCCGGGCTGGGCTCATTTTCCCAGGTCAGGCTGTGGGTGCGCTGCTCACTCAGATCAGCTGAGACAGAAGCCATGGAGACAGTATTGATTTGCTTACACCACGGCCACTCGACCCAACTTCTGGTGTGCCAGAGGACAGAGAGCTAAAAAAGCTTTATTTCTCAGATTCCTTTGCAGTCAGACTTTTGAACGAGAATGAGTTTCTACCAATTAGATGCACTCATGCAATCAACAGCTCACTTGGTAAAGACTCCGCCTACAATGCAGGAGACCCCGGTTGAATTCCTGGGTCAGGAAGATCCACTGGAGAAGAAATAGGCTACCCACTCCAGTATTCTTGGGCTTCCCTGGTGGCTCAGATGGTAAAGAATCCACCCGCAATGCGGGAGACCTGGGTTTGATCCTTGGGTTGGGAAGATCCCCTGGAGAAGGGAAAGGCTACCCACTCCAGTATAGTCCATGGGGTCACAAAGAGTCAGACAACTGACCAACTTTCACTTATGCAATCAATACCTGAAAGCCAAAGTGAGGTGGAGACTGTCTTCCTGCCTTTCTCACTGTTTTTCCGCAAGAAAACCAGATGGTAGAATGTCTGGTATCCAGTCGAGTCCTGGGTGAGAAGGACCAGCTTTCATGGATGACAGGAAGACCCTATACTCCAGTACCAGCTGGTACGTGTAGGAGGGCAAATGCAGCTTTCTAATCCCAGGATCACAGCTAGCTTGTTGTTTTCTGACACTCAACAGCCCAAGGACAACCTTTGGGCATGAAGCTCCCTGGTGCATCAGTTCTGCTGTGATCTGGGACTGACTTTCCTGCCCCTCCCAAGCTTTTCACAAGGACCTAATTTCCTGTATGAAAGCATTTCTGCCGACACACCTAGAGCCTTCTATTTGCAGTGCTAAAGCTCTAGTAAAACAACCTCAAACATACAAAAATAATATGTGATTCCAGCATTCAATGCCAGTGGCTTTTACAAACTTGACTAAACAAAGTTTTATATAAGCTAAAAAAAAAAAGAAAAAGAAAGACAAATATTGGGTGAGGCCTTATTTTCCATAAAAAAGAATCACCAAAATCACAGTGATCTTCATCAAACACTTAAGATACTGCATGAAATACTTCCAAGACCACTGAGACAAATTAGCTTTGCAGATGCTGCTTGTATCGTTTCATAAATAATGTCTTAATAGCCGCATACAGCATTCTCAAGCCGAGCGTGCGCCTCCCCTCGCTCAGTTCCTTACTCACTCAACAAATATTTACCAAGCACTTATGCATCAGCAAGTATCCTTGGCAGTGAATAAGAAAGACAAAAAATGCCTGACTTCTACATTCTAGAAAGGAAGACAACTATTAAACAAAATTAAGTACATACTGAATGAAGACCTAGTCTAACCAAGGTGTGAAGGCCAGGCCCACATGCACACCTGGAGAAAGAACATTCCAAGGAGAGAGAAAAAGGCACCAGGGCAGAAGCTGGTTAGTATACTCAGAGGCTGAGTGGGCGGCGTGGACTGCCACAAGCGCCTTGGTTTTCACTCTGACAGGCAAAAATAATGGAGGGTTTCAAGGACAGCAATGACAGGATCTAACTACCTAACTTGACTTTTTAAATAGATCATTCTGGCAGCTGGGTTAGAACAGACCATAGAGGCAAGAATAACGCTGGAAGGCTATTTTAGCTATTGCGGGGACAAGTCCAAAGTTCTGGGACTGAGCACAAGGGCACAGCAAGATGGGGAAGAATGTTCAAAGAGCAGGCGTGGGGAGGAGAAAGATGAATTAAGAGGTCAACTTGGAGCCACTGAATGAACAGCACATGCAGGAGGATGGACCAGTGTGGAGTTCTGGGGTGGGGGCTTTCTGTCTCAAGGTATGTGCCAGAGGGAGTCATCCACCTACAGTCAATAACTGAAGCAGGGGACTGGACGAGATTGGCAGAACTGAAGAGGTTCAAGAACTGAGTCCTGGGGCAGATTCAAGAAATGGCTGTGCAAGCCTCCCACCTCTTCTGATTTAAAAAAAAAAAAAAAATGCTATTTTGCTTAAATTAACGCTATTTCTTTTTCTATCTCCTACTATGGTAAGTCTTAAATACAGAAAGCCCTGAGTCAGGATTCATTAGTGCCTTACACAGCTTCAATCTGTATGACAACCAGCAACTGTACCTAACACACAACAGGTGCTTAGAACACACGTGACATGAATACTTCTTCAGGTACCCTTGAATAAAATACAACTGAGGAAGCAGCATTAGAGGTTCTGGTGCACTTTCACGGTTTGCCGCAGTTCTTTTCACCATGTTCTTAAAAAAAATAGGATGAGGAAGAAGTAAAATTAGTACCACACTCGTTAGTACTTTTTCAGATGCTTTATTAACAACAGCTAGGTGGCAAGAACACAGAGAAGAACTGTACAGAAAAGATCTTAACCACCCAGACAATCATGAGGATGTGATCACTAATCTAGAGCCAGACATCTTGGAATGTGAAGTCAAGTGGGCCTTAGAAAGCATCACTACGAACAAAGCTAGTGGAGGTGATGGAATTCCAGCTGAGCTGTTTCAAATCCTGGAAGATGATGCTGTGAAAGTGCTGCACTCAATATGCCAGCAAATTTGGAAAACTCAGCAGTGGCCACAGGACTGGAAAAGGTCAGTTTTCATTCCAATTCCAAAGAAAGGCAATGCCAAAGAATGCTCAAACGAAGGCACAATTGCACTCATCTCACACGCTAGTAAAGTAATGCTCAAAATTCTCCAAGCCAGGCTTCAGCAATATGTGAACCGTGAACTCCCTGATGTTCAAGCTGGTTTTAGAACAGGCAGAGGAACCAGAGATCAA
>SJYX01013989.1:101872-127728 GCA_006410675.1 Oreotragus oreotragus | reverse complement strand
ACTGAACTGAGTCAGTACTTAAACAGCTGCATGATAAATCCTTTTTCTGATCCAGCATCCAAAAATGCCCAGGGTCTACCATAAAGAGCCAACAGCTAATCCACTTGTTCCTTAATCACTCTGTCTCTGTCATAATAATTTATTTTAAGTTGTTTTTTTTTTAACTTCTTTTGTTCTCCTGGTATGCTTACAAAGCCTCTGAGTATGTTCAGAACAGATGATATATGTTGAAAAATGTGCATTCAGTACGAGATTACATAAATGTCCAGATACATACTGTCAGTCAAGACTAGTTAACAATATAGTCTTCTAACTGAAAGTGGGGAAAATGCAGATCAAAGTGAACTAAACATTTTTTAAGTTCAGAACAATCCTCCTTATTTGCTGATAGCTTATTTACTTCTTAGATATAAAAACTAGAATTTTTTTCCTAACTTTCATTATCAAAATTTTCTAAATACAGAGAGTAGCACAATGAATACCCACCTACCCAATGCCCAGATTCAACAATTGGTAGTTTTTTGCCATATTTTTATCTTTTGTGTGCTCAAGTGTCTTAAAAGCAATTTCAGGCAAAAGACATCACTCCTAAAAACTTCAGAATGAAGCTTTAAAAAATATGAATTTTCCCTCCATAATCACAGTTACCAACACCTACCAAATTAACAGCAAGTTCTCAACGTCATCTAATGCTACCTATTTTACTTCCCACAACCATGCTTCCAAAAATCAAATGTTTTTAAGGACTTTTTCAAAAAAAGCATCCTCTCAAGGACCATTCACTGTATTCAGTTACGTCTCTGATGTGCCTTTTAACTTGGAAGAGCCCCCATCCCAACTTTTTCCTCATTAAACTTAGTAAAGAGGCATTAAACCCAGGCTTAACATAAAGAATAATTACACTCTCCACTTTAAATGTTTTCAGGGGACACATACAAATATGAAATGTCTCTAACCAGCACAACGCTCCTCACTGCATGTGAATTCTAAAAGTAACTTGAATATGAATATGCAAGGTCGACCATAAAGATTAGGCTTCCCAGGTGGCTCAGTGGTAAAGAAGCCACCTGCCAACGCAGGAGACAGGAGATGCAGCCTCAGTCCCTGGGTGAGGAAGATCCCCCACGGCAGGAAATGGCAACCACTCCAGTATTCTTGCCTGGAAAAGCCCATGGACAGAGAGGAGCCTGGCGGACTACGGATCATGGGGTCACAAGAGTCGGACACAACGGAGGGACGTTCACCAAAGATTAAAGCTCAGCTGAGCGGTACTAGCCTGAAGATCTGTTTGTTAGCTGTGACATAACAGTAAGCACTGTTTGGGTCTGATACTCTCCCTCTACACTCGAACTGAAAGAATCTGATGTGATTTGCTTTATTCAATTTCAACATACAGTAACTTCAGCTGTTATATACTCATTAATACATACACATATGTTTCACACATTCATTTAAACGTATGAAGCTATTTTTACATATTTTTCCAATTATATTTATCTCTCACAGGCTATGGGCTGCAGACTATCACTGTACCTCAAATATCTGGTAACAGTTTCACTATGAAATTTAAGAACTTCAGTGATATTTTTTGCCTGTTAATGTGCCTTGCAATTTTTTCTTGATGTTGTGCTGGCTAAAAGAAACGGCTGTAGAGAGGCCTTAGTAACTGAGGAAGGGGACATTCCATAGCCCTGTGATTAGGTTTCAGTTCTCCAGGGAGTCTCTGCCTCTCTATTGGGAACTTCACCAATACTTTCAGTCTCTGCCACCCTTCCTTCAGGGGGACAGGACGGCTCGCTAGACTAGGCAGGCACTGGGATTTCCAGAGATGGCTAGAGTTAGGAATTTCTGTCGCCCAGGTCTGTGTTTAGTCACTCAGTCGTGTCAGACTCTTTGTGACCCCATGGATTGTAGCCCACCAGGCGTCTCTGTCCATGGGATTTCCCAGGCAAGAAAACTGAAATGGGTTGCCATGCTCTCCTCCAGGGGATCATCCCAACCCAGGGATGGAATCCAGGTTTTCTGCATTGCAGGCGGATTCTTTACTGTCTGAGCCACGAGGGAAGCCCCTTGGAGCCCGACTTTAGCCCCAAATCTCTCATCTCCTCCCGGTCCTGTCATCGCGCGGCCTGGGGCCTGGCTCTGAGAGGCACCTCTTTTCCCCCAGGTCAGTTAAGCTGTATTTAAATCGTTTTTCCCCAGGGTCTACCTTGCTGTAAAAAACAGAGCGCTCTGGTATATTTCTAAATAGTCCCTCTTCTTCTCCAGCCAGAAGCACTAGGAGCTTTTCTCCTATATTTACTGTGTTGAGCTTCTAGAGGTAAAACTCACAAACATATCTGACCCTCCCTATTTATTAAGTCCCCCTGGAGTCCTCCAGCAATTCATCAATTACAGTTTGGGTTTTCCCAGTACAGTGCTGGTTCCCAGAATTGTGATGCAAGTTGTGATTCTCTATATTCACCTATCTCTGCAATTTGGGGGACTGTAGTTTGCCCTATGACCTCATTTCTCTGACATATCTAATAAGAACTGCTGACGGTTCAGCTTGCTCAGCCTTTTTCTTCTTGTTTAGATGGAGTGGAGACCTGAAGCTCCTTTCAGTCTTGAAGCCAGACCACAATCTGGAAGTCCTCTCAATTATTTTTTGAAAACTAACAAAACATTTATTTTAGGTAAAAACCAGATTCCTGTTGCTTTCAGGCATACTTTAACAAATCAGTTAAGAACAGTCAAAATCAGGGAGACAAGGAGACAAGAGATAAGAGCCCAAAGAAAGGCAAGCACCTGATAGCTTTGTCTTATCTACGGAAGTGAAACCACTGTCTCCACTAAAAAACAAATTCCAAATAACAACTAATTTTCATTAATGAGGGAAAACTGCTTCTGTACAAGAGTTGAGCACCATTTCACAGGGAAAAAATATTTATTTTAAGCTGATAATATTGGGCAAAGAATAGCAGCAATAGACTAGTGACCTCTGCATATAAAAATAGTAACTTAATTGAAACAGAAAAGGAATCCATGTCACCATCAACTAAAAAAATTAATGACAACCTGAAAGTAGAGATTTATTTTATTTGGTGGGAATGCTAAGGACTCTGAGCCCAGCAGATAACATCTCAGTAGCCCTGAGAAACTGTTCCGAGGAAGCTACAGCCTGACTCCCTCTCCTGCCTCCTGGAAACAGTTTCTGTATACACTCGGCTATCCAGTTGTGTATACAGTTTCTGTATACACAAGGCTATAGTATACACAAGTTTGAAACAAAGGGGTCAGGCAGTCTGAATATCAAAGATTACTGATAAGTAAGGAAAAACAGATATCAAGCTAAGAAATTTAGCATTCTTCTGTGTATGCTAAGTTGCTTCAGTCGTGTCCGACTCTGTGCAACCCCATAGACGGCAGCCCACCAGGCTCCCACGTCCCTCCCCCGTCTCTGGGATTCTCCAGGCAAGATGCAAACCTCTGGGCTCACTGAATTTGTTCCTTTCATATGCACCTCAGCTACCTGGGGCCAAATTCTGTTTCTTGATTGTTTATATCCTTAATTTCTTGCTCAACATTGCTGTTCAGTCGCTTAAGACTTGTCCAACTCTGCAACTCCATGAGCTGCAGCACGCCAGGCTCCCCTGTGTTTTACTATCTCCCAGAGTTTGCTCCCGGGGAAGGCAATGGCACCCCACCCCAGTACTCTTGCCTGGAAAATCCAATGGACGGAGTAGCCTGGTGGGCTGCAGTCCATGGGGTCGCTAACAGTCGGACGGACTGAGCGACTTCACTTTCACTTTTCTCTTTCATGCATTGGAGAAGGAAATGGCAACCCACTCCAGTGTTCTTGCCTGGAGAATCCCAGGGACGGGGGAGCCTGGTGGGCTGCCATCTATGGGGTCACACAGAGTCGGACACGACTGAAGTGACTTAGCAGCAGCAGCAGCAGCAGAGTTTGCTCCAACTCATCTCCATTGAGTCAGTGATGCCACCCAATAATCCTATCCTCAGTCTCCTGCTTCCTGGTGGCTCAGATGGTAAAGAATCTACTACAGTGCAGGAGACTCAGGTTCGACCCCTGGGTCAGGAAGATCCCCTGGAGAAGGAAATGGCACCCACTCCAGCACTCCTGCCTGGAAAACCCCATGGGCGGAGGAGCGTGGCAGGCTACGGTCTGTGGGGTCGCAAAGAGTCAGACACGACTGAGTGACTTCACTTCTGTCTCTTGCTTCTCCTCCTGCCCTCAATCTTTCCCAGCATCAGGGTCTTTTCTAAGAAGTCAGCTCTTTGCATCAGGTGGCAGAAGTGTTGGCGCTTCAGCAACAGTCCTTCCAATGAATATTCAGGGTTGATTTGCTTTAGGATTGACTGGTTTGATCTCCCTGCAATCCAAGGGACTCTGAAGAGCGTTCACCAGCAGCACAATTGGACTGCATCAATTCTTTGGCACTCAGCCTTTTCTACGGTCCAGCTCTCCCATCCCTACACGAGTCCTGGAAAAACCATAGCTTTGACTACACAGATCTTTGTTGGCAAAGTGATATCTCTGCTTCTTAATATGCTGTCTAGGTTTGTCATAGCTTTTTTCCAAAGGAGCAAGTGTCTTTAATTTCATGGCTGCAGTCACCATCCACAGTGATTTTGGAGCCCAAGAAAATAAAATCTGTTAATGTTTCCATTGTTTCCCAATCTATTTGCCATGAAGTGACGCCATGATCTTAGTTTTCTGAATGTTGAGTTTTAAGCCAGCTTTTTCACTCTCCTCTTTCACTTTCATTAAGAGGCACTTCAGTTCTTCGCTTTCTGCCATAAGGGTGGTGTCATCTGTGTATCTGAGATTACTGATATTTCTCCCGGCAATCTTGATTCCAGCTTGTGCTTCATCTAGCCTGGCATTTACCATGATGTACTCTGCATAGAAGTTAAATAAGCAGGGTGACAATATACAGCCTTGGCGTACTCTCTTCCATGTCCAATTCTAGTTGTTGCTTCTTGACCTGCACACAGATTTCTCAGGAAGCAGGTCAGGTAGTCTGGTATTCCCATCTCTTGAAGAATTTTCCAGTTTGTGGCGATCCACAGTCAAAGGCTTTAGTGTAGTCAATGAAGCAGAAGTAAATGTTTTTCTGGAATTCTCTTGGTTCTTGCTTTTTTTCTATGATCCAATAGATGTTGGCAACTTGATTTCTGGTTCCTCTGCCTTTTCTAAAACCAGCTTGAACATCTGTAAGTTCTCGGTTTACATACTGTTGAGGCCTGGCTTGGAGAATTTTGAGCATTACTTTGCTAGCATTTGAGATAAGTGCAACTGTGCAGTAGTTTGAACATTCCCTGGCAGTGCCTTTCTTTGGAATTGGAGTGAAAATTGACCTTTTCCAGTCCTGTGATGAGTGCTGAATTTAGCAACATTGTACAGGAGGAGTGATCAAAACCATCCCCAAGAAGAAATGCAAAAAGGCAAAATGATTGTCTGAGGAGGCCTTACAATAGCTGAGAAAAGAAGAGAAGCAAAAGGCAAAGGAGAAAAGCAAAGATATACCCATCTGAATGCAAAGTTCCAAAGAATAGCAAGGAGAAATAAGAAAGCCTCAGTGATCAGGGCAAAGAAACAGAGGAAAACAATAAAATGGGAAAGACAGAGATCTCTACAAGAAAATTAGAGATACCGAGGGAACATTTCATGCAAAGATGGGCACATAAAGGACAGAAATGGTATGGACCTAACAGAAGCAGAAGATATTAAGAAGAGGTGGCTAGAATACACAGAAGAACTATACAAAAAAGATCTTTATGACCCAGATAACCACGATGGTGTGATCACTCACCTAGAGCCAGACTATCCTAGAGTGCTAAGTCACATGGGCCTTAGGAAGGAAGCATCACTACAAACAAAGCTGGTGGAGGTGATGGAATTCCAGTTGAGCTATTTCAAATCCTAAAAGATAATGCTGTGAGAGTGTTGCACTCACTATGCCAGCGAATTCAGAAAACTCAGCAGTGGTCAGAGAACTGGAAAAGATCAGTTTTTTATAGTTTTAGCTCATTTAATTTTATTATTCCTTTCAAGTACATTTTCATGCCTAGTATGAGTTAAAGGTGGAGGTACAATCTGTTGTTATTTAAAAGACTACTCTTTCCCTATTGAATTACCTTGGCACTTCTGTTAAAAACAGCTGACCTGTATATGTAAGTCTCTTCATTTAAATTATGTGTTCCATCGATCTATGTCTGTCCTTAGATCAATATCACACTGTCATGATTACAGTAGCTTTACATTAACTGTTGAAGTCAGTTCATATAAAAAACTGAATGTTCTTTTTCAAAATTATTCAGATTTGGGAGTCTCCTCTGCGTTTCTTTATAAATTTTAGAGTCAACTTGTCAATTTCCACCAAAAAAAGCCTTCTGAGATTTTGACTGCAATCATGTTGAATCTACAGGTTAATTTGGAGAGAACTGATATCTTAAAGAGACTGTGTCTTCTAATCCATGAACATGGTGTATCTCTCCATTTCTTTAGGTATTCTTTAATTTCTCCCAGTCTTTGGCAGTTTTCAGGATACAAGTCTTGCATTTATTTTGTTACATTTATCACTACATTTTCAGATTTTATAAATTGCAAATGGTAATTTTAATTTCAACTTCCAACTGTTTGTTGATGGTATATAGGGATAATTTTTCTATAATCACCTTGATAAACTCAAGTACTGGTTCTAATATTTTTTAAAAATAAATTTCTAAGGATTTTCTACAAAAATGGTCATGTTGCAACTGTTAAACTACTCAAGTGCTTCAGAGATTTTAAAAATAATTTCTGCGAGAATGTCTAACTTAAACTGTATTCACTTCATCTTCCTATGGGGTTCCCTTGTAGCTCAGCTGGTAAAGAATCCGCCTGCAGTGTGGGAGACCTGGGTTCGATCCGTGGGTTGGGACGATCCCATGAAGAAGGGAAAGGCTACCGACTCCAGTATTCTGGCCAAAAGAATTCCATGGGGTCCCCAAGAGTTGGACACGATGAGCAACTTTCACTTTCACCATCCTTTGCCCTCTTAAGTGTATCCCAAGCAGTACCTATTATAAAAATCTAGGTTCAATATATAACTTTTTATCACAAATCCACTTGTATGTAGTAAGCAGAACAATGACCCCAAAGACATCCAGTATCTAGATCTGTAAATATGTTACCTTCCATGGCAAAAAAAAACTTTGCAGATATAATTAAGGGCATTGAGATGATGTTCTTTTGAATTATCTAGGTAAACTCAACATAATCATGGCAGTGACGTAAGCAGAGAGGCAGAGAGCGAGAGATCTGAAGACAGCACCATGAAGATGGAGGAAGTGGCCAAGAAGCAAGCATCCCAGGTGACCTCTATAAGCTGGAAAACAGTTTCTCCCTAGAGTCTCCAAAAGGAACACATTTGATTTTAGCTCAGTAAGACTCATTTTGGACACCAACCTCCAATATAAGATGACACATTTGTGTTAAGTCACTAAGTTTGTGATGATTTGTAGTATCAGCGATAGAAAATTAATATACTAGTGATGATCATTTCACTTCAGTAAATATACTTCTACTAGGTTTTTGGCACCATGCACTATCACCACCCTATACCAAAAGCACCTTTCACAAGTAGAACTGAATGACTACTACAAAATGTCTAGACTACACACACACACACACACAGAGTTGAATGTTACCCAGCCAAGAAAAGAATGAATGGATGTACCTAAAAAATACTACACTTAATGAAGTAAATCAGACAAGGCCTAGTATATGGTAATATTTATATGGGGAATCTAAAAACTAGTGAAAGTGAAGTCATTCAGTCGTGCCCAACTCTTTGCGACCCCATGGATAGTAGCCTGAGCCAGGCTCCTCCGTCCATGGGATTTTCCAGGCAAGAGTACTGGAGTGGGTTGCCATTTCCTTCTCCAGGGGATCTTCCCTACCCAAGGATCGAACCCAGGTCTCCCGCATCATAGACAAACGCTTAACCCTCTGAGCCACCACCTCAGAGGTCTAAAAACTAACACGCTGAGAATTTCCTGGTGGTCCAGACTCACAGATACAGAAAACAAATAAATGGTTATCAAAGGTGAGGGGAGGGACAAATTAGGAGTATGGGATTAACAGACACAAACTACTCTACATAAAACAGATAAGCAACAAGGATTTACCGTACATCACAGGGAATTATATTCAACATCTTATAATAACCTATAAAGGAAAATAACCTGAAAAAATTTATAACTGAATCACTATGCTGCACACCTGAAACACATTATAAACCAACTATACTTCAAATTGTTTAAAGTCCAGAATAAATCATTATTTTTTGTAAATTTTCTTACATTGGAAGATAAAGCTATCCTAAATATGATTTATTACAAAATTTTAAAAATTCCTTTGATTTTCTTTTTAAGTTTGTATTGAAGCTGATCATTTGAAATGCACTCTTTAAAAAAGATCAATGAGAAACATCTGAGGATCTGTTATCAATCACTCTTAGAAGCAATCACTTGGATCTCATAAAATGAAGACCAAAGTTGTTGTGGAGCAGGGAGTGAAAAGAATGGAGGATTACTAGCAAGATTATAATTATCTCCCCTTTGGACCCTCAAAGTCCTTACATTTACCACTCGAAATGCATGTGAACATGAAATCAGCAGATATTTCCAATAGCATCTCACAGCTCCTATTTTGTTTTAAGCAAAATACTTTCAAAAAGTCACTTCTATATGATATTACAGGTAAATGCCATTCACAGTTAACAAAACTCCATGCAACATCTTAGGCAAAAAATACTGACACTGATAAATGTACCTACAGGTCTCTTCTTTAAAATGATGACCGAAAGCCTATCTTGGCATTAGCAGTTGACTGGAAGAGGTGGGGACTGCTTTGATTTTACTCTATTCCAAGAAAGCAGTAAAATGAAAAGGTTTCACATAAAAGGACTTCTTGACCAGTAAAGAATATTCCTGTTAGCTACATGATATGCCTTGAAGCTAATTAAAAATAGTAGCACGTAAATTTGCTCAGCAAGACCTAAGTCATCAGTGAAAAGTCTCTAAAAAGTATAAAAGTCTGATCATGATTCAAACTTCAGTAAGACCCCCCAAATATTTTATACCCTCAGTAATAATTATAGACCCTCAATAACAGAAGTTTTTAATTAACAATAATAGTAAATACTAGCATAGAAGTAACAAGAGGCAGGGAATTCAGGAACCAGCACAGACCATGAGGGAGATGAAATAAATCTTTGCAGTAAGGCTCAACAAGGACAGGGAGTCCTTTCTAGCAGAGTCTAGAAGCAAAGTTTAGACTCACACCTGGCTTTACCAACTTAACCAAGAACACTGCTTTCCAATTCTACCATGCTAACTCTATGGTACAGGGAGATAATCAGTACCTGACCTAAGGATGTAACTGCAGAAACAGAAAACAAAGAAGTTATGCGGAAGACCCCCCTTCCAAACAAAAACACTACAGGACTTCTCCATCAATAAGATCAACTCATAGAATAAAGTTTAGTGATAAGAAAAAAACTTCTGTTTTGTTGAAATTGGTATTTTGAAGTCAGGCTGGTTATGCTATTAAATGTAAAGGGATAAAGTCAAATAAAGACTCTGTCTACACGTGAACACATTTAGCAATGACCTCTCTGAGGAAGGCCTTACGTTTGGTGGGGGTGGTGGTGCTTTAGTTGCTAGGTTGTGTTCATAGGCTGCTTGCCTGGGAAACCCCAGAGACGGCGGAGCTTGGGGGGGCTGCAGTCCAGGGGGTCGCTGAGAGGTGGACACGACTCAGTGACTTCACTTTCACTTTTCACTTTTATGCACTGGAGAAGGAAATGGCAACCCACTCCAGCGTTCTTGCCTGGAGAATCCCAGGGACGGGGAAGCCTGGTGGGCTGCAGTCCATGGGGTCGCACAGAGTCGGACACGACTGAAGCGACTTAGCAGCAGCAGCAGCAGCAATAGCCCGCCCCTCTGTCCATGGAACTTCCCAGGCTACTGGAGTGGGTTGCCATTTCCTTCTCCAGGGGATCTTTCCAAACCAGGGACTGAACCAGAGTCTCCTGCACTGCAGAAAGATTCTTTACCAACTGAGCCACCAGGGAAGCCCTTCTGTCAGCTTGACGGTGATAATCTCTTCCCGCAAAATAATCTCTTCCATCACAAATTTCAACTACAAAAGCATATGTTTTCTTTCAAGCATGTAACATGCAGCCAGCAACACACACTCTGGAGCTAAATCTCCTGGGTTCAAAATCTTGACTCTATGGTCCAGGTTCCCAACTCCATCTCATCCAGTAAAGCTGGGATTTCCTCTAATGCTTATACCTGCTCCTCTGGCTAATACCCCTAGGCTGGGTTCTAGAGATAGCTGAGATATGCTGAAACACCGACGTGGTCTGCTGATACTGTCGCTGTTTAGTTGCTAAGCTGTGTCTGACCCTCTGTGACCCCATGGACTGTAGCCCCCCAGGTTCCTCAGGTTCCTCTGTCCACGGGATTTCGCAGGCAAGAATACTAGAGTGGGCTGCCTTCTCCTCCTCCAGAGGAATCTTCCTGACTCAGGGAGTGAACCTGAGTTTCCTGCTTGTCAGGGGGATTCCTAACCACTGAGCCACCTGGGAAGTCGGGTCTGCCAATATACTGGAGGAAAATACACACTATCAATAATGTTGTAAGGTCCCCAAGTCTAGCCGCAAGTGTGCTACTTCACGAAGAGGACTCACAAGACTCAACGTACATGTGTACTCGTGGCTACGATTTCTTACAGCAGAAGGATACCAAGCATACTGGCAAAAGGAAAAGGTACGAAAAGCGAAATCAGGGAGAAATCAGGCACAGGTGTGCAGAAGTCCTCTTCCGGCGGGGCTGCACTCAAAATACTTCTCAGCAGTGAGTTCTGATAGTGGGTGTGAAATGCTGCCAGCCAGGGAAGCTCATCAGAGATTCCGTGCCTAGGGCTTTTACCTGGGAGCTTGCCTACCCCATATGCAATCTCTAAACTCCCAGAAGAAAAGCAGGTATCCAGCAGAAACCATACTATTTGCATAATGAGTTTAGGCGCAGTGACTGACATCACTTAGGGTGATGAGACACTTCCACATCCAAGCTCCCGGATGCCAGTCAGGGGCCAACTCTGGAATCAATCCTGCTTCCAAGAGACCAGCAAATCCTTTAATGTGGACCTCATCTACCTGTTCCTTGATTCATTCCCAGCTCCCAGAAAAGTGCCTGAAATATATGGTAGCCATCAAAAAATTTTTTCATGAAAAAACTTCTGGCTCTATCATGTCCTAGCTGGGTATCATTGGGAAAGTTACTTAAGTTCTGTGTGCCTCAGTTTCCTCACTTGTACTACCAACTTCAAAAGATTATATTGAGGACTAATTATATGTTAATTAATATGTGTAAAATATTTGATAAATAATTGATTACACCAGTGGCTGACAAGAATGAAGCACTATATAATTTGTGTATCTATAACCTTATTTTTTTGTTTGTTTGAACTTTCAACCTACAGTTTTACCTTCTCCAAGTCACAATGAATTCTCCCAATACTAAATTTCTAATGAGTCTATAATCTACACATAGATTAGAATTACCTGATCATTGTTTTGTATCTACTGAGATCCCTAACCACTTTATGGACCACATCCAGAACTTTTTTAGCATATTTGACAGTACCTGACATGATACTTGACCTTTGCAGTGCCCAGAAAATACTGACTTATCAACAAAAATTATGTTTGTTAAATCAACTTTTTACAGTGGTCAGAATGTAACACAGTCAACACTTTTGATAATAACTGCTGCTGCTACGGCTGCTGCTAAGTCGCTTCAGTCGTGTCCGACTCTGTGCGACCCCACAGACGGCAGCCCACCAGGCTCCCCTGTCCCTGGGATTCTCCAGGCAAGAACACTGGAGTGGGTTGCCATTTCCTTCTCCAACGCATGAAAGTGAAAAGTGAAAGTGAAATCGCTCAGTCAAGTCTGACTCTTAGCAATCCCATCGACTGCAGCCCACCAGGCTCCTCCGTCCATGGGATTTTCCAGGCAAGAGTACTGGAGTGGGGTGCCATTGCCTTCTCTGGATAATAACTGCAACTTAAACAAAATGGCTTCCAAGTTTCTTTGATCTTCCTCTATTGAGAAGAGAAAAATGAGTTGATTCTATCCAGGGAAAAGACTGGTAATAGCAGCAGCAGCAAGGAAAATGCTTGAGTTTATAATGTATAGAATTACAATGTCAACTATTTGACTTTGCCTTACAGAGAGAATGGGTTGGAGTCCATAAAGGTCAGTAAGGGCTATATACACATCTTGTACAGCAAGAATTAAGATACAAATTCACTTAGGTGCTGAAATCAAGTCATGAAAGCCTATACTTTATATTAACTACTCATTCACCATAAATGATGTAACATTCCTAACATATTTCACTTGTTTATAAGCAAATCAGTTCTTTTTAATTGGATAATTGCTTCATAAAGCTGTGTTTGTTTCCACTACACAGCAACGTGAATCAGCCCTAAGTTTACATATACCCCCTCCATCCTGAGCCTCCCTCCCAGCTCCCCACCCCTCTGAGCTCCCTGCGTCACAGAGCAGCTCCCCACTGGCGATCTCCTTCCCAGGTGGTAGCACACATGTCAATGCTGCTCTCTCGGCCCACCCCACCCTCTCCACCTCCCCCACGTTGACTGGCCAGTTCTCTACATCTGTGTCTCTACTCTTGCCCTGGATATACGTTGATCAGTACCATTTTTCTAGACTCCACATATGTGCATTAATATACGATATTTGTTTTTCTCTTTCTGACTTACTTTACACTGTATAACAGGCTCTAGGTTCATCCACCTCAATTCAACAGACTCAAATTTGTTTCTTTTTATGGCCAAGCAATATTCTATTGTGTATATGTACCCCAATTTCTTTGCCTATTCATCTGTTGATGGATAGGTTGCTTTCATGTCCTGGTTTTAAATAGTGCTACAATGAACATCAGGATATATGCATCTTTTTGAATTATGGTTTTATGGCACCCCACTCCAGTACTCTTGCCTAGAAAATCCCATGGACAGAGGAGCCTGGAAGGTTGCAGTCCATGGGGTCGCTAAGAGTCAGACACGACTGAGCGACTACACTTTCACTTTTCACTTTCACGCATTGGAGAAGGAAATGGCAACCCACTCCAGTGTTCTTGCCTGGAGAATCTCAGGGACGGGGGAGCCTGGTGGTCTGCCGTCTATAGGGTCGCAAAGAGTTGGACACGACTGAAGTGACTTAGCAGCAGCAGCAGGGTGAACATTTCAGTATTTTAAAAAAGGAAGACAAAGACAATGAACTGGGAGAAAAAAAGCAGGGGACCACATGCAGACAAAGTTATAAACTGATGAGTCAGAGAGACCCATGGTTTCCATACCAGCTCAAAGGTCTCCCACATTGTAGACAGACGCTTTACCATCTGAGCCACCAGGGAAATCCCATCAGAACTCTACACATAATCAAAAAGGGAAACCTGAGAATCCACAGAATTCTGGGAACAGAGCATCAGACTGAAGTTTAACATTCTGAGAGAAATTTTAGATTGATAGGTCTCTTCTCTGGGTGCAGCAGACCTGGGTATGGCATAAGCCCTCTTGGAGGAGGTAGCCACTAACCCCACCATAGAGCCACCAGAGCTTACACAGGGAAACAGACTCTTGGAAGAAACAAACAGAACCTTGTGTGCACCAGGACCCAGGAGAAAGGAGCAGTGACCCACAGGAGACTGGCAGACGCATGGGTGGGTGGTGGCCTGCTGTAGGGTTGGGGGCACTGAGTGCAGCAGACCCCCTTTTGAAAGAAGTCCCCATTATCTTCATTCAGTTCAGTTCAGTTGCTCAGTCGTGTCCGACTCTTTGCGACCCCATGAATCGCAGCACGCCAGGCCTTCCTGTCCATCACCAACTCCCAGAGTTCACTCAAACTCACGTCCATCAACTCAGTGATGCCATCCAGCCATCTCATCTTCTGTCATCCCCTTCTCCTCCTGCCCCCAATCCCTCCCAGCATCAGAGTCTTAACTCTTCGCATGAGGTGGCCAAAGTATTGGAGTTTCAGCTTCAGCATCAGTCCTTCCAATGAACACCCAGGACTGATCTCCTTTAGGATGGACTGGCTGGATCTCCATGCAGTCCAAGGGACTCTCAAGCGTTTTCTCCAACGCCACAGTTCAAAAGCATCAATTCTTCGGCGCTCAGTTTTCTTCACAGTCCAACTCTCACNGTCCTTCCAATGAACACCCAGGACTGATCTCCTTTAGGATGGACTGGCTGGATCTCCATGCAGTCCAAGGGACTCTCAAGAGTTTTCTCCAACGCCACAGTTCAAAAGCATCAATTCTTCGGCGCTCAGTTTTCTTCACAGTCCAACTCTCACATCCATACATGACCACTGGAAAAACCATAGCCTTGACTAGACGGACCTTTGCTGGCAAAGTAATCTCTTTGCTTTTCAATATGCTATGCAGGTTGGTCATAACTTTTCTTCCAAGGAGTAAGCGTCTTTTAATTTCATGGCTGCAGTCACCATCTGCAGTGATTTTGGAGCCCCAAAAAATAAAGTCTGACACTGTTTCCACTGTTATCCTCATTACCTGCACCATTACTGGTGTCAGGTCAAATATCAGGGAGGGAACACAGCCCCACCCATCAACAGAAAATGGGATTAAAGATTTACTGAGCATGGCCCTGCCCATCAGAACAAGACCCAGATTCCCCCTCTGTCAGTCTCTCCCATCAGGAAGCTTCCATAAGCCTCTTATCCTTCTCTATCAGAGGGCAGACAGACTGAAAACCATAATCACAGAAAACTACTCAAATCTGATTACACGGACCAGAGCCTTGTCTAACTCAACGAAACTATAAGCCATGCCGTGTAGGGCCCCTCAAGACGGATTGATCATGGTAGAGAGTTCTGACAAAAAGTGGTCCACTGGAGAAGGGAATGGCAAACCACTTCAGTATTCTTGCCTAGAGAACCCCATGAACAGTATGAAAAGGCAGAAAGATAGGAGACTGAAAGAGGAACTCCCCAGTTCGGTAGGTGCCCACATGTTACTGGAGATCAGTGGAGAAATAACTCCAGAAAGAATGAAAGGATGGAGCCAAAGCAAAAACAACACCCAGTTGTGGATGTGACTGGTGATGGGAGCAAAGTCTGATGCTGTAAAGAGTAATACTGCATAGGAACCTGGAATGTTAGGTGTATGAATCAAGGCAAATCGAAAGTGGTCAAACAGGAGATAGCAAGAGTGAACGTTGACATTTTAGGAATCAGCGAACTAAAATGGACTGGAATGGGTGAATTTAACTCAGATAATCATTATATCTACTACTGCGGGCAGGAATCCCTCAGAAGAAATGGAGTAGCCATCACGGTCAAAAGAGTCCAAAATGCAGTAGTTGGATGCCATCTCAAAAATGACAGAACGATCTCTATTCATTTCTAAGGCAAACCATTCAATATCATGGCAATCCAAGTCTATGCCCCGACCAGTAATTGCACCGATCCCACACATTGGCAAAGTAATGCTCAAAATTCTCCAAGCCAGTATGTGAACCATGAACTTCCAGATGTTCAAGCTAGATTTATAGAAGGCAGAGGAACCAGAGATCAAATTGCCAACATCCGCTGGATCATCAAAAAAGCAAGAGAGTTCCAGAAAAACATCTAGTTCTGCTTTACTAACTGTGCCAAGCCTTTGACTGTGTGGATCACAACAAACTGTGGAAAATTCTGAAAAAGATGGGAATACCAGACCACCTGACCTGCCTCTTGAGAAACCTATATGCACGTCAGGAAGCAACAGTTAGAACTGGACATGGAACAACTGACTGGTTCCAAATAGGAAAAGGAGTGTGTCAAGGCTGTATACTGTCACCCTGCTTATTTAACTTATTTGCAGAGTACATCATGAGAAACACTAGGCTGGAAGAAGCACAAGCTGCAATCAAGATTGCCGAGAGAAATATCAATAACCTCAGATATGCAGATGATACCACCCTTATGGCAGAAAATGAAGAGGAACTAAACAGCCTCTTGATGAATGTGAAAGAGGAGAGTTAAAAAGTTGGCTTAAAACTCAACATTCAGAAAGATCATGACATAAGATCATGGCATCCAGTCCCATCATTTCATGGCAAATAGATGGGGAAACAATAAAAACTGTGACAGACTTTATTTTGGGGGCTCCAAAATCACTGCAGATGGTGACTGCAGCCATGAAATTAAGACGGCTTGTTTCTTGGAAGAAAAGCTATGACCAACCTAGACACATGTTAAAAAGCAGAGATGTTACTTTGTCAACAAAGGTCCGTCTAGTCAACGCTTTGGTTTTTCCAGTATTCATGTATGGATGTGAGAGTTGGACTATAAAGAAAGCTGAGCACGGAAGAATTGCTGCTTTTGAACTGTGGTGTTGGACAAGACTCTTGAGAGTCCCTTGGACTGCAAGGAGATCCAACATTTTAGAATAAAATGTTTTAGTATAAAATGTAGTATAACATATATATTGTTCTGTACCTTGCTTTTTCACTAAATAATATATCCTAGAAATCATTCCATACCAGTTCTTAGAGATTGTTTGCCTTTGGGTTGATGCACCATAATTTTTCTACCAGTCTTGACTAATGGGCGTTTGGATCGATTCTGATAATACTTTGTTTTTGCCTATTATTCTATAGTGAATCACAGCTTTGAGCACCTATTGTTTTGTATTTGAACTGGTGTATTTTCAGGTAGAAACCTAAACATGAGATTGCTGAGTCAAAGGAAAAACCCATATATAACTTTATTATATTTGTATCAAATATTCCTCCATAGGATGGTACCCATTTTTGGTTCTCATCAGGAGTGTATGAAAGTGTTTGTTTCTCTTCAATTTTAACAACTGAGTGTATTGTTAACTTTTTTTGATTTTTATCATTTCCATTGGTAAGAAATGTCATCTCAGTGTTGTTTTAATTTGTATTTTTTTACTATAGAGAAATTGAGGTTCATTTGTATGTATTATGGTCATTTGCCTTGCTTCTTTCTATGGGTTGTCTCTTTATCCTGTTTTTTTTTTTTTGGTCTTTTTCTTCTTGATAGTTACATATGATTTCTATAGTGAGATTAGCTCTAGTGTGTGGTATATGTTGCAAATATTATCTCATATTTTTGTTTTGACTTTATTTATAATGGTTTCTTCATGAAAATATTCAAAAATTGTTATAGTCAAATTTTTAATCTATCTTTTGACCGCTTTTCGGTTTTGAACAAAAGTCATAAATTCTTCTAATACTTAAAACTATGGTTTTAATATTAAAGAATTATTTCATTTTCTATGATATTTCCTTTTCATAATATTATGTTGTCATTTCATGAAAGTAATAACTTCATGTATCTCTTAGAAGATATCAATTAGGGACTTAAGAAATTCTCTTTCCTTCTCTGAATTGTCTCTTCATCTCGAATCAAATTTTCAGTGCATTTGTCTTTAACATCCTCTTTGATGATGCATATTTTTTGTTGAAAATATGTTTAGTTTTATATTTAAAAAAGAGATCTTAAGAATGATCTGGGAGGTTGAAAACTTAAAGACTTTCTTTTGGTTTGAGTGGTTGGAGCTCTAGCTTATTATACTGTTAGAGGAGCTCCCTTTGTGTGAATGAAGGGGACATTTCCTGGGGTTCTAACATACTCATCCTCAACAGCAGTTCTGACCAGGAGAATTTTTTTGCCTTTGATAGATGCCAGAGTACCTGTGTTAAGGTTGTAATTGGTGAGTAAGCAGGCTACTATGTTGTATATGGATCTTAAATTACCTTCCTTGTTTTTTTCTTCACTTCTTACTTTTACATTTTATTATGTCTTTAATCTCTGAGTCTGGAAACTTTCCAGAGATTTTTCTCTCCTCATTTCCAATTTTCATACATGTTATAGTCTAGCTTCAATGTCATGCTTATGTCTACCAGAAATTTGTTGAACTCTTTCATCCATTTAGTCATAATCTTATTTTCCTTTCTGTATGGGATTATAAACTTATTATTTTTTGACTAGTATTTTAATGGGTCTTTCTTAAGAAAGAAGAAAAACCAAACTTTAACCAGAAGTCTCTGTGTCCAACTCATAACTCAGGTCATGTATATTGGCATAGATTTTGGTCAAATTAATTAATTCTACATTGGTTACAATTTAAGATTTTTCCTAATTTTTATGTTTTGTATAATCCTGTGAAGAACATCTTTTACATATATTTTGGGGCACATTTCCAAATATCTTGAGGATATTTCTTGAAGATAACATTTTAGATATAGAATTGCTGAATCAAAGAGCATTGTTTCTTATAGCTTTTAACATATTATCCATCAGAAATGTTATACCAATTTTATTCTCAGACACAGCAGGTTAAAGAGATCCTTTTCCCAAACCTCACTGAATATGAGATTATCAGTCTGGTTAATTTCTTGCCAGTTTCAAAAGTAAGAGCACTGTCCAATTCAAGAACTCTTACACTGATTTTGGAAGTGATGGTGATTATTTGCTTTCACTTATGAAGTGTACAATTTGTGTCATGAATTATATCCCTGATTTTCACATCAGTTCTTTATAATGTGAATTGAATTACATTTTGCAGAAGACGAATATAAGATTCAGAAATGTTAAGTTATTGTTTCAGGGTTGTGCAGCTACTGAATAACTTATCTAGTATTCAAATTGGTATCTGTTTATTACTATAGAGAGCTAAAGGTAGAATTTTGTGTGAAATAATAGTAGAGATATGTAAACGTTATTTTATTCTTTGAGCATAGTGATATTAATATTATTAATAGAGCTATCAATATTTGGAAATAAATCCCCTATTTAGTGATGATGAAAGCTAAATGCTTTCCACCTTCTATTTAAGGAACAGATTGGAGCAACTGTGATCATTGCAGTCTGATATGACTTTCATGTCACTTCAAATACCAAGTATATTATGGACTGCTTTGTACCATTGATACCCTTCACTTACTACTGATAGAAAACACATTGATTTTGTTGGGTGAATGAATGAGATTTTGCATAGTTTATTAGTTATCTATTGCTGAGTGACAAATTCCTTCAAAAGTTGGCTTAAAACAATGACAAACTTTTTTTTTTTTCCCACAATTTCTGTGGGTTAAAGTTTGGTAGTAGTCGAGCTAATTCTGGCCCAGAGAGAGATTTCAGTCAAGAAATTGGCTTTGGTTATACTTATCAGAAGACTTGACTGGGACTAGAGAATCTGATTTCTAGATGACTCACTCACATTGCTGGCAAGTTAGTTCTAGTTGCTGCTGCTGCTAAGTCGCTTCAGACATGTCTGACTCTGTGCGACCCCATAGATGGCAGCCCACCAGGCTCACCTGTCCCTGGGATTCTCCAGGCAAGAACACTGGAGTGGGTTGCCATTTCCTTCTCCAATGCATGACAGTGAAAAGTGAAAGTGAAGTCGCTCAGTCATATCTGATTCTTCAAGAAGCTTCAATTCCTCAGCTTGTGAACCTCCACATAGGCTGCTGAGTATCATCCTGACTTGGCAGCTGGCTTGCTCCAGAACAAGTGATTCAAGAGGGAACAAGGTTGAAACAAAAATGTCTTTTATGAATCAGTTTTGGAAGTCATATTATCATTTCCACAATATCCTATTGGCTATACAGTCATCATGGGAGGAAACTATACAAGGGCATGAATATCAGTAGACAATAATAATTGGACGTCATGTTAGGGGCCGGTTACCACACTTGGGTATGTAATATCCAGACAGACGGCAGACGCAGGAATCAATACAACGCTGAAGATATGCTGACCATAGTGGGTTGGAGTAAACAGATAGATGGATCCTGACTCACATAAAAACTGAAACTTTCTCTATTTTATAGCAAGCTCCCCCGTCCCTGGGATTCTCCAGGCAAGAACACAGGAGTGGGTTGCCATTTCCTTCTCCAATGCATGAAAGTGAAAAGTGAAAGGAAAGTCGCTCAGTCGTGTCCGACTCTTAGAGACCTCATGGACTGCAGCCTTCCAGGCTCCNGGAGTGGGTTGCCATTTCCTTCTCCAATGCATGAAAGTGAAAAGTGAAAGGAAAGTCGCTCAGTCGTGTCCGACTCTTAGAGACCTCATGGACTGCAGCCTTCCAGGCTCCTCCACCCATGGGATTTTCCAGGCGAGAGTACTAGCATTTGTCATATAAATGTTGAGATTGAAGGACAACCATTTTGGACAAACATTTACAAAACAATTCTAACCATTTATGGACAAACATTTACAAAACAGTTCTAACCATTTATGGTTAGAACAAAATGGTTTGAGAAAGAAGAAATTTTGATGTTTTCAGCATACCTTGACCTTCTTAGTAATAAAACTCAATTTTTATCCAGCCAGAAGGAGAAGATCACTGACTTCTTCCTTTGCAGTATTCTCTATTTTCTCTTTCCCAATAAAGGAGGAATATGCTTCTTCAACAAGTCATCTGCATTCCTTAAGGCAATTTTTAAAGATCAAAATTATTCTCAACAACCTAGTAGTATTTTATCTGGCTTAAATATTACTGCTTGCTCACTGAAGATACATCTCTTAGGAGTAATAGTTACCTGCTTAACTTATGTGTAGGAGAAGGCAATGGCACCCCACTCCAGTACTCTTGCCTGGAAAATCCCATGGGCGGAGGAGCCTGGTAGGCTGTAGTTCATGGGGTCGCGAAGAGTCAGACACGACTGAGCAACTTCACTTTCACTTTTCACTTTCAATATTTTATAGAACTTCAGAATGTTAATTTAATTTGATGGACATAATGATGCATTTTAAACTACTATATACACTTCAGTGTCTCAGGATGTCAGGTTCAGTTGGGTCTAATTCACCTGGGATCAGCTTTTAGATTTCTTTCAGAGTTGATCTTGGGTTTTAAGAAGTTCATAAGTGTGATTTTCACTTTCAATATTTTATAGAACTTCAGAATGTTAATTTAATTTGATGGACATAATGATGCATTTTAAACTACTATATACACTTCAGTGTCTCAGGATGTCAGGTTCAGTTGGGTCTAATTCACCTGGGATCAGCTTTTAGATTTCTTTCAGAGTTGATCTTGGGTTTTAAGAAGTTCATAAGTGTGGCTATACCCTTCACTTAGGGTTAGTGAGGATGGTTGTGACCTGCTCAAGAGATTTTTTGAAGAGATACAGTGTTGGACATCTATAGGAAACTGGTTGTTCTAGCTGGATTATATCTTTTTTTTTTCCCCCAGTAATATTCTTTCAGTAATATTAAATCTTGTTTAACATTCTTTTTATCTGCATTGATATTACTATCCTCATCTTTTCTTTTTTTTTTACATTTCATTTTTTTTTTCTATAAAAGGAGTGGGTTGTGTACAATGGTAGGTTAAATGCTTTATAGACAAGAATAAAAGATGCACTAGAACCAACTTATTCATTATCATCATCTTCTTCCTCCTCCTCATTCTCTTCATCTTCCTCCTCTTTCTTTCTTTCTTGCTTTTTCAGCCTTGACGACTGCCTTTTTTGCTGTGTCTGGCTTCCTTCTAGCTTGCTATGCAGTAACATCCTTTTTGTACTTTTCCTTCAGCTTAGGAGCCTTCTTCTCAGTCTGCTTGTCATCTGCAACGGTGTGATTCCACATCATTCCCAGTTTCTTTGCAACATCACCAGTGAAGAGGCCAAGATATTCACTTTTGATTTGGGGGCAATATTAAGCACAAAATGAGAAAAAGGCCAAAGGAAGCCTCTTGAGTGCATTGGGATGCTTGAGCTTCTTTCTTGAAACTTGTATCCCTTTTAGAATGGATGTAAGTTTTAATTTCTCTTTCTTAACAGGCCTTGTCAGCCTTGCCATGTCTTCAAATTTTCCTTTCTCTTCTACTTCTTCCACTTCTCTGAGCACTTCTTAGAAACTCTGAGAAGTTGACCGAGAGGCATCTGGGAGCTTCTTCTTGTGCTCCTCCTGGCAAGTTTGCACAAAGAATGCATATGATGACATTTTGCCTCTCAACTTCTTAGGATCTCCTTTGCGCATGTTTAATTATTTTTCCTCTGATAGACACAGAGTTGCCCCGTGCCCTCCCCTCTTGTCTGAGATAGTTTTTTCCTCCCCACTGGGTCTTAGGGGAATGAAAGTGCTGTAGACTGAATGATTGTGTCCTCCCCAAATTCATATGTTGAAACCTTCTCTCTAGTGTGATTGTATTTGGAGGTGGGGACTTTGGGAGGCGATTAGATCATGAAGACTGAGCTCTTATGAATGGGATTAATGCCCATATAAAGGAGTATCCTAAGAGCTCCTGGCTTCTTCCACCGTATAAGGACACTATAAGAGGATGGCCATCTGTGAACCAGGAATCAGGCTCTCCTCAGACTCTGAACCTAGCAGTGTCTTGATCTTGGAGTTTTCAATCTCCAGAACTAAGAGGCATTGAAGATACCCAATCTGTGGTAATTTTGCTAGAGTAGCTCCTGTGGACTAAGACAGGGAGTCATATCTGACTCACTTTTGATGATAATGCCCTAAGTCTCTGTAAACTCCCATCTACCTAGAGAGAAAGAATCTGCACTAGTTTTCTTTGAAATGGGGGAAATTAGTGCTTAGTCTGGTATAGGCCCCTTATTTTGACATCTGTCTTTTCTGACCACATTACCTATGCTTGTACCCTGATTATTCTTTATTATAACTTCCTGTTTCTTTCCTTTAAATTATCTATTCCAGTCTGTAATTCTATTATTTGGTGGTTTATGTATTTATTATCTGTTTTCTCCACTAGAATGAAGGCTGTATCAATGTGGCAAACCTAGCAGTGTCTTGATCTTGGAGTTTTCAATCTCCAGAACTAAGAGGCATTGAAGATACCCAATCTGTGGTAATTTTGCTAGAGTAGCCCCTGTGGACTAAGACAGGGAGTCATATCTGACTCACTTTTGATGATAATGCCCTAAGTCTCTGTAAACTCCCATCTACCTAGAGAGAAAGAATCTGCACTAGTTTTCTTTGAAATGGGGGAAATTAGTGCTTAGTCTGGTATAGGCCCCTTATTTTGACATCTGTCTTTTCTGACCACATTACCTATGCTTGTACCCTGATTATTCTTTATTATAACTTCCTGTTTCTTTCCTTTAAATTATCTATTCCAGTCTGTAATTCTATTATTTGGTGGTTTATGTATTTATTATCTGTTTTCTCCACTAGAATGAAGGCTGTATCAATGTGGCTGCATTATCTGCCTTTGCTTACCACTCATCTCCAGCACCTTCCTGGTGGCTGGAGACATGAACAGAAACTCCTAGTAGTTACTTGTTCAATAAATATATGAGCATTTACTAAATACTCAAAGTTAACCTAACAGACGATGTTGATGCTCTGCCTATAACTCCTTGCCATCGCCACTGTAGGACATATTCAGTCCAGTTCATTTCAGTCACTCAGTCGTGTCCGACTCTTTGCGACCTCATGAATCGCAGTACACCAGGTCTCCCTGTCCATCACCAGCTCCCGGAGTTCACTCAGACTCATGTCCATCGAGTCAGTGATGCCATCCAGCCATCTCATCCTTGGTCGTCCCCTTCTCCTCCTGCCCCCAATCCCTCCCAGCATCAGAGTCTTTTCCAATGAGTCAACTCTTCGCATGAGGTGGCCAAAGTACTGGAGTTTCAGCTTTAGCATCAGTCCTTCCAAGGAAATCCCAGGGTTGATCTCCTTCAGAATGGACTGGTTGGATCTCCTTGCAGTCCAAGGGATTCTCAAGGGTCTTCTCCAACACCACAGTTCAAAAGCATCAATTCTTCGGCGCTCAGCTTTCTTCACAGTCCAACTCTCACATCCATACATGACCACAGGAAAAACCATAGCTTTGACTAGACAGACCTTAGTCAGCAAAGTAATGTCTCTGCTTTTGAATATGCTATCTAGGTTGGTCATAACTTTTCAATTGCTAGTATTTGCAGTTAATTACCTGAGGATTTTTTTTTTTTCTTTACCTTAGCCACTAGATCCTGCTTTTCACCTACCCAGCAGAATAGAATTTCTATACCCTTGGAAGCAGTCCTCAACTACAGACAGATTGAAGTGTATAGACACCCTAGCTCCCTTCTTCCTTGGGTGGGATAACTCAAGAATTTTCACACTGGCTCCCAGAATTGCTGAAGTAAAATTAAGCTTCAATCACTGCGTGTACCCTCTAGTTACTCTTCATTCCTTCTTTGCTTCATACCCCAACTCCCTTACTGTTTTCTTCTTACTTCCCCAAGAAACCACTTGCACTTAAAACATTGCCTCAAGAGTCTGTTTCTGGACAACTCAACCAAGACAGACAGGAAACAAAAGTTTACAAAAGCTCTCCAAGTGTTTGAACTCTATTTCTAAATGAGGGAGTTTGCAGTCGATTTTAAAATGAAAGTTCGTTGGAAAAAGATTATTTCCTTTCCCAAAGCATGTATTGTCTTTTGATTACCTTGTATACCAAAAGTATGGTTATTTAAAGCATTATTTTACTAAATTGCTTTTCTAAGTTTCCAACTTTAGTTTTTAACATGTATTGATGTACTTCCAGACCACTATCTGGCAATTGGAAGTATGCATTTTGTGAGTCGCTGTGCAGAAACGCGGCTAGCAATTTAATGGTTATTGATAGCACATTTACTAATTGAAAAACAATGAAGTCCTTATAGAGGAAACATAGGATATTTGTCTCCATCCCCAAAGAGCTCACAATCCAGTAGTAGAGAAAAGTATATATACATTAAAATGAAGTTCAGCACTTCTCCAACTAAAAGAAGTGTTCTATGGAGTTCCAAAGTAGATCAGAATTCCGGTGAGGAATTTTGCAAGATGAGGCTTGAAGGATATGTAATTCTGTAGAGGAAACATTGTCGACACAGGCAATGGACTGGAAAATACAAAGTATGGTGAGAGGACACCTCTTATTCTGATTTCAGAGAAGAAGAAACAGTGGTAGATAAGGTTGAAAGGCAGAAATGAATCTTTCTGAAACATTTTATATTAAGAAGATAAAAAGATCATAAAAGTTGGGACAAAATGTACTAATCGCAGAGTGGATCTGTTACTACTCCACTCCTAGGGAAATCCTCAGCTGGTTCGCTTGTAGAGAAGTATTGCCAAGGTATCACCCATTCCTAAACAAGTTCTCTGCTCTCTGACCAGGGGACTTTATACTTGCCTAGATCAGGAGCCAGCAAAATTTTTCTGTAAAGGACTCAGTTCAGTTGCTCAGTCATGTCCGACTCTTTGCAACCCCATGAATCGCAGCACGCCAGGCCTCCCTGTTCATCACCATCTCCCGGAGTTCACTCAGACTCACGTCCATCGAGTCCATGATGCCATCCAGCCATCTCATCCTTGGTCATCCCCTTCCCCTCCTGTCCCCAATCCCTCCCAGCATCAGAGTCTTTTCCAATGAGTCAATTCTTCTCATGAAGTGGCCAAAGTACTGGAGTTCCAGCTTCAGCATCATTCCTTCCAAAGAAATCTCAGGGTTGATCTCCTTCAGAATGGACTGGTTGGATCTCCTTGCAGTCCAAGGGACTCTCAAGAGTCTTCTCCAACACCACAGTTCAAAAGCATCAATTCTTCGGTGCTCAGCCTTCTTCACAGTCCAACTTTCATATCCATATAAGAACACTGGAAAAACCATAGCCTTGACTAGACGGACTTTAGTCGGCAAACAAATGTCTCTGCTTTTGAATATACTATCTAGTTTGGTCATAACTTTTCTTCCAAGGAGTAAGCGTCTTCTAATTTCATGGCTGCAGTCACCATCTGCA
>SJYX01013989.1:84244-95898 GCA_006410675.1 Oreotragus oreotragus | reverse complement strand
AGCATTACTTTACTAGCGTGTGAGATGAGTGCAGTTGTGCGGTAGTTTGAGCATTCTTTGGCATTGCCTTTGTTTGGGATTGGAATGAAAACTGACCTTTTCCAGTCCTGTGGCCACTGCTGAGTTTTCCAAATCTGCTGGCATATTGAGTGCAGCACTTTCACAGCATCATCTTTCAGGATTTGAAACAGCTCAACTGGAATTCCATCACCTCCACTAGCTTTGTTCATAGTGATGCTTTCTAAGGCCCACTTGACTTCACATTCCAGGATGACACCACCCTTATGGCAGAAAGTGAAGAAAAACTAAAAAGCCTATTGATAAAAGTGAAAGAGGAGAGTGAAAAAGTTGGCTTAAAGCTCAATATTCAGAAAACGAAGATCATGGCATCTGGTCCCATCACTTCACAGCAAATAGATGGGGAAACAGTGGAAACAGTGTCAGACTTTATTTTGGGGGGCTCCAAAATCACTGCAGATGGTGATTGCAGCAATGAAATTAAAAGACACTTACTCCTTGGAAGGAAAGTTATGACCAACCTAGATAGCATATTGAAAAGCAGAGACGTTACTTTGCCAGCAAAGGTCCATCTAGTCAAGGCTATGGTTTTTCCAGTGGTCATGTATGGATGTAAGATTGGACTGTGAAGAAAGTTGAGTGCCGAAGAATTGATGCTTTTGAACTGTGGTGTTGGAGAAGACTCTTGAGAGTCCCTTGGACTGCAAGGAGATCCAACCAGTCCATTCTAAAGGAAATCAGTCCTGGGTGTTCATTGGAGGGACTGATGCTAAAGCTGAAAGTCCAGTACTTTGGCCACCTCATGCGAAGAGTTGACTCATTGGAAAAGACTCTGATGCTGGGAGGGATTGGGGGCAGGAGGAGAAGGAGACGACAGAGGATGAGATGGCTGGATGGCATCACCGACTCGATGGACGTGAGTTTGAGTGACCTCTGGGAGTTGGTGATGGACAGGGAGGCCTGGCTTGCTGAGATTCATGGCGTCGCAAAGAGTCAGACACGACTGAGCAACTGAAATGAACTGAACTAAACTGAACTGATATGGGTAAATTTTTTGAGGCCGTGTCTTATTTTCCAACAAATTTCACCCAATGGTTTTACTATCCATGAATGATCCCTGATTCAATATTAAACTGATATTTTACCCATGATTGTAAATGGAATATTGAAATATTCAGCTTTTACTATTGAATTGTCTGTTTCTCCCTTCAGATCTGTCATATTTTATTTACCATTTTTTCATTAGTCTACTGGGTGTGAGATGATCTTTCATTGTGCTTTTGATTTGCATTTCCCTAGTCAAGAGATATTAAGCATCTTTTTGTGTGCTAATATATCATTTTTGGAGAAATGTTTATTCAAGTCCTTTTTCCAGTTTTGCATTGGTGTGTTTTTTGTTGTTGCTGCCGAATTGTAAGAGCTGTTTATATACTGGATATTAACCCCTCATCAGATATAGATTTACAAATATTTTTTCCTTTCCATGAGTTACCTTTTCACTTTATTAATTATGTACTTTGATGCATAAAAGTTTTAAATTTTGATGTAGTTCAGTTTACTTGCGTTTTCTTTTTTTACCTTTGCTTTTCGTGTCACAACCAGGAAATCATTGCCAAATCCAATGTTATGAAGTTTTTCCCCTGTGTTTTATTCTAAGAGGTTTATACTTTTAGGTCTATATTTAAAGTTTTTCATTTTGAATTGTTTGCTATTGTGTAAGATAAAGATTCAGTTTCACTCTTTTGCATGTGGGTATCCAGTGTTCCCAATAACATTTGTAGAAAGACTGTCCTTTTCCTATTGAATGGTCTTGGTACCCTTATCAAAAATCATTTGACCATATTTGTGGAGGTCTTTCTGTTTTATTCCATTGTTTTATATGCCTGTCTTTATGGCACTACCTCCCTGTTTTGATTACTGCAGCTTTGTGATAGTGTTGAAGTCAGGAAGCATGAAAGCTTTAACTTTTTTCTTTATTAAGATTATTTTAGCTATTTGAGATCTCTTGAGATTTTACATAAATTTTAGGATGGATTTTTTCTATTTCCGCAAAAAAACCAAAAACAAAACACAGACCAAACACTGGGATTTTGATTGCATTAAATCTGCATATAGCTTTGGGTAGTATTGACTTTTTTTTTTTTTTTGACACACACTCCACACCTTGTGGAATCTTAGCTTCTGGACCAAGGATTGAATCTAGGTCCTCGGCAGTGAAACACAGTCTTAACCACTGGACTGCCAGGAAATTCTCAGTGCTGACATCTTAGCAATGTTAAATCTTCTAATCCAGGAGCATGGGTTGTCTTTCTATTTATTTGTGTATTCTTTATTTTCTTTCAGCAGTGTTTTGTAGTTTTCAATATAAATCTTTCACCTCCTTGGTCAGATTTATTCCTAAATTTATCCTTATTGATGGTATTGAAAATAAAATTTTTTTTTAAATTTTCTTTTTGGCTGTTTCATTGCTTATTTATTTATTATGATTTTTTAAATTGAAGTATAATTGACAGTATATTAATTTCAAGTATACAAAATAGTGATTTCATATTTTTGTACATTGCAAAATGATCACCACTGGATGATTCATTGTTATTGTATAGGAACACAACTGATTCTTGATGTGTCGGTTTTATATCCTGCAGCTTTACTGAATTTATTTATTCTGACAGGCTTTTTCTTTTTTTGTGGGTAGCACTTAGGCTTTTCTACATCTAAGATCATGTTATCCGTGACCAGAAATAATTTTAGTTCTTCCTTTCCAAATTACATGTAAAAGCAGGCATTCTTGTCATCTCATAGAAAAAACTTTCAATCTTTCACCATTGAGTGTGATGTTAGCTATGGGATTTTCTTACATAGCCTTTATTATGTTGAGGTAGGTTACTTCTGTTCCTTGTTTATTGAATGTTTTTATTATGAAGCTCTGTTCATTTATCTTCTTGTTTTTTCTTTTTGTTCTTTGAATTGTATATTCTCTATCAACATATCTTCAGTTTTTTCTGATTTTTCTTCTGTCATCCAAATCTACTGTTGAGTCTCTTCAGTGAATTTTTCATTCAGTTATTGTATTTTTAATGCCAGAATTTGTATTTGGCTCTTTTTAGTTTCTTGAAATAATTTCTATCTCTTTATGTTCTCTGCTGCTGCTGCTGCTGCTAAGTCGCTTCATTCGTGTCTGACTCTGCGACCCCATAGACGGCAGCCCACCAGGCTCCCAAGTCCCTGGGATTCTCCAGGCAAGAACACTGGAGTGGGTTGCCATTTCCTTCTCCAATGCATGAAAGTGAAAAGTGGAAGTGAAGTTGCTCAGTTGTGTCCGACTCTTCGCGACCCCATGGACTGCAGCCTCTCAGGAGATATTTTCATCATAGCTTCCTTTATATCTTGAAGTATGATTGCCTTCTGTTCTTAGAACATATTTACAAAGGAGACTTTGATGTCTTTGTTAAATTTGACCTCTGAGTCATCTCACAGACTTTTCAGCTGTTTGTTTCTCTTGTGTATGGGTTACTCTTTTCTGTTTCTTTGCATGTCCCATAATTTTTTGTTGATGGACCACACTAGCTTCTGATTCTCCACTGCATCTGGGTCTTACTTCTGTTGCTTGCTTGTTTGTTTAATTACTTGGCTAGATAACTTTAGCGAGTTGTATATCTCCTGTAGTGGGAAGCCTTTGGTTCTGCTCCTTGTTTAGTACTGGGTTGGATGTGTGCATCGTCACTCTGGCTTCCCTGGTGGCTCAGATGATAAAGAATTGCCTGTAATGCAGAAGACCTGGGTTTCGTCCCTGGGTCTGGAAGATCCCCTGGAGAAGGGAATGGTTACCCACTCCAGTATTCTTGCCTGGAGAATTCCATGGGCAGAGGAGCCTGGTGGGTTATGGTCGACGGGGTTGCAGAGTCAGATATAACCAAGTGACTAACTTTTTGACTTTTTCTGAGCGACTAACAGCCAGCAGCACAGTCACTCTGGAACTTTCTCTTTCACTGCCAAGCTTTTGGCCTCTTTTTTTTTAAATCACAGCAAGCTATTGAGTCCCACTAATTGCCAGATGATTGCTCTATTCTTTAGACAGTTCTGTGGGGCATAAATTGCTCTGCACTCTGATCTAATTAAATTTGAGCAGGGGAGATTTAGAGGTCCATCTCTGAGGTTTATTCTAACCTCAGGAGGGCTCTTAGCTTTTCCCGTTTCTCTCTGGTGAACTAGTTGGCCTATGGTTTGTTGCTGTTAATTAAAAGGAGCTATTGTTTTTGAGAGCATTCTGAGGTTTGAACTCTCTGCCCTCTGTTCTGAATAAATTATTTCAGTTTATTTGGGGAGAATTTTAGACCTTTCTGTTCTTGTGAATAGCTTCTTTCCTTTCTATCCTGGGTGCTGGGTGGAGGAAGGGATCTATTGACTTTTTGGCTACATTCACCAGGAATTTAGCTTCTTGGACTAAATTTAGAGTTGGAAGGTATGAGAAATATTGATGACCTGCCCCAGTAGGTAAGAAACTGTATTTCTTGATTGGCAGCTGAGGTAGCAGAAAGCTTTGAGTCTTGGCCACACCCACTGAGAGTGCTGAGCTAATAAACTGGAGGTTTTGGTGGTGGGGAGGGAGCAGATATGCTGTAAATACCACAGACTCTCCCCATTTTTTTTTTTNAGTTCACGGTTCACATATTGCTGAAGCCTGGCTTGGAGAATTTTGAGCATTACTTTACTAGCATATGAGATGAGTGCAATTGTGTGATAGTTTGAGCATTATTTTGCATCCTTTTGCATGGAATTGGAATGAAAACTGACCTTTTCCAGTCCTGTGGCCACTGCTGAGTTTTCCAAATTTGCTGGCATATTGAGTGTAACAAGGACTAGACTGTAAATATTTTAGGCTTTGTGGGCCATATGTTTTCTTTTGCTATTATTCAATTCTGCTATTGTAGTGTGAAATCAACCATATATAGTATGTATATGAATGAGTGTCTATGAATAAAACTTCATTTACAAAGCAGATTTCCAGCTGGATTTGGCTCACAGGTTGTATTTTGCTGACTCTCTGATAGACTAATTCTAGTCAAGCTGCTGCTACTAAGTCATGTCAGTCATGTCTGACTTTGTGCGACCCCATAGATTGCAGCCTACCAGGCTCCGCCATCCCTGGGATTCTCCAGGCAAGAACACTGGAGTGGGTTGCCATTTCCTTCTCCAATGCATGAAGTGAAAAGTGAAAGTGAAATCGCTCAGTCGTGTCTGACTCAGCGACCCCAGGGACTGCAGCCCACCAGNGCAGCCTACCAGGCTCCGCCATCCCTGGGATTCTCCAGGCAAGAACACTGGAGTGGGTTGCCATTTCCTTCTCCAATGCATGAAGTGAAAAGTGAAAGTGAAATCGCTCAGTCGTGTCTGACTCAGTGACCCCAGGGACTGCAGCCCACCAGGCTCCTCTGTCCATGGGATTCTCCAGTCAAGAGTACTGAAGTGGGTTGCTATTGCCTTCTCTGCTAGTCAAACTAAAATGTCCTAAATGACTTGTTCTTTTTTGTTAGGTAATATTTGCTTTAAACCATTGTTTTAACACAAAGAAAGTAGCAGAGCTAGAGGGCTATATTAGGGGTGGGAAGATAGAATGTCTGGTGCCCATCCAAAGGTACTGGATAGATAACTGCTTACACAAAATTGGGTCAAATACCCAGTCCCATGTGTTTGGGACTCAATCTTAGAACAGAGATCTAGGACTATAATGAAAAAATGAGCTAATACTGGAGTGGGTAGCCATTCCCTTCTCTGGAGAATCTTCCCAACCCAGGGATCAGACCCAGGTCTCCTGCATTTCAGGCAGATTCTGTACTGCCTGAGACACCACGGAAGCCCTGAGAATGAACAAGGCTAACATTGTGTGAGCCCAACTTAGCTATACACTGACAGCATAGTGAGATTATTGTGGGTTGGGATTGGGAAGTATATTATAGTAGTTTACTAGGGCTCCCTTAACAAAGTACCACAGACTTTGTGACTTAAACAACATAAGTTTATTTCTTATAGTACTGGAAGCTAGAAGTATGAGTCAAGATGTTGGCAGGGTTAGTTTCTTTGGAAGCTTCTCTGCTTGGCTTTTAGGAAGCTGTCTTTCCCTGCTATGTTTTCCCAAGGTCTTTCTCTGTGTGTCTGTCTATGTCCTAATCTCTTCTTCTTATAAAATTACCAGTCATACTGGCTTAGAGACCATGCTAATTATCTCATTTTAACTTAATTACTTATTTAAAGATTCTGTCTAATACAGTCACACTGTGAGGACTCGGGGTTAGGACTTCAACATATGAATTGGGGGAGGGGGCACAATTCAGCTCATATCCAGGCAACAGAGAGGAATAAGATTTATATGCATGTTTATGGATTTACATACATATGCTAAGTCACTTCAGCTGCTGCTAAGTCATTTCAGTCGTGTCTGACTCTGTATGACCCCATAGATGGCAGCCCACCAGGCTGCCTCATCCCTGGGATTCTCCAGGCAAGAACACTGGAGTGGGTTGCATTTCCTTCTCCAGTGCATGAAAGTGAAAAGTGAAAGTGTAGTCGCTCAGTCGTGTCCGACTCTTTGCGACCCCATGGACTGCAGCCTACCAGAGGTGAGGTCAAGTTCATCTAGTTTCTTGATGTGAAGGAATGTGGTTTCATTGAACAAAGAATGGGAGAAGGAAGGATCAAGGTAGGCTGGGCAGAAGGAAAAGAAAAACAGAAAAGAGGCTAAAAGTAGTGGTAGAAGAAAGAAAAGATAAATTAGGAGAAAGAATAGAAGACTTCTGCTTCATTGACTACACTAAAGCCTTTGACTGTGTGGATCACAACAAACTGTGGAAAATTTTTAAAGAGATGGGAATACCAGACCACCTTACCTACATTCTGAGAAACCTGTATGCAGGTTAAGGAGCAACACTTAGAACCGGACGTGGAATAACAGACTAGTTCCAAATTGGGAAAAGAGTTCGTCAAGGCTGTATATTGTCACCTTGCTTATTTAACTTATATGCAGAGTACATCATGTGAAATGCTGGACTGGATGAAGCACAAGCTTGAATCAATGATTGCAGGGGGAAATATCAATAACCTCAGATATGCAGATGACACCACCCTTATGACAGATAGTGAAAAGGAACTAAAGAGCCTCTTGATGAAAGTGAAAGAGGAGAGTGGAAAAAAGTTGACTTAAAGCTCAACATTCAGAAAACTAAGATCATGGCATCCAGTCCCACCACTTTATGGCAAATAGATGGGGAAACAGTGGCTGACTTTATTTTGGGGGGCTCTAAAATCACTGCAGATGGTGATTGTAGCCATGAAATTAAAAGATGCTTGCTCCTTGGAAGAAAAGCTATGACAAATCTAGACTGCATATTAAAAAGCAGAGCCATTACTTTACCAGCAAAGGTCCATATAGTCTAAGCTATGGTTTTTCCAGTTGTCAGGTATGGATGTGAGAGTTGAACTATAAAGAAAGCTGAGTGCCAAAGAACTGATGCATCTGAACTGTGGTGTTGGAGAAGACTCTTGTGAGTCCCTTGGACTGCAAGGAGATCCAACCAGTCCATCCTAAAGGAGATCAGTCCTGAATATTTATTGGAAGGACTGATGCTGAAGCTGAAAATCCAATACTTTGGCCACCTGATGCAAAGAACTGACTCATTGGAAGAGACCCTGATGCTGGGAAAGATTGAAGGCAGGAGGAGAAGGGGCCAACAGTGAATGAGATGGTTGGATGGCATCACCGACTCAATGGACATGAATTTGAGCAAGCTCTGGGAGTTGGTGATGGACAGGGAGGTCTGGTGTGCTGCAGCCCATGTGGTTGCAAAGAGTTGGACACGACTGAGCGACTGAACTGAACTGAAAGAGAGAAAGCAATGATGAACAGATAACAGTGATTAACAAAAGGTGTGGTCATGACAAGCAAAATTCAGGGTGGTTAAATACTTGAAAAGCAGGGATCCCACAGGCCTGAAGATCTATTCATATGTATTTTACCTAAGACAAGTGTCCAGCATGCTCTAGTAAAGCAACATTATATGTACATTTAGGTGGAGGCAAGCTGGTATATTTTTTGAATGTAGGACAGACACGCTGATGATGGCATAAATTGTGATGTTGTGTATTACATGTCCTCCTGCGTCCCACATTGACATAATGGAAACTTCTTTACTATGAATACTAAGAGATTCATTATCGAATAATGGTGAAATGAGATTTTTACTGTAAACAAACTGTGTCGTACCAGGTTCTGCATTGGGACCAAGGAGATAAGATATGACATCTCTCCAGAAGGAGTTCATGTTGCTATTCAATGTATATTTTTAGATATCTATATAATTTCAGCATTAAGGAAATCTTTTATTTTTCCATGCTTCATTTGTATGGACACTCATTCCTATCCGGAAACCTCAGTAGTTGGCATGAAAAGAAAGATTTTGTTATAAGTTTGGTTGAAAGATGAAAACTTTATCTCAGTGGTATTCAAAGTATTTGAGCATGGAAGTTTACTAGCTAGCTTGAAATTTAGAGTCTTGTTTCGGCACTTACATTGGAAACATTAAGTTCAAAAATTTGCCATTTTACTTGATTCTGCCAGTTTGTGGTTAAAGACTCACAATGTAAAATGCACCGTGAAGGATAAAAGAAATATAAAATGTGGGTGTTTAGAGAACTTAGTGTTTTTGCCTTGAGAATCCCAGGGATGGGGGATCCTGGTGGGCTGCCGTCTATGGGGTCGCACAGAGTTGGACACGACTGACTTAGCAGCAGCAGCAGCAGCAGGGGTACAATAAGTATATTCCTGGGCTGGAAAGCAGAAGAGCTCATGCTAATGCTGACCCCTGCACGGGGGTTTTGTGCTTTGGAAAATGTCACTTTTTCTCTAAGCTTTCATTCCTTCCTCTCTCACCTTATATCTCTTTATTCTAAAAAATTCCAGACCTTCAGAAAAATATAACAAACACTCATATATCCCTGTAGGTTTACCAGCAGATAACATTTTGTCCCATTTGTTCAATTTATTGATCTACATATATGTTTATGTGTGTTTAAATTTTTTTCTCAACTGTTTGAAAATAAGTTGTGGATATAACACACTTAAATATGCTGTCATTTCTTACCTACAAGGACATTCTCCTTCATAATTTCATAACCACCTACTTTATTTGTCAAGATATTTAACACTGATACAGAAATATTATCTATACTGAGACTTTCCCAGGTGTTCCAAATATGTCCTTTGAGTTTTTTCCCTTTCAGTATAGAATCTCAACAAACAAAATGCATTGCATTTAGTGTCATATCTCTTTTATTTCCTTTAATTTATTTTATAATATTGATAATTTTGAAGAGTTTAAGCCAATAATTTTGGACAGTGTCAGTTTGAAATTATTATGATTATTTTTGAATAGTAAATTTCAGCTGATAATTTTGCAAGCAAGATTATTACATAGATGATATTATACACCTTTTTTTGCTTCCCATTAGAAGGCACATGTTCTTATCTCGTTTGTGTTATTGTGACCAGTTGCTGAGGTGGTGTCCTCTAGATTTCTCCACTGTAAAAGGTATAGTTTTTCCTTTTTAATTAATAGGTAGTATCCCAGCAATCTTGATTCCAGCTTGTGCTTCTTCCAGCCTGGCGTTTCTCATGATGAACTCTGCATATAAGTTAAATAAGCAGGGTGACAATATACAGCCTTGACGTACTCCTTTTCCTATTTGGAACCAGTCTGTTGTTCCATGTCCAGTCCTAACTGTTGCTTCCTGACCTGCATACAGGTTTCTCAAGAGGCAGGCCAGGTGGTCTGGTATTCCCATCTCTTTAAATTTTAGAATTTTCCACAGTTTATTATGATCCACACAGTCAAAGGCTTTGGCATAGTCAATAAAGCAGAAATAGATGTTTTTCTGGAACTCTTGCTTTTTCCATATTCCAGTGGATGTTGGCAATTTGATCTCTGGTTCCTCTGCCTTTTCTAAAACCAGCTTGAACATCTGGAAGTTCAGGATTCATATATTGCTGAAGCCTGGCTTGGAGAATTTTGAGCATTACTTTACTAGCATGTGAGATGAGTGCAATTGTGCGGTAGTTTGAGCATTCTTTGGCATTGCCTTTGTTTGGGATTGGAATGAAAACTGACCTTTTCCAATCCTGTGACCACTGCTGAGTTTTCCAAATNTTTCAGTTTATCACCATTGAGACTAATGTTTGCTGTGGGCTTATGATATATGGCCTTTACTATGTTGAGGTAGATTCCTTCTATGCTCATTTTTTTGAACAGTTTTAATCATAAATGGGTGCTGAATTTTGTCAAAGGCTTTTTCTGCATCTATTGAGATTATCATATGGTTTTTTATCTTTCAATTTGTTAATATGGTATATCACATTGATTGATTTGCATATACTGAAGAATCCTTGCATCCCTGGAATAAACCCAACTTGATCATGGTGTATGAGCCTTTTGATGTGTGGCTGAATTCTGTTTGCTAAAATTTTGTTGAGGATTTTGCATGTATGTTCATCAGTGATAATGGCCTGTAGTTTTCTTTCTGTGTGTTGTCTTTGTCTGGTTTTGGTATCAGGGCGTGGCCTTGTAGAATGAGTTTGAAAGTGTTCCTTCCTGTACAATTTTTTGAAAGAGTTTTAGAAGGATAGGCATTAGTGTTTCTCTAAACGTTTGATAGAACTACCCTGTGAAGCGATCTGGTCCTAGGCTTTTGTTTTTGGGGGGAGATTTTTGATCACAGGTTCAATTTCAGTGCTTTTATTTGGGTTGTTCATAGAATGTTGAATTTTAAGCCAGATTTTTCACTCTCTTTCACTTTCATCAAGAGGCTCCTTAGTTCCTCTTCCCGTTCTGCCATTCAGAGATGTCATCTGCATATCTGAGGTTATTGATATTTCTCCTGGCAATCTTGACTCCAGCTTGTGTTTCACCCACCCCAGCATTTCACATATGTACTCTGCATATAAGTTAAGTAAGCAGGGTGACAATATACAACCTTGATGTACTCCTTTCCTGATTTGGAACCAGTGTGTTGTTCCATGTCTGGTTCTGTTGCTTCTTGACCTGCATACAGACTTCTCAGGAGGCAGGTAAGGTGTTGTGGTATTGCCATCTCTTGAAGAATTTTCCACAGTTTGTTGTGATTCACACAGTCAAAGGCTTTGGAGTAGTCAATAAAGCAGAAGTAGATGTTTTTCTAGAACTCCATTGCTTTCTATATGATCAAGCAGATGTTGGCAGTTTGATATCTTGTTCCTCTTCCCTTTCTAAATCCAGCTTGAACACTTGGAAGTTCTCAGTTCACGTACTGTTGAAGCCTCACTTGGAGAATTTTGAGCATTACTTTGCTAGAGTGTTAGATGAATGTAATTTTGCAGTAATTTGAACATTCTTTAGTATTGCCCTTCCTTAGGATTGGAATGAAAACTGACCTTTTCCAGTCCTGTGGCCACTGCTGAGTTTTCCAAATTTGCTGGCATATTGACTGCAACACTCACAGCATCATCTTTTAGGATTTAAAAGGAACAGCAGCGGTAAGGAGATACCCCTCGTCCAAGGTAAGGAGCAGCGGCTGTGCTTTGCTGAGGCAGCCGTGAAGAGACAACCCGCGCC
>SJYX01013989.1:60304-74979 GCA_006410675.1 Oreotragus oreotragus | reverse complement strand
GGTGTTGGAGAAGACTCTTGAGAGTCCCTTGGACTGCAAGGAGATCCAACCAGTCCTTTCTAAAGGAGATCAATCCTGGATATTCATTGGAAGGAATGATGCTAAAGCTGAAACTCCAATACTTTGGCCACCTCTTGGGAAGAGTTGACTCATTAGAAAAGACCCTGATGCTGGGAGTGATTGGGGGCAGGAGGAGAAGGGGGCGACAGAAGATGAGATGGCTGGATGGCATCACGGACTCGATGGACACGAGTCTGAGTGAACTCCGGGAGATGGTGATGGATAGGGAGGCCTGGCCTGCTGCATTTTATGGGGTTGCAAAGAGTCGGACAGGACTGAGCGACTGAACTGAACTGAGATTGTTTACTAAAATTAAATGTAATGAGTGTAGCACCTGGAAGGCTTTACAGTTTACACCAGTCTTTCACGTTGATTCTTTCATCCACAGCAGCTGAGACTTCAGCACACTACTGATTTTATATCCAGTCAAGCTAATTGTATTCCACTTTCATAGCATGATATTAAGCCTAGCAAATATTTTGGCAGAAGTAGATAATTCCCAAATGTAATTTTCTTTATGGCTGGTCATAAAACAAATATTATAGTTTAGTAATAAAAAGAGAAAGAAAGCTTATAGAAGTCACCACATTGAAAATATTTTCAAGCCCTTGGACAAAGTGCTCCATTCCCTTACTGATCCCACATATGACAATTTAAACCTTTAAAACTCCCCTGGGGGCACACACTCAGCTGCCACCTTGCTTCACTCCCCCAGGGCACACACTCAGACGCCACCCTGTACAACCCCCATTTTCCTTGCCTCCAACTTTTCAGGAAGAAGAGGAGAAGCTGTGTGTATGAGGCCTGGACACCCTCATCATCCCATCCTTATAGCCAGGTTCAGGTACATATGATTTACAGGGTTCAATGTAAAATGAAAATGCAGGGACCCTAATTTTAGAATTAAGAAAAGAAATGCAGCTACAGGAACTAAAACATAAAGCTTTTTCCTTCAGAAAGATTGTAGTAATTGTATATTAACAAGTGTATATTAAAATAAAAATACTATATATGAACAACATATATGAGGAGCAATAGTGACAGGTGAATAAAACTTCCCATGGCTTCCCAGGGGGCACAGTGGTAACGAATCCACCTGCCAATGCAGGAGCTGTGGGTTCAGTTCCCTGGTAGAGAAGATCCCCTGGACTTGGAAGTGGCAAACTACTCCAGTATTCTTGCCTGGGAAAGCCCATGGACAGAGGGGTCTGCCGGGCTACAGCCGTGGGGTTGCAAAGAGTTGAACATAAATGAGCAACTTAGCAAGCACAAATAGAATATAAGCTTACAAGTTGCAAAAAAATAATATCTTTGGTATCATAATTGTATATAATACAATATTACAGTATTTTGCTAATGTGACCTTCTAATCACAAGATTACTTTGGCTCACTTATCTACAAGTTCTTTAATAAGGTGACACAATATTTGCTTTCAACAACTTTATTTTCAGTTATATTAATTGAAAGTAACATCCATTGCTCTTTTCAAAAGCAAAATTGCAAATAGTTTTTGGTATTCTTTCATTTTGAAAAGACTCTTCTGATGCAACTACTAGCTCTTAAGAGTATTTTATAGGCTATGACAACATTGAGATAAATTTCTGACAAATTATTTTGAAATATAAATTTTACTACATCTAGAGCTGGTTATTTTTGTGGACCAATTTTTCTAAAAAGTTTTAACTCGTGTTACAAATCAGTTCTGTGCTGTCTGAATTTAATTTTAAATGTAAATATAAACCATGGAGATTTAATAGACATTTGCCTGGTAGGGTCACAGTGGTTTTCAAACCCAGAAATTCTGAACTCTTTGAAATATCCTCACAGCTCCCTGATATGTTTTCATGCATAGCTGTGGGCTCCCCATTGCCTGTCGTGTCTGTGGACTTGAAATTGAGTGTGAGCACATGGCCGTCAGGTATGTCTCCTGTTCATGGGCATGCTTCTTGGTTCTGTTGGACTCCACATACGAGGTATAACAGATGAACAGAAAAGTTCATGCAGAACGTTATCAAGAATGTGGAAGTCGGCAAGCCTAGACCCCTGGTGAGGCTGAGCGTGGCTAGGGCACAGTCACACACCCAGAGCTGGCCCTGCTCAGATCTAGGGGTTTACCGTCCGTGGCCCCACCTTCTTCCTGCCCTCTAACTCCAGCCGTAACTCCAGCAGAGGCAACCTTGCTTTTTGACCAGCTAGGTCTTCTTCCTCCGTCTGGGTGCACCCTCTCCTGCTACCCAAAGGACCTTGCTCCACGAGTCTCCTTTCTCTCCAGAACTTGTAAGTGACCACATTATTCTTTACTGACACCTTCCAAATGCCTGTGAGCAGCTCAGACCTGTCCATCTAGAGAAAAGCACGCCCATCTTTTTCCTTCTCTCGCAGCAGATTCTGGAGTGCTGGACTGAGATTGTGGTCTTGCACTTTCCAATGTTTCCCTTGCTCTGCCATACTCCAGCCGTAACTCCAGCAGAGGCAACCTTGCTTTTTGACCAGCTAGGTCTTCTTCCTCCGTCTGGGTACACTCTCTCCTGCTACCCAAAGGACCTTGCTCCACTAGTCTCCTTTCTCTCCAGAACTTGTAAGTGACCACATTATTCTTTACTGACACCTTCCAGATGCCTGTGAGCAGCTCAGACCTGTCCATCTAGAGAAAAGCACGCCCATCTTTTTCCTTCTCTCACAGCAGATTCTGGAGTGCTGGACTGAGATTGTGGTCTTGCACTTTCCAATGTTTCCCTTGCTCTGCCATCAGATTTCTACACTCACCATTTCACCAAGGTTTGTTCTGACCAAGGCCACCAATGCGTCCCGACTTGTGAGAACCCCTTTAACTCTTCTGAGGGACTGAACGTTGTCTCCCCCAAATTCATATGTTTGAATTGGAACCTCCAGTGGAACAGTGTTCAGAGGTGGGCCCTTTGGGAGGTAACTGGGTTGCGATGATGGGATTAGTGGGAGCAGAAGAGGGGACTTCCCCAGTGGTCCAGTGGTTAAGAATCTGCCTACCAGTGCAGGGGACACAGGTTTGATCCCTGGTCTGGGAAGATCCCATATGCCACAGGGCGACTAAGTCTGAGAGCCACAGCTCTGAAGCTGTGCTCTGGAGCTTGTGCTCTGCAAGAAGAGAAGCCCCACAGTGAGGAGGCCACACACCACAACTGGAGAACAGTCCCCACTCGTGGTGACCAGAGCAATGCAGCAACGAAGGCCCGGTGCAGCCAAAAATCAGTCTGTGAGTGAATAAATCAATAAATAGAAGAGCAGAGCAGGGAGAGAGGATTCCTCGGTGGTCTAGTGGTCAGGAAACTGGACTCCACATGTGAAGTCCCAGACCAGGGCCGAGGTGCCAGGTTTCACATCCATGGCCTTGGAACAAGGCCCTCGAGTCAGCCTGCTGTTCTCCCAGTGCACCATCAATTCTCCCTGGTCCCCAGGAGGTTGGCCACTGTGCGTGCAGCACTCACACTATCTCTGCTCTTTGTTCTTAATACATTCACTCCTTTCTGAAATACTCTGTCTGGAAATTCTTTTCCAACGCCCACACAGACTGCGCCATCACATGCTGCAACCAAGAGCCAGTGCAGCCAAAAAAAAAAGCTGAAGAGAGACCAGATCTCACCTGGGCTCCCTCTGTGTTTCTGTCTCCATCTCTGCCATGTGAGGATGGATCAAGAAGGTCTGGAAGTAAGAGGTCTTACTTACAGGCGAGTAAGAGGTCTGCTCCTGGGAACTGAGTCTGCCAGCACCTTGATCTTGGGCTTTGCAGCCTCCAGCACTGTGGGAACAGGCTGTCTGCTTTCAAAGTCCCAAGTCCATGATGTTTGTTACGCAGCTGGGCTGGTGGAGACAACTCTTGCCTTGCTTGATGAATGCTCCCCTTCTGGAGAACCCTTCCCTAGTTTCTGGGGTACCAGCCTCCCTTTGCTCTCATCTTCCCCCCCAGCCCTTCTAACTCCCTTGGCGCTCCTTCCATCCACAAGTCCCCCCCACCCTGGGGAGTGATGTTTCTTCTTCTCCCTCAGGAACTACTGCTGAGCACTTCCAGGACAAAAGGGTGTGTGTCCAAATGACTCCTTAGCTCACATCTCAGCCCAAGTCTGCGCTGACTCCAGATGCCCAGCATCCTGGCTGTCTTCACCCCGGAGTCCCTGGACCTGGAACAGTCTGCCCAGCAGAAACTCCACATTCCTCCTCTGCGCTTTCTCCTCCTGCCCTGTCCACCATCCAAACACCCCCATGGCAGGAGCCAAACTGCCCTTGGCTCCCCTTCTCCAGGGTCCATGCTGCCCCAGATGGAAGAGATGCTGCGCTTTCCCGATTCCTTGCCTCGGCCTTCCCTGTCTCTGCTCCTGCTCCTCAGCTTGGCAACGGTTCTCCTTTGCACCCACCCCTGTCTTCCAGGGGTGTGTCCTGGGGTCCTTATCTCCCATCGTGCCTTCAGAGCGGTCTTTCCATCACGCATCTGCTTCTGTTTCTCCTACTGATGACTTTTCGAGGACCCTGGTTGCCAGCAAGATGCAGTTCACGCTGCCTTGTTAGTAGGGAAAGCCTCCGGGGATCTGGCCCCTGTGCGTTTCTCCAGCCTCCTCCCAACAGCCAGGCCGAGCTCCTAGCAATCCTCCACAGGGGTCGCTTTCCTCTTTCCCACTTTTATTTCCTGTTGTTCAGAAAGCTTCTCCGTGTTCTCTTACACCCCTGTTCTCCCCCGCACGCTCAGGGCTTGTCACAGACCAGCAGGGCACGAGGTATGAAAGAGCATGCGGTCTCGAGCGGCCAGGGAAGACCTGCGGGTGGCCCGCGGCAGGGGAGATGGGCAGGCTCACGCGGGCACGAGGCATGAGACTGCCAGCGCTCAAGGACGACTTCCAGGTTGTTCGGGCTTCTGGCTTGAACAACTGGGAAGCCGGAGCTGCCGACGTCCCAGAAGACTGGGCCATGCCAGGTCTGAGCTGAAATTAGACACCCCAGCTGGGATGTGGAATGGGAAGTTATACAGAAGCTTGCTTTCGGGAGACAGACCTGGGTCAAAGACAAAGTCTGAGAGTCAGAAGCATTTGATGCCATGAGGCTGAATCCTGTCACTGAGGGAGTGAGTGGAAGTTAAACAGGGAAGTTCAAGGTCTGAAGTCTTTGATGTTCAGAAGGAGCAGCCAGTGAGAGGAGAGAAGCAGGAAACCCGAATGTCTTGGAAGTCAAGGAAAGAAAAGGATGAAATAAGATGAAACCCCTGGTAGAGTGAAGAATAAATCATTAGAGGATGCAGTGTGGAATTAGAGTGGGTGGCGAGGGAAGGCTGAATAGAGGTTTCCAGAGAAAAATGGGACCAAATGACTTGGCCACAGTGAACACAGGCAGTTCAAGTTTTTTTTTCCTACACAGGGAAAGAGATAAATTGTAGTAGAAGGATAAAANTCCTGCTCCTCAGCTTGGCAACGGTTCTCCTTTGCACCCACCGCTGTCTTCCAGGGGTGTGTCCTGGGGTCCTTATCTCCCATCGTGCCTTCAGAGCGGTCTTTCCATCACGCATCTGCTTCTGTTTCCCCTACTGACGACTTTTCAAGGACCGTGGTTGCCAGCAAGATGCAGTTCACGCTGCCTTGTTAGTAGGGAAAGCCTCCGGGGATCTGGTCCCTGGGCGTTTCTCCAGCCTCCTCCCAACAGCCAGGCCGAGCTCCTAGCAATCCTCCACAGGGGTCGCTTTCCTCTTTCCCACTTTTATTTCCTGTTGTTCAGAAAGCTTCTCCGTGTTCTCTTACACCCCTGTTCTCCCCTGCACGCTCAGGGCTTGTCACAGACCAGCAGGGCACGAGGTATGAAAGAGCATGCGGTCTCGAGCAGCCAGGGAAGACCTGCGGGTGGCCCGCGGCAGGGGAGATGGGCAGGCTCACGCGGGCACAAGGCATGAGACTGCCAGCGCTCAAGGACGACTTCCAGGTTGTTCGGGCTTCTGGCTTGAACAACTGGGAAGCCGGAGCTGCCGACGTCCCAGAAGACTGGGCCATGCCGGGTCTGAGCTGAAATTAGACACCCCAGCTGGGATGTGGAATGGGAAGTTATACAGAAGCTTGCTTTTGGGAGACAGACCTGGGTCAAAGACAAAGTCTGAGAGTCAGAAGCATTTGATGCCATGAGGCTGAATCCTGTCACTGAGGGAGTGAGTGGAAGTTAAACAGGGAAGTTCAAGGTCTGAAGTCTTTGATGTTCAGAAGGAGCAGCCAGTGAGAGGAGAGAAGCAGGAAACCCGAATGTCTTGGAAGTCAAGGAAAGAAAAGGATGAAATAAGATGAAACCCCTGGTAGAGTGAAGAATAAATCATTAGAGGATGCAGTGTGGAACAACTGGGAATTGTGTGGAATTAGAGTGGGTGGCGAGGGAAGGCTGAGTAGAGGTTTCCAGAGAAAAATGGGACCAAATGACTTGGCCACAGTGAACACAGGCAGTTCAAGTTTTTTTTTCCTACACAGGGAAAGAGATAAATTGTTGTAGTAGAAGGATAAAAGTGGTGTTTATCAATATGGGAGAAATTGCAGCTTGTATTGTATAATGAAAGAAAAGAAAAGAAATTAAATGAAAGGCGGGGCCTGACACAGTAGTGGGGTGGGGCCGGTGAGAGGGCTGTGGGGCCAGGGTGGCAGCGGCTGGGCTGGGGCCACAGGAGTTAATAAGCTGAAGTTGGAAGGTGGCCGCCGGAAAGCGAGGGGCTTCAGACGGAAACTGGCAGTGCAGTCCTCATTTACACAGTGATCCGGAGTCTCTAGGGTCTGGGGTATCACGGGGTAAGTGGAGGAAAAGACCACTGGAGAGAGAAGAGCAAGGACCCCAGTGGCCAGGGTCTTGGGAGGGTGCTGGGACCTCTGCGCTTTGTGGAGGGACTACTTCTGGAAAGCGTGTCAGTGATCGGGAGCTGGAACCTCAGATTACCTCTCTCCCGCTCCGAGGTGACTGCTTCTCACGCTTTCAGTGCCGCCGTCTCCCAGGTTAGCTCTCAGCAGATGGCTTGTTTCCCGTTTCACAGACAACGTGAAATCCGTCTGGAGGGAAATTGCAGACACCCCCACCCCACCAGCTCCCTGCACNCTCAGATTACCTCTCTCCCGCTCCGAGGTGACTGCTTCTCACGCTTTCAGTGCCGCCGTCTCCCAGGTTAGCTCTCAGCAGATGGCTTGTTTCCCGTTTCACAGACAACGTGAAATCCGTCTGGAGGGAAATTGCAGACACCCCCACCCCACCAGCTCCCTGCACACCTACAACACACAGCAGCCTTCGCCCGCCCCGCTGCCAGCAGAAGGGCCAGGCATCTAAGCAGCCTCCCCACGGGGCTCCAGATCCCAGCCTTTCAGCCTCCCGGCGCCCAGAGCTGCCTCGGACTTCTCTGCTGAGAGCTCAAGGGCATCCTTTCATCACTGCGCCCTCTTCCTCACCTCCCAGCCTTTCTTTGCACTCACTCCAGCCCAGACTCATACCCTCCAGGACCTGACAACGGTCTGATCAAACCTGCGCCTGCTCCAACAGTCCCTCATTGGGTAAATGGCACCTCGGGGCACCCAGATGCTCCAAGTCAAACATTGGAATCATCCTTGATTCCTTTCTTTCACATCCATCAGCAAACAATGCCAACACTACCTTGGGAATACATCACCTGTCCGACCTTCACCCACCATCACCTCAGCATTTTCACCCACTCACTCCAGACCAGTGCTGTCCAACAGAAAGATAATGCAAGCCACAGGCATATTTCTCAATTTTCTAGCAGTCAGATTAAAAGAAGCAAGTGATCACCAATGTAGAAAAACAATCTTATGGTTTTGGGGTGGGGAGAAAGGGGAGAGGGATAAATTGGGAGATTGGGATTGATATACATACTGCTATACGTAAAATAAACAACAAGGATCTACTATATAGCACAGGGAACTCTACCCAATACTCTGTAATGATCTATATGGGAAAGAATCTAAAAATGAGTGGATATATGTATATGTATTATATAAGGTTTCACTTTGCTGTACAGCAAACTAACATGACATTGCAAATCAACCATACTCCAATAAAAATTTAAAAGATAAAAAATAAAAATACAAAATAGGAAACTTTTTGTAATTTTGTAATACATATTAACACAATAAAAAGGGAAACCAATTACAATGATGTATTTTAACCACATACATGCAAATTTTTATCATTTCGGTGTGTAATAACTATGAAAATTACAATACATGTAAAACATAATTTTACAACATGTTTCAGCTGTCTTCTAGATCCCACGTGTATTTTACTCTCAAAGCCCACCAAGCCACAGTTCAGGTGCTCAGCTGCTACGTGTAACACGTGCCTCCTGGTATGGGTGTGTCACTGCCCACCCAGACCCAGCGGTTGTATTTTATTGACTAAGGGTCTCCTAGCTGACATCATGCCCCACCCCTACTACCCATCCACGGATAGTCTTCCTTATCAGCAACAAGAATGACCCTTTAAACATGTGAGCAAGGTCACGTCCATGGCCTGTTCGGAGCTTTCCAGTGAGTCATCACAGTTAGAATATCATCCAAGAGCTGGTCCTTGCTTACAAAGGCCCACATGATCTGACCTCCTTCTCAGCCCCTCACTGGGACCTTCTTCCCATGACAGACTCATCCCTCTGCCACCCCACGGGTTCCCTGGCTGTTCTTCAAATGTACCAAGCCTACTCTCCCCACTGGGGACTTTCTCTTGCTGTTCGAATGCTTGGAATTCTCTTGGCTCAGACCTTTCAGGGTTTGCTCCCTCACTTCATTCAGATTTCTGCTCAAAGCTGCTCAAAAGGAGGCTTCCTTGCAAACAGAACCTCTGCCACGGGGCCTTATTCCTGGGCTACAGGTTTCTTCCTAACATTTGACCCTGAAGGGCAGCATGACCTGCCTTGCTTTGACATTTGTTTGTTTACTTAGTTAAATCCCATGTTAGAATATAAACCCCAGGAGAACATCCACCAGTCTCTATTCTTTATGTGCTGACTTGTTTGCCTGGGTTATAGCCAAGTGTTCAGTCAGTATTTACTGAATGAAGAACTGAACTGAGAAAGAAAGACAAGAAGCAGGCTCTGACATTCAGAGCCTGCCTGACTATGGCTGTTGTTGTTGCTGTTCAGTTGCTAAGTTGTGTCCGACTCTTTGTGACCCGAGGACTGCAGCACACCAGGCCTGCTGGCCTTCACCATCTCTCAGATTCTGCTCAAACTCATGTCCATTGAGTCAGTAATGTCATCCAGTCGTCTCATCCTCTGTCACCTCCTTCTTCTGCCTTCAATCTTTCCCAGCATCATGATCTTTTCCAATGAGTTGGCACTTCGCATCAGGTGGACACAAAATTCGGAGCTTCAATTTCAGCATCAGTCCTTCAATGAATATTCAGGGTTGATTTCCTTTAGGACTGACTGGTTTGATTTTCTTGCAGTCCAAGGGACTCTCAAGAATCTTCTCCAGCACCACAATTTGAAAACAATTCTTTGGCACTCAGCCTTCTTTATAGCCCAACTCTCACATCCATACATAACTGGTTGAAAAACTTTAGCTTTGATTATATGAACCTGTGTCGGCAAAGTAATATCTTTACTGTCTAGGTTTGTCATNCTGATGTCCTCTGCCAGCATTCAGAAGTTGTTTTGTGAAATTTACTCAGCGTTGAAATGTTCTTTTGATGAATTTGTGAGGGAGAAAGTGGTCTCTCCATCCTATTCCTCCGCCATCTTAGGACCGCCTCCGCAAGTGTCTTTTAATTTTGTGGCTGCAGTCACCATCTATAGTGATTTTGGAGTCCAAGAAAATAAAGTCTGTCACTGTTTCAACTTTTTCCCCAGCTATTTACCATGAAGTGATGGGACTGGATGCCATGATCCTCGTTTTTTGAATGCCTGACACAGCTGGGCCATGTTATATTCTAACGAAACACAAAGCATCGCAGAGAACACTGGCCTCAGGCAAGGTAAGTCTGAGACCATGATAAAATGGGGTAAGTAAGGCCAATTTATAGTTTTGTCTAAGGACAGACAAAAGCAAGGCCAGTGAGTTACCCCAAAGCACCACCTGTCTTGGACAAAATGAGTGACTGCTTCTTTATAAGTGACAGCTTCATCCTCCTTGTCTGCCCTCCTTAGATATAAGACTTGAGATTCTCAGTCACAGAACTGTTTCGTTTTCTGACAGGAACCAGTCTAGAGAAAAACTTCTTCTCCTCTTCCTTAAACCTTCCCTCCATCACTCAACCAAGGCACAAACTCGATAATAATTCTAACACTCTCTTATTGAGAGACCCTGTGAGTCTCCCTGGTGTTCATCCCTCCTCACTGCAATGAGAGATAAGTTCAATTTATTTCAACTTCAGCTGTGTTCCCAGGGTCTTTGCTAGCGGACATTGATGGAATGGATGAATAAGTGAACCTTTGCATTTGGAAATTATGGATGATCATCATTGTCTTTTCTATTTTTTCTGTATTTTCCAATGTTTCCATAAAAAACACATATTATTTTGGAATCAGGAAAATGTGAACACATTTAATTTTTAAATAACAGCTAACATTGATACATCAGAGACATGCATTCTTTCCTTTAAATTTTTTATTTTTTTAATTTATTTGGCTGCACTGTGTCCCAGTTGCTGCATATGGGATCTAGTTCCCTGATCAGGGATTGAACCCAGGGCTTCTGCATTAAGAGCTCAGAGTCTTAGCCACTGGGCCACCAGGGAAGGCCCAAGACATGCATTCGTAATAAATAGGAGATCTGGTTATAAGGCCAACTATGACACTTCATAGTTGAATAAACTTGAGAAATTTAGCCTTTTTGGATCTCACTGCTAAAAGGCAGGAACTGTCTTGAGATTCCCTGTGGCTCTGAGAACTTTAATTAAAATTCTTTCAAAGCAACTGTATTTAATCTGACATAGTGAGGTTCAGGAATGAGGCAGTGAGATGAGCGCTAAAACATGACCATGAGGAGACGTGTACACCTGTGGTTAATTAATGCCGATATGTGACGGAAATCAAACCAACATTGTAAAGCAATCACCAATCAATTTAAATAGATACATATTTGAAAAAAGATCAAGTGCCAATTTTTTTGCTGATATTAGACAAATTATTTTATCAGCATTTTTTGAAGTGTATTGATTTACAATGTTGTATTAATTTCTGCTATACAACAAAGTTATTTGGTTTTATATATATATATACACACACACATATAGAGAAGGAAATGGCAACCCACTCCACTCCAGTATTCTTGCCTGGAGAATCCCATGGACAGAGGAGAAGCGTGGGGTCACAAATACAGTCCATGGGGTCACAAATAGTCAGACACGACTGGGTGACTATCATTCACTCACATATATACATATACCTGTATATAGATACATATAGATATTCTTTTAAAAGTATTATTTTCCACTGTGGTTTATTACAGGATATTGACTATGCTTCCCTGTGCTATACAACAGGAAGTTGTCATGTATCTACTCTATATACAATAGTTTGCAGCCACTAATCCCAACCTCCCACTCCATCCCTCTTCCAACTCCCTCCCCTTGGCAATCACCAGTCTGTTCTTTATTGGACAAATTATTTCAAAACCTTGACTTCTTCATCCTAACCTGTAATGATAAGTTGCAACATCCTCCCTTACATGGAGATTTCTGGGCGTCATTTTATACATACGTGTTTAGGTAGATTATCAGACACATTCAGGCAGCATCTCTGCTCAGTGGCCCCCTATGGAAGCCCAAGGTGCCGCCCTTCCCTTAAGCGTCTCTAGCAAGGGGGTCAGCGGAGGTGGCAACAACTGGCTGGAGTACAGAATGAGGCTGTCACTGAGAGACACATGTCCCAGACACAAAAGACATGGTGTTGGGGGTTTGGGGGGAAAGTTTTCCGGTAGAAGAATCATTGAGAATGTGAGCGAGCATGAGGAAAATGAAACTCGCTGGATGAGGGCATCCTGCAGGGAAAACCTTCAAATGTGACCTAGCACCACGGGATCAAGGACACACTGGCAGCTTAGTGTTGGTGGAGGGCGGGGGTGAGGGGCATCAGGAGGTGAGAACAGAGCTGTTAAGGTGGTTTGTTCACAGTCCGGCTCAGTGCAGGGACTTCTAGGCTTTCTGCCTGCATTTTCCAGTATGGTCACCTCTAGCCTTATAGGACTGTTCATATTAACGTCACTTAAAACAACTCAGTTTCTCAGTCACACCAGTGTGGTTTCAAGAGCTCTCTTCCCATGTGGCAGTGGCACCAGTCACAGCAGGATGGATCGAGGACATTTCTGAGAAATGGAGCATTTCCCACCAGATCAGTAAACCAGGATGTCACGGTTGTCAGTGGTCCCGGCTCTCCAGCGCGAGCTGACGAGTTCTGTGGACACTCAGGAAGGAGAACACATGCGATCTGACAGCCATCAGGTGACAGCCACACCCGGGGAGCCCCGGGAAGCCCTGGATATGAAAAGCACAGGATGTGGCCCAGGAAGGCTGAGATGCACATGAAAGCAATGATTGCAGTAAGCCCAGGCTCTTACCTGTTCCGATATGTAGCAAAGTGTTGAATTTCTTACCTTGAGATACCTGGCTTTCTTAAATTAACAATAGTCTTTCAATGTTCAGACTATTTGCCCTTTGTTGCAAAACTTCTATGTAACCTGGCTCCTCCCTTTGCCTCCTGGGAGCAGTTCTCTAAGGGTTACCTGAGATGCTGTTTCCCGGGCTTGAAGTCCTACACAGTCTTACACTCCCACCAGATGAAACGTTAACTCTCAGCTTTCAGGCTGTGACTGGTGTTTAAGCCGACATCGCCGTACTGCAGGAGGTTCCACCAGACAGTGTTGCTCCAAGCCCCTATCGATGCCATTCATCCTGCACCTCCGGGGTGGGAAGTGGCTACTTTCCACTTTCAGAGAGTTTTGTTTGCTGGAACCTAGTTTTAGATAATTCACTCCGTCACGTGCCTCTCTCCGATTTCTGGAAAGGGACCCTAGTTCTGTGGACAGACATGACCCACGTTCACACCTCCCCCACCTGGCGCTCTTTGCCCAGCGTCCTGCATCCTCTTGTTTCTCTGCCCCAGGCCAGTCAGCCCAGTGCCTCCAGCGCTTCCTCCCAAGGCTGTTCACAGACTCCTATTCTGGGGTAGGGGGTCCACTCTCATATCCCTCACGGTCTGTGTTTCCCCAGATTGAACTCTATCTTGGTTGTGGTTTGATCAGCAGAAAATAGAATTACTGCTTTCCTGTGCACCGAGCACTTTATTTCCATAAATGGATGTTTCATTTTTCCTTTTGGTTTTTTAAAGCATGTATCATTCTGTGGTGAATATTAAGCTCGTCGGCCAATAATATTCCGGCCCCACTTTCTCTTTAACGCAAGTTTCTTTTCTAATAAGTCTTCCTGAGCCTGCATCACACAAGTAACATTTCTTTTTAAACCCCTAATTTCTTGTTGCTGAGGAAAATTTGTTATGGGAACAGCAGAGTAATGAGGAAAGTCACAGAGGTAAGAAATAATTAAGAAATGTCTTATGATTTATGATGCAAGTTGCCTCATAAGAATATTAAACTGGATATAAAAGAAAATATAAAAAAGACAAATGATAACCTTTGGCTATCATTTATTAAATGTAGTAAATTTACATTCATTTACATTTAATGAGATCAGTTCTGGGTGTTCTTTGGAAAGACTGATGCTAAAGCTGAAACTCCAAAACTTTGGCCACCTGATGTGAAGAGTTGACTCATTGGAAAAGACTGATGCTGGGAGGGATTGGGGGCAGGAGGAGAAGGGGACGACCGAGGATGAGATGGCTGGATGGCATCACTGACTCGATGGATGTGAGTCTGAGTGAACTCTGGGAGATGGTGACGAACAAGGAGGCCTGGCATGCTGCGATTCATGGGGTCGCAAAGAGTCGGACATGACTGAGCGACTGAACTGAACTGAATGTTTGAAGTCCTGAAAATTTACAAAATAAATTTTTATTTATTTATTAAAATGTAATAGAATTGCTGATTGAAAGTGGATTGACTATAAATTTTTCTTTCCAATAAATGACTTTTAAACCCTTCTTAATGCATGTGCTGAATTATTAAGCAATACGTTTTGCATACTAACACCTCTATAATGCATAATAGCTTTGGCTCATGTTTGGAGGCTCAAGTGTCTGTGTGAGTGCACCTGCAAACTGCCCAGAAGGCACACACACGTGTCCCTTCCTACCTCTGAGCGAGGCCCCTATCCACCTGCATTCTTTAACTGATGGAGGAAAAATTCCCTTCATTCCTTTCCTTTGGGCTCAAATGTAGAAAGGGCCTTCCCAACTGTTAATCTGGGTTCTGAGTTATTAAAACTGTCTTTTCATCACTATTTATCTCTACCCACCTTTGAGACGACAGTTTCCCCAAAGCAAGATGCTGTGGGAAGTTTGCGGCCAGGACTGAGTCTCTGGGGTTTTGGTTCTGAGTATTTTGTTTCTCCCAGTCTTAGTGTTTCTGCCCCACCATCCTGAAGTCAGCTTCCCTGGAGGCTCAGACAGTTAATGAACCTGCCTGCAACGTGGGAGACCCAGGTTCGATCTCTGGGTTGGGTAGATCCCCTGGAGAAG
>SJYX01013989.1:39831-60000 GCA_006410675.1 Oreotragus oreotragus | reverse complement strand
ACCTTCAAATGTGACCTAGCACCACGGGGTCAAGGACACACTGGCAGCTTAGTGTTGGTGGAGGGCAGGGGTGAGGGGCATCAGGAGGTGAGAACAGAGCTGTTAAGGGTGGTTTCATCCACAGTCCGGCTCAGTGCAGGGACTTCTAGGCTTTCTGCCTGCATTTTCCAGTATGGTCACCTCTAGCCTTATAGGACTGTTCATATTAACGTCACTTAACTCGGTTTCTCAGTCACACCAGCATGGTTTCAAGAGCTCTCTTCCCATGTGGCAGTGGCACCAGTCACAGCAGGATGGATCGAGGACATTTCTGAGAAATGGAGCATTTCCCACCAGATCAGTAAACAAGGGTGTCACGGTTGTCAGTGGTCCCGGCTCTCCAGCGTGAGCTGACGAGTTCTGTGGACACTCAGGAAGGAGAACACATGCGATCTGACAGCCATCAGGTGACAGCCACACCCGGGGAGCCCCGGGAAGCCCTGGATATGAAAAGCACAGGATGTGGCCCAGGAAGGCTGAGATGCACATGAAAGCAATGATTGCAGTAAGCCCAGGCTCTTACCTGTTCCGATATGTAGCAAAGTGTTGAATTTCTTACCTTGAGATACCTGGCTTTCTTAAATTAACAACAGTCTTTCAATGTTCAGACTATTTGCCCTTTGTTGCAAAACTTCTATGTAACCTGGCTCCTCCCTTTGCCTCCTGGGAGCAGTTCTCTAAGGGTTACCTGAGATGCTGTTTCCCGGGCTTGAAGTCCTACACAGTCTTACACTCCCACCAGATGAAACGTTAACTCTCAGCTTTCAGGCTGTGACTGGTGTTTAAGCCGACATCGCCGTACTGCAGGAGGTTCCACCAGACAGTGTTGCTCCAAGCCCCTATCGATGCCATTCATCCTGCACCTCCGGGGTGGGAAGTGGCTACTTTCCACTTTCAGAGAGTTTTGTTTGCTGGAACCTAGTTTTAGATAATTCACTCCGTCACGTGCCTCTCTCCGATTTCTGGAAAGGGACCCTAGTTCTGTGGACAGACATGACCCACGTTCACACCTCCCCCACCTGGCGCTCTTTGCCCAGCGTCCTGCATCCTCTTGTTTCTCTGCCCCAGGCCAGTCAGCCCAGTGCCTCCAGCGCTTCCTCCCAAGGCTGTTCACAGACTCCTATTCTGGGGTAGGGGGTCCACTCTCATATCCCTCACGGTCTGTGTTTCCCCAGATTGAACTCTATCTTGGTTGTGGTTTGATCAGCAGAAAATAGAATTACTGCTTTCCTGTGCACCGAGCACTTTATTTCCATAAATGGATGTTTCATTTTTCCTTTTGGTTTTTTAAAGCATGTATCATTCTGTGGTGAATATTAAGCTCGTCGGCCAATAATATTCCGGCCCCACTTTCTCTTTAACGCAAGTTTCTTTTCTAATAAGTCTTCCTGAGCCTGCATCACACAAGTAACATTTCTTTTTAAACCCCTAATTTCTTGTTGCTGAGGAAAATTTGTTATGGGAACAGCAGAGTAATGAGGAAAGTCACAGAGGTAAGAAATAATTAAGAAATGTCTTATGATTTATGATGCAAGTTGCCTCATAAGAATATTAAACTGGATATAAAAGAAAATATAAAAAAGACAAATGATAACCTTTGGCTATCATTTATTAAATGTAGTAAATTTACATTCATTTACATTTAATGAGATCAGTTCTGGGTGTTCTTTGGAAAGACTGATGCTAAAGCTGAAACTCCAAAACTTTGGCCACCTGATGTGAAGAGTTGACTCATTGGAAAAGACTGATGCTGGGAGGGATTGGGGGCAGGAGGAGAAGGGGACGACCGAGGATGAGATGGCTGGATGGCATCACTGACTCGATGGATGTGAGTCTGAGTGAACTCTGGGAGATGGTGACGAACAAGGAGGCCTGGCATGCTGCGATTCATGGGGTCGCAAAGAGTCGGACATGACTGAGCGACTGAACTGAACTGAATGTTTGAAGTCCTGAAAATTTACAAAATAAATTTTTATTTATTTATTAAAATGTAATAGAATTGCTGATTGAAAGTGGATTGACTATAAATTTTTCTTTCCAATAAATGACTTTTAAACCCTTCTTAATGCATGTGCTGAATTATTAAGCAATACGTTTTGCATACTAACACCTCTATAATGCATAATAGCTTTGGCTCATGTTTGGAGGCTCAAGTGTCTGTGTGAGTGCACCTGCAAACTGCCCAGAAGGCACACACACGTGTCCCTTCCTACCTCTGAGCGAGGCCCCTATCCACCTGCATTCTTTAACTGATGGAGGAAAAATTCCCTTCATTCCTTTCCTTTGGGCTCAAATGTAGAAAGGGCCTTCCCAACTGTTAATCTGGGTTCTGAGTTATTAAAACTGTCTTTTCATCACTATTTATCTCTACCCACCTTTGAGACGACAGTTTCCCCAAAGCAAGATGCTGTGGGAAGTTTGCGGCCAGGACTGAGTCTCTGGGGTTTTGGTTCTGAGTATTTTGTTTCTCCCAGTCTTAGTGTTTCTGCCCCGCCATCCTGAAGTCAGCTTCCCTGGAGGCTCAGACAGTTAATGAACCTGCCTGCAACGTGGGAGACCCAGGTTCGATCTCTGGGTTGGGTAGATCCCCTGGAGAAGAAAATGGAAACCGCTCCCCCCCCAACCCCCTCATATTCTTGCCTGGAGAGTCCCATGGATGGAGGAGCCTGGGGGGTGGTTACAGTCCATGGGGTTGCAAACAGTTGGGCACAACTGAGTGACTAACACTTTCACTTTCATTTCACTTTCACTTCGCTTTCATTCTGAAAATCACCTCACTTTCATTCTGAAGTGAGGTTTCAGTTTACACATATTAGTGAGCAGAGCTGTCCCTGTTCTGAGCCAGTGGGTCCACGGTGGCTGTCTTCTCAGAAAACTCCAGAAAGCTGATGGCTGAGTGTCAGGCTACTCTTCCGGGGGATGTTTTCAATGTGACTTGCACATGCTGAGTAGTGAAATGATAAACAATCCCTTAGACGTGGTCAGTCTCTCTATTTCCATCCCTCACTGGCTCCCTGTGATCCACCTGGAGACCAGTGTGGCAGAAGTAACTCCCCCTTACGCAGGAAGAAAGTTAGATTGCAGGAGGCCTGATTTGCTCAAGGTAACAGGGAAAGGAAGCTGAAAGCCTGGCGCAAACAGCAAGGGACTTTCTACTCTACCCCGACTGACGCCTTCTCTGCATTGGAGAGGGGCATGCCTCTAAAACTTATTCACAGGCTTTGAGGAGCCAGCCTTTGTAGATTATTCACTTCATCCTGGAAAGAAATAAGCAGACTTACTCTATGGCACATTCTGATGCAAACCTCTGGTGACAAAATTAAAATACGCAGCAGTACCTAAGTCTCCAAACGCATGAACCATCATTTTCTGATGTTCATACCTTGATTCATAGCAGATTCTTGAAGTTTCTCTACTGAACAGTGTAATGCATAATAATGATATAATACAATTTTGTTTCTGGAAGGGATTTTCATCTTTTGAGCCTTTTAAAATGAGCTCTTTTTAATTGAAAAGGTAATACATGCATATAGGGAAAATTGAAATAGGGTAAGAAGGTCTGTGCCTTCTTATATATGGGTATACCTCTATACCTTCTTAGCCTATTTTAATTTTCTTACCCAATTTCAACACTTGAAAAAAGATATTTTTAACATGTTGTCCCCTTGAGCAGAATGACAGACCGCCCCTCCCTCAACACAGGCACAGACAGGGGTGAGCGAGTTGCACATGCTGTCCTGTGTCCTGTGCTTTTCACTGAACAACATACCCGGGAGGCTGTCGCTCCGCAGGGCCTCGTCTTCCAGGGCCACAGTGTTCTGCACTACGGCCAGCTCATCAGTCCTGATGATGACTGGGGGTGGGGGATTATATTTAGTCTTTTGCTATTATAATAATACTGTAATCCTAATCTTAAGTGAAGTGAAGTGAAGTCGCTCAGTCGTGTCCGACTCTTTGCGACCCCATGGACTGTAGCCTACTAGGCTCTTCTTTCCATGGGATTTTCCAGGCAATAGTCCTGGAGTGGATTGCCATTTCCTTCTCCAGGGGATCTTCCCAACCCAGGGATCGAACCCGGGTCTCCCGCATTGTAGACAGATGCTTTACCATCTGAGCCGTAAGTACAGCTTAAATAAAGGTGGAATTGCTGGACCAATGTGCATACATTTTTAGGGGGCTCTTTTATGATTGTAGGGTTTCCCTGGTGGGCTCATCTGGTAAAGAATCCATCTGCAATGCGGGAAACCTAGGTTCAATCCTTGTGTTGGGAAGATCCCCTGGAGAAGGGAAAGGCTACCCGCCCCATTATTCTGGCCAGGAGAATTCCATGGACCATATAGTCCATGGGGGTCACAAAGAGCTGGACACGACTAAACAACTTTCACACACACACTCTATGATTGTAAGGGGCTTCCCCAGTGGCTCATGGTTAAGAATCTGTCTGCAGTGCAGAAGACCTGGGTTTGATCCCTTGAATAAGGAAGATCCCCTGGAGAAGGGAATGGCCACCCACTCCAGGATTCTTGCCTGGAGACTCCCATGGACAGAGGAGCCTGGCAGGCTACAGTCCACGGAGTTGGACACAACTGAGCAACTAATGCTTTCATTTTTTTTCCCCCCAAGAAGTTAAGAAAGCAAACAGGCGTCCTGAGAATCTTGACGTGGAGGCAGCAACTGGCTTCTAAGTTAAGAAGAGGCCTATGGGCTCGACTATCAGTTTCGTCTATAGCCTATGTTAGTCCCTGAAAAGTCTGAGTGTGGAGGAAAGTGTTACGTGAACATTTACCACAGATTCCTCCAGGAAAGCAAATTCAGACTGGAAACCTGCCTTTCTTTTTTTTTTTTTTTTTGGGTTGAATTATGCATTTTTTTTTTTAATTTTCGAAAATGTGGTTTTATTTATTTATTTATTTTTTATTATTTTACTTTACAGTACTGCATTGGTTTTGAGAGACACAGATTTGTAGAGCAGACTTTTGGACTCTGAGGGAGAGGGAGAGGGAGAGGGAGGGAAACCTGCCTTTCTAAGCTAGGGACAGCTGACAGTTAGAAGAGCGGCCACGGGGCGGGGTGGGAGGAGCTCCTGAGCGGCAGGTCAGCACGGTCCTCCCTGGGCTCCGCCCCGCTGTGACGCGGCTGCACCTGGAGATCGTCAAGCTCTTTGCAGATCTACAGCCTGCGGTCAGGACCTCAGCCACGACTCCTCGGTAAACACTTACCTCCACTCTCATCCTTCCCCAAACCCACAGTCCCATTCCTCAGAGACGCCATCTGCCCCACCCTGGCTCTCCCTGTGACACTGGACTCAAGGCGCTGCTCTCAGCTCTGCAAGAACACGATCCGGGCACTGGCCTGTTCTCACTTGCCTCTTTCCATCTTTACGTCGCTTTTTTCAATCCACGAATGTTTATTGGTTTTGACATTCCAGACAAAGCATTGTTTCAGGTACTATAAAGAGAGGCACGGAAACACACTCAGGGTTCCTGCCCTTGTGAAGCTTACAATCCAAAGACAAAGACATCCTCTCAGTTTAGGATAAGCGGCAATTGTAAGCAGCTTGTGGAAGCTGTGATGAACACCCCACAAGAGTAGATCATTCTGGGGGCAGGATAAGGAGGACGCGGATGGGCCGAGAGAGAGTAACAGGCTGCTGCACGGAAGTCCCAGGGTCAGGGATGCAGGTAGCAGAAGCGCAGACTCTGTTACAAGTAAGTAGGGGTGAGGCTGAGAGGTTGGGTGGAGCTCCATGGTTGAGGCAAGTAAGTGTGGCCTTTATCCTTTGGCAACAGAGAAAGGATACCAAGTGAGTGGCCTCACAAAAGCAGATTTTGGAAGGTTAATGGGCAGTGCCGTGTAGAAGACAGTGGAGACGAATTTTTAAGTATTGAGCGGAGCAAGGGAGAGAGATTTTAAGCAGGGAGTCTGTGACTCTAAAATGAAAGACAATGAAAGATGGATAAAGAAATAAAGAAAAATAAATAAAATAAAGAAAATGACTGCAATAATCCATGGGAAGGGACAGGAAGAGATGAGAGGGTTTCATTTGTTTGTCTGATGACTAACTGGATATGATACAATTCTTTACTGACTAAAGGGAAAGAGTTCTTTACTAGGGGAGGGAGGTGACCAAGTCCGCTGCTGCTGCTGCTGCTAAGTTCAGTCCTGTCCGACTCTGTGCGACCCCACAGACTGTGGCCCACCAGGCTCTTCTCTACATGCTTATATTTCCTATAGGTTGCGGCTGATAAAGCTGCAGGGGAATGAGTCATTTTATTTATATAAAATTTTATAAATATAAAATAAATTGACTTCCTCTTTGTAACATGATCCTGCATTCAGATGGCTAAAACCACCTTAATGATTTTCCACTAAGGGAAGGTACAGGACAGTTTCCTGCAGACCTACCTTCTCATTGTCTTAAAGGAGAATTTTTGAAAGTTATTCAATAAATCAAGTGGTTTAGCAATTTTAGTCGATAATTAGTTGTATTATCAAATTTAACAAATGCTTTTACATAAGTTTTTATGATTTTATAAATGTAGTGTGCTTGTTGTACTTTATTTCTTATATTTCCCCGCTCTGTGTGACTGGGTGAAGATGCTCTGATTACAGAAGAGTGTACAGAGGTCTCCATTTTCTCTCTGAGTGGGAGGTTGCTATTTACGTGATTTCAAAAAACTGCAGATGGATTTTAGTTTTTAAACTAAGGAAAAATCAGGGTGGTGATATCTCAAATGAATTTGAGCAGAAATGGGGCATTTCTTTGTTTATATAACTGGAAGAAAAAAATTCAGGCTCCCATATTCTTGGCCCCTGGGGACTGACTCTGAGGAGATGCATGTTTTCCCATCCCTTCCCTGCTGCCTATAGGGTCTGGTAGGGGAATGGGTTCTTCCTACACATTTTATATAGGATGTAGTAAAGAAAAATAGTCATTGCAACATTTTGTTACTAAGCCTGTTGACCAGGAGGAGGTGGCAGTTTTGACTTTTTTTTGCCCATGTGCGTAGAAGCCATAAAAGTTTTGAATGGCAGAATGAAAGGAGAGTAACCTAAAGTAAAACACCAGCATCTGTGGAGGGTGAGTGAAAAAAATGAGGCACCTGGTGAGAAAAGGCGGGAGGCGGGAGGAGGGGACAGCAAAGGGAGTGCTGAGAACACAGAGGGCAGGAGTGGTCCTCCGACCTGACCGTGGCACTCAGGGGCTGAGTCCCTGTGTCTGCCTCCTGCCCAGGGAAATGAAAGTGCAGTCCTGCTGCTTGGGGGTGGGTGCAATGGGCAGGCTCCTTCCCCTCCCGGAGGTAGTATAAGTGTCTGTAAGTGCGTAGAGTCGGGGAGAGCCTCTGGCTGCTGGTTGGCCGATGCTGAGAGCCCTTAGCATTCCGAAAGCTCCCCGGGTCTATTCAAAGGCTACTGGTGGCCTCCTTCACACCAGGCTCGGTAAAGGTCTCTTGTGCCCTGTTACAGGGTGAAATGTATTTCCCCAGAAACGATATGCTGAGGCTCTAACCCCTGGGACCTCAGAATGTGACCTAATTTGGAAAAAGGATAATTTGTTAAGATGAGGAGGGTGGGCCCCTAATCCAGCGTGACTGGTGTCCTTATAAGAAGATGGCCATGTGAACCCAGAGACACACAGTGAGAAAGCTCTGTGACTATGGCAGGAGACACTGGAGTAGTGAACCTGCAGAGGATGGGCCACCAAGGATAGCCAGTGTCCCTTCAAAAGCCAGGAAGAGACAAGGCAGGCGTGTCCCCTGTGGGTCTCAGAGGGACTCCTGGACTGTAGGCTTCCAGCATCCAGAGCTATGAGAGCACACACTCCTATTGCTTAAGCTGGTTTGTGCCGCTTTGCTGTGGAGGCCCCAGGAAACAAGTGCAGTTTTCAAGGCTGTGGACTTGGCTTTAGCCCCAAGTATTCTCACTCCATCCACCCCCGCCCCCTGCCCAGGAGTGTTTCCACTGGCTGCTGCTTGGGGTAGGGGAAAGCTGAAGCTGTAGCCTGACCCTCCTCCCATCTCCTTCAGAGGCAGTCTGGGTTAGTGCTCCTCCAAAAGCCTGCATCATAACAGCTACTTACTTCCCTGGGAGTGTACAATATTTGCCTCTCCTTACTAGACTGGTGAGGCCATCATAATTAAAGGAAACCACTAACCTAAGGACTGATGCTGAAGTTGAAACTCCAATACTTTGGCCACCTGATGCAAAAAACTGACTTATTGGAAAAGACCCTGATGCTGGGAAAGATTGAGGGCTGGAGGAGAAGGGGACAACATAGGATGAGACTGTTGGATGGCATCACTGACTTGGTGGACATGAGTTTGAGCAAGCTCTGGGAGTTAGTGATGGACAGGGAGGCCTGGCGTGCTGCAGTGCATGGGGTCACAAAACGTCAGACACAACTGAGTGACTGAACTGAACTGAACCTAAGAACAAAGTGCAGTGGCTTTTCCCTGAACAACTATCCTGTTAGTGTGTGGCTGCTACCTGCCGTGTGCTGCCCCCAAACGCAGCCTCAGCTGCCCTGCACCCTCAGGAGGGGATGCGTGAGCCCCAGAGGGAAGGGACTCCGCCCTGCAGGAAGCACGGTCTTTCCAGCTGCCCTCCTTGAGCCTGGCTGTGTCTTCAGCATCCCACCAGAGGCGGTGGGCAGGGAGGCATAGAAGGGCTGTGAACCACAGCAGGGAGGACCCCTCTGCACTGAGGACTATCACACAGGACAAAGGGACACACCCCCTTTCCCAAACACACCAGGGCAAGAAGGAAGCCTTCACCTGGGTTACATTTACATGGAAAGGTACACGGGAGCTGTCCAAGGTATTGAATATTTGGAAATAGAGATTCGCTTAAGGAATAAAACAGCTGCCATGAGTCTAAGTGCCACTTTCTCAAAGGAAAAGAAATGGAAACATACTGTGTAATCAAAGCAAACTGAATCAATAATACTTTTCTCTAATGTGAAAGATGATTAAGCTTTTCAATGTATTTTCTAAAATTTGTGAAATCCCCATTCCTGGTCTCTAAGAGCAAGTGATAGAACTGAAGAACAGAGACCCAATAGGCTGTCATCATACTCGCAATAGGATGTTTAACCCAATGTCATTATGAGTACTTTACATCTAAAATAAATACCTTGAAGTGAATATAGGCACAATCTTCTTATACTTAAGGTGAAACCTTAAAAGAACAAGACTTTTTTTTGGTTTGCTGTCAAGATCAGTTCTTTCTCAGAAAAGATGTATTTTACAAATTCCTTGACTTCAACATCCTAGCTCTGGGCTAGTGCCTCCTTCATGCAGACACCCCCAAGTGTCACACCCCCACTAGACTGGCCGCTTGGCCAGGGGCCATTCTCTGAAATCCTCTGAAACTTGCTTATCTCCTCTACCTGAAAATGAGACATTCAGTCTGAAGTTGTTGGCTGTAGAGTATCTTAGAGGGGAGGAAACATGCTAAGAAGGTAATGAAACAAAATTAATAACTCAGATGAATACCAACAACTGTTAAACTTGGGTGATTGCTACACGGGGGACACATTGTGTTACTCTTTCTACTTTTTGTGTGTTTTGCAACTTTCCATAATAAGAGTGTAAACAGCAGTGATAAAGATGACATGTCTGGTCTCTTTCCATAGGGCACTGCTTAATGCCCAGTGACAAAGGATGTGTCAGAGGTCATTAATGCCTTCTAATGAGCAACGCCTGTAACTTAAAACAAGTGAGGATCTGGAGGGCCTTTGGGAGGTGACTGATGTGAGGAGTGTCAGAGAGCATAGTGGGGAAAGTGTGGGGAAAAGAAAGTTTTTGCAGAGGACTTAAACCATGATATGGAGGTCTTGAAATAGTTCTGAGTGTGTCCTGCAAGATTTATCTGCAACTCTAATTTTGAAGAAAAATGGGAACTGTCTTGTATCTCACTGACTGAAATAGCTATGACATTTCACACCTAAGCATCTTTTTAGTGACCCAACCTGAGAGGGGTGACAAGGCCTGCCCGCCAGCCTGTGGTTGGGCGGCGAGTGGGTGGAGGGCCTGGCAGCCCATCTGGGGCACCTCAGCTCTGCACTGGCCCTCAGCTGAGCCAGGCTGCTTGTGGCCAGAGGCGGAGCTTTGGTTCAGCACAGCATCTGAGAAGTCAACAGAATTCTTTTCTGAAACCATCCTTGCCTCTCACATTTCAGGTACTCTAAATTTTGGAGAGCATCTGAATATGGTAAAGAGTTCTGTAATTTGGCTGGAGCTGACTTCCATTTCAGAGAAGGCAATGGCACCCCACTCCAGTACTCTTGCCTGGAGAATCCCATGGATGGAGGAGCCTGGTAGGCTGCAGTCCATGGGGTCACTAAGAGTCGGACACGACTGAGCGACTTCCCTTTCACTTTTCACTTTCAAGTATTGGAGAAGGAAATGGCAACTCAGTCCAGTGTTCTTGCCTGGAGAATCCTGGAGACAGAGGAGCCTGGTGGGCTGCCGTCTATGGGGTCACACAGTCGGACACGACTGATGCGACTTAGCAGACTCCCATTTCTAGTCATTCTTTTTAGGTTTCCTCAATAAAGGTTAACTGCAAATAACACTGGTAGTTTAAGTGAATGTAATTGTTCTAAAAAGTGGGGTGAGTTTAATGGCTTTTAACAGTGGGCCTATGTAAGGGCCTGAGGCCTTACATAGCCTGAGGGTCATGGTTCATTTGCTGAGAAGGAGGGCAGTGCTGAGGTGCAGTGTGCATCCTTAGAGCAACTGCCCTCAGGCCAGGACGAGCCTCAGACACGCTGAGAGCAAGCTCGTCTCTGGGCCAAACCATCCCAGCCCTCCCTCTCCCCTCAGGCTGTACACAGGCCCCGCCTGCCCCCTTTGCCTTCCTTAACCGCCGCCTACCTGTTCTCATCCCACACCTTGTGACTCAAGCGGAACATTTTGCTAACCTGTCTCGTATTGACGTTAGAAACCTGAAAAAATTCCCAGCCTTTTAGTATTTTTGGATGTTTTCAAGAAAAAAAAAATGCATTACTCTTTAATAAATAAATTCCTAAAAGAATTTGGGGTATATCTTTATAGCAATTTAAAGTTGATTTAGGATTAACTATTGTATCTCGCCTGAGGGAGGCAACTGGCCCAATTCTAGAAAACCATCCCGGGCTAGGAAACCTATTACAGGGAACACCGTGAGAAGGAACAGTCTTATCTTCCGGGCAGTCAGTGAGACCAGGCTGCAGGCTGCTGCAGGAAGCTCAGTGCAGCAGGACAACACCGCACACAAAAATGTCACAATAAAGAGGAGGTAGAGCTCACTCACAGGATCCATCCCGGGGAGCAGGCTCAGTGAGAGGTAACCAGAGCGGCATCACAGGCTGACAGAACACAGCAGGAAGGAGCCTCAGAGCAGGAAATAGGCTTAGCTGTCGGTCCCTGGGGAAGCATCCCAGGGAAGAAGGCCTGCAGGTAGCAGGGCTTCATTTCTTCTGAGACGGAGCAACAGCATGGCAGAGTAGGTCTGAGAGCAATTCTGTTCTACAACTAATGAAAACAAGGATCCAGTTACCCAAAATACAGTGTCTTAAAACCAGCCAAGTCCTTGGTGCCGAGGTTCGGGGCCGATGCCCTAGTAACACCAGCTTGAACACTGTAACTAGCTTCCTGTTGCTGCTAAACAGCAAACATAGTCTACAGCTTCCCTGGGTCCAGAGTCTGGGTTCTGGGGAGTTGAGTCCTCTGCTTGGGGTCTCACCATGCTAAAATCCATCAGCTGGAGCTGGGATTTCATCTGAGGCTCAGAACCTGCTTCCGACTTCATGCAGGTGGTCCATGGGATTCAGAGCCTTGTGGTTGTAGGACTGGGGACCACGCTCACCTCTTGAAAGCTGCCTTCGGGGCCCAGCCAGCGGCACTCTCACAACAGAGGGTCTTACTTCAAATCCAGCAGGAGACTCTTCCCCTGGCTGGCTGCAGAGGATTCTTACAAAGGTAACTTGACCACCAGAAGGACTATTCCATCATCGTTGCCATATAACATAGCCTAATCAAAGGAATGGCTTTCTTATCTTACTTATGGACACCCGGGAGAAGGAGTCTTGGGGGCCACTGGAGTTCTGCCCGCTACAAATAATGAAGGGATCAACACTGAGCCAACATTTGCTGAGTGTTTACTAAATGATCAGCACGATGCTGCAAATGGGGGTAACAACAAAATAAACCAGGGTATGACACAGACAGGGAGTCTTCAGACTAAAAAGACAAAGAATTAAAATTAACTCTATAACAATTTAGTATGTCTGTAGCAGTTGACTGTGGAAATAACACAGGAAAGTTAGTCTAGGACGTAAGGCATAGCTCACTAGGTGCTCTCTGGGCAGACAGTGAAGAAGAGGGCACTTTGGGCAGAAGGTTATTGATCCACTTTCTCGTGGAGGTGCTGAAAAGCCTGTGTGTGGGGCTTGACTGGGAAGGAAGGGCCTCAGCAGACCAGGGCCAGACCAGGAAGGACGCAGAACTTAAGAGTTCATCACGGGCAGAAACCACCAAGGAACTTGGGAAGGGATCCAGTAGTTAAGGTCACAGAGGCCAAGTTATACAAAGAGAAAAAAAAATCTGACCCCACAAAAATAAGAAAAACTTCAACACAAAGACCACAAGGGAAAAGCAAAAGTTTGTACAAATTGATAACAAAAGACCAATAACCAACAGGGAATGAGCAAAAGACAAGAAAAAGCAATTAACAGAAGACTACAAAAGCTGATTAGAGAAGAGTGTTTAACATCACTTGTGACTAAAGAAGTCAAGATTTAAACAGTGAAACATCATTTTCACTATGAAATTGTTAGGATAACAGATATAAAAAGCATGTATACATACTTAGATTATTGAAGAACATCAAAGGTTAAGTGAGTACAGAGGTTTTATGGATGATTTTTGTTTTCTTCTTTATACTGTGTTTTCTAAATTTCCACAATGAACCTGTGTAAATTATTAAAAAAATTTTTTTTAATTGCAGTACAACTGCTTTAAAATGTTGTGTTGGCTTCTGCTGCACAACAATGTGTATCAGCTCTGTGTTTAAACATATTCCCTCCCACTGGAGCCTCCTTCCCGCCACCCCAATCCCACCCCTCCAGGTCATCACAGAGCACCCAGCTGAGTTCCCCGTGTTATACAGCAGCTTTCCACCAGCTAGCTGTTTTACACACAGATGTGTATATATTGGAGAAGGCAATGGCAACCCACTCCTGTACTCTTGCCTGGGAAATCTCATGGACGGAGGAGCCTGAAAGGCTACAGTCCATGGGGTCACAAAGAGTTGGACATGACTGAATGATTTCACTTTCACTTTTCACTTTCATGCACTGGAGAAGGAAATGGCAACCCACTCCAGTTTTTTTGCCTGGAGAATCCCAGGGATGGGGGAGCCTGGTGGGCTGCTGTCTATTGGTTCCACAGAGTCAGACACAACTGATGCAACTTAGCAGCAGCAGCAGTGTATATATTTCAAATGTTACTCTAATTAATTCCACCCACTCCTTATCCTGCTGTGTCCACAAATCCTTCTCTCTTTCTGTACTCTGTTCCTGCCCTGAAAATATGTACATCAGTACCATTTTCCAAGATTCCATATATATGTGTTAATATGTATAAATTCTTAAAATAGTACCTAATATTTTCATTTAAGAAATGAATGAAGCTACTTTTAGCTCTCCTGCTTGATTCTCCGGGTATCTACTGCCAGATTTCTGAATAATATGCATACACTGTCATCCTCGAATTCATCAGTTTCATCAAATATCTCTTGACTTCCTATAATACGGCCAACATATCATCCTCTGCCCACTTCCTCCCCCTCCTCTCCATACAGGTAAGGATTTGTTAGGACTGTGTGATAATCACATACCTTCTGAGCCAAATAGTGTACTGAAGCTACATATCCTTTCTTGTACAAAAAAGTTTTGTTGTTCCTGGAGTTAATAATTTAATAACGATCTCATTTGTTAATTGAATAATTTTCTTGGTACCTGTTAATGTTTCCTAAATTCTCCAATATTTGTCAGATGTTTCAAAGAAGTTTTCTAATGTTCAAGCCTACAAAGCCAACAAATGTCTGTCAAGTCAAAGCTATGGTTTTTCCAGTAGTCATGTATTGATGTGACTTCAGTTCAGTCGCTCAGTCATGTCCGACTCTTTGAGACCCCATGAATCGCAGCACGCCAGGCCTCCTTGTCCATCACCAACTCCCGGAGTTTACTCAAACTCATGTCCATCGAGTCAGTGATGCCATCCAGCCATCTCATCCTCTGTCGCTCCCTTTTCCTCCTGCCCTCAATTCCTCCCAGCATCAGAGTCTTTTCCAATGAGTCAACTCTTCCCATGAGGTGGCCAAAGTATTGGAGTTTCAGCTTTAGCATCAGTCCTTCCAATGAACACTCAGGACTGATCTCCTTCAGAATGGACTGGTTTGATCTCTTTGCAGTACAAGGGACTCTCAGGAGTCTTCTCCAACACCACAGTTCAAAAGCATCAATTCTTTGGTGCTCAGCTTTCTTCACAGCCCAACTCTCACATCCATACATGACCACTGGAAAAACCATAGTGTGACTAGATGGACCTTTGTTTGCAAAGTAATGTCTCTGCTTTTTAATATGCTATGGATATGAGAGTTGGACTATAAAGAAAGCTGAGTTCTGAATAATCAATGCTTTTGAACTATGGTGTTAGAGAAGACTCTTGAGAGTCCCTTGGATTGCAAGGAGTTCCAACCAGTCCATCCTAAAGCAGATCAGTCCTGACTATTCATTGGAAGCACCGATGCTGAAGTTGAAACTCCATTACTTTGGCCACCTGATGCGAAGAACTGACTCATTTGAAAAGACCCTGATGGTGGGAAAGATTGAAGGGGGGAGTATAAGGGGACAACAGAGGATGAGGTGGTTGGATGGCATCGCTGACTCAGTGGACATGAGTTTGAGTAAACTCTGGGAGTTAGTGATGGACAGGGAGGCCTGGCATGCTGCAGTCCATGGGGTCGCAAAGAGTTGGACCCAACTGAGCTGAGCTGACTGAATGCTCAAGCATGTTAAATGACAGACTACCACTTTCACCTCCCTGTCTTGTGTCCCCTTCCACATGCTTCCCACTTCACTTTCCTCTGGAGCAAGTCCTGGAACTTCCCTTGTGTTGAAGCTCTTGCTTCCTGGATCCATGTTTTCTTGTTTTGTTTGTTTTGGTTATACCCTTTTTCTGCTATGGCACAGGTATCAGTAGTTTTCTAAGATGAAGTACATGGGACTAAAGTTGTTTCTTTTTCCCTAAGATTTACTGTGTGAAAATATTTTTATTCTATTCCCCTACTTGATTTTGTATATTCTATGCTTACACTCGATTGGCAAGCTATATTGGCTGCATTTAATTCTAAATTAAAGAAAAACTGTATCCTCAAAATTTGTATCAGATTGCTTTACTATTTTCCTGTGTTCTGTTGGAAAGCTCCGTACCTATTTGTCTCTTTTTCTATGTGACATTTAAAGTGTCTCTGTTTTGGAAGCTTTTTGATGTTCTCTTTATTCTTGATTGTCTGTAATTTCATGGAATCACTGCTGGTGGGCTTCTTTAGTCTGGCAACACATCCTCTGATTCTGCTAAATAGTCTTGTATTGATTCTTTAATAATTTCCTCTCCTCTGTTTCTCTCTTCCTCTTCTCTATTTCTCTTTCTGTCTTTCTGGAAATCTTGTTAGTCCTGCGGAAGGACTGCCATGTGGGTGGTCAAGTATCTGGAGAAAGCTGCAAACTACATAGAGAAAAGGGGTGGGGAGTCTAGGAACAAAGCTGACANTTCCTCTCCTCTGTTTCTCCCTTCCTCTTCTCTATTTCTCTTTCTGTCTTTCTGGAAATCTTGTTAGTCCTGCGGAAGGACTGCCATGTGGGTGGTCAAGTATCTGGAGAAAGCTGCAAACTACATAGAGAAAAGGGGTGGGGAGTCTAGGAACAAAGCTGACACGATGGTCTCTGTGTAGATAAATACCGGATACTCAAGGTCCATCACGGAAAACAGATCTCTCCAGCTATTCTAAACAGAAAGGTATTCAAGTGCCAACTGCATTTCTGGAAGGGCTGGATGGGCAGTGACTAGACTAAGCTTCTAGGAATAACTTCAAGGAAAAGTTCTCTAGAGTGGCTTCTGGCAGGGGCAACACTCACCCCATCGCAGTGAGGGAAGTGGAACTCACTTCTCTATCTGAACTGGTCAGGACCACAGCCGCCGCCCAGCCCTCGGGAGTCACAGGTGTCACCATGGCAGTGCTTCTGGGCCCCGCAGGGCTGGTGACTGTACGCTGACCTGCGCCATGGGCAGAGCCAGTCTCCGCCTGTGCCAAGGGCCACAGCAGTCAAGCAGGACTACAGCCCCCACATGCCCCCTTTCAAATCCCACTAAGAGCACTTAAATGGCAGAACTTAACCTGCACTCAGAACCCTCACTAAAAATGCAGTTTGGGGAATTCTAACCCCTACAGAGTTTTCCAGCAGTCATGTACAGACGTGACAGTTGGACCATAAAGAAGGCTGAGCACCGAAGAATTGATGCTTTCAAACTCTGGTGTTGGAGAAGACGTGAGAATCCCTTGGACAGTAACATTAAACCAGTCCATCCTAAAGGCAATCAACCCTGAATATTCTTTGGAAGGACTGATACCGAAGCTGAGGCTCCCATATTTTGGCTACCTGATGCAAAGAGCTGACTCAATGGAAAAGACCCTGATGCTGGGAAAGGCTGAGGAAAGGAGGAGAAGGAGGTGACAGAGGATGAGATGGCTGGATGGCATAATCAACTCAATGTATACAAGTTTAAGCAAACTCCAGGATAGTGAAGGACAAGGAAGCCTGGCGTCCATGGGGTAGCAAAGTCAGACAGAACTGAGCAATTGAATAATAACAACCCCTACAGAACAGAAAAACTCCCCAGGACCCTGGCCTGGAGGACCAGGACCCAGTCCCCAGAAGCAGCACGGCACACGCATGCGTGAGGGCAGGGCTCTGCAGCCAGGAGCTGCTGGTGGAGTCACAGAGGGTCAGGGCTAACGAGCTGGGGAACCATTAGGGTCTGACAGGTTTTCGTAGTAGAGAAGGACATTTCACAATTCGTTTGTGCCTAGCCTCATTCTACAAAGGACGAGAGGAGGATGAGACACGATGGCAGAGGAAGGTATCAACACAAACCGTGAAATAACAAGATTCGGATGTTTCGCCCTGCTGGAGTATTGGGAATGTAGGTATGGACAATGGCAGGGCTGTGACTCAGATAATCAAGGGCACAGACTTGATATGAAGCCACCCACTCAAAAGTTCTGAGACTTCTGACCAGCACAATGCAAATTAGAAAATGTCAAAAATAAAATCTTATGTAAGCTTTTTTAAAAATAAAAGGATTTACCTGAGTCATTGACTTAGGAATGAAACAAAATAGAAACCTCTTCTGGTAAACCACAGAATCCAAATGTTATATAACTTGGAAGTTGTAGATGCCAGTTTGAACACAGAGACCCCCTGTGCTACGGAACACACAGTGGTTTAAGACAGTGGTTACAGTCCACAGTCTTTAACATGTCAGTTTATAAATTCAGGTTTTTCCAAACGGGCTACGTAAAGGGAAGCCTGCAAAGACACTTTCCTGGTTTTCCCCTGTACCTATTTTCAGCCTCCAATATTCCCTTGTAATTTGCTTCTAAAATGCTCCTTTGATGTCCATGTTCTTCCCACACCTGCACCAATAGCAAAATGCTTCTCAATGTGTCCTTGACTCCTTCCATCAGCAACTGCTAACAGGACTGCAGACTCAAGCCTTCAGACAAGATTTCACTTCCTACAACTAGGTTAGAAGCACAGGGCCTAAATATACCTAAGTGGTATTTTAAAAGAATATAGGCTGCTAAATTTTAACCAATTATCATGTAACTAATTTTTCATATTCATTATAACTAAGGCTGTGTAAAAGGCATACAAATAAATCATAGGCTCCAGTGTCCAATCTTTATGGAAGGACTCTTCAAATTAGCAGGAATAGACATTTAACACGTTTTAGGGATTATTTTGCCTAGAGAATCCCAGGCATGGAGGAACCTGGTGGGCTGCCATCTATGGGGTCACACAGAGTCGGACACAACTTAAGCGACTTAGCAGCAGGGATTATTTAAACTTTATTTTTACACTGCTCTTATGGAAACATTCCTCAAATGAGCAGGAATAACCATGTAACATGTTTGTGTGTGTGCTAAGTTGCTTCAGGTGTGTCCTTTACAACCCTATGGGCCGTAGGCTCCTCTGTCGGTGGGATTCTCCAGGCAAGAATACTGGAGTGGGTTGCCATTTCCTCCTCCAGGGGATCTTCCCCACCCAGGGATCGAACCCACATCTCTTAGGTCTCCTGCACTACCAAGCAGGTTCTTTACTTTTAGTGCCACCTGGGAAGCCATGTTTGAGGGATTACTAAACCTTCTACATGCCTGTATATTTCATATATGTTACACTTACACGTCGTATGCCCCAGTGAAACTGCTTCTCAGATAGCTTTCTCTGATGCCAGTGGCGGACAGGTAGCGTTTGTGTCTGTCAAAATTCTCTGGAGCACCATCTCCGCAGATGGCTCCCCAGAGTGCAGCCTGCCTTACTCACCCTGAATTGTACAGGGCCCGCCCCGTGCCCCAGGGTGCAGACCTCCGCCTTCAGGACCTGCCCACAGGAGAGAGGAGAGGCGGAGAAAGAATGGCCCTGGACTTCATTTTGCTGGCGTGGTGGGCGGCAGTGTCAGCGGTCCTGGGGCCAGTGGTGGTGATGGGCGGCAGCGGGCCGCAGCTCCCTGCGTGTCAGCGCTCTCTGGAGCTCTGAGGTTTGGTCTTGGAGGCTCCACCTGTTCTGCTCGCCTTTCTAAGGAGCCTGTATTTGGTACTTCCCCTGTGACTTAAGTCTGGCTTCCCTGGTGAGTGGCTTGGACAGTAAAGAATCTGCCTGCAGTGCAGGAGACCTGGGTTTGATCCCTGGGTCGGGAAGGACCCCTGGAGAAGAGAATGGCCACCCACTCCAGTATCCTTGCCTGGAGAATTCCATAAACAGAGCAACTAGGCGGGCTACAGTCCATGGGGTGGCAAAGAATCAGACATGACTAAGCAGCTAACACACTTTTAATGTATGTCAGCTCAGCAGTTCTTGGAAGTGTGTGGTCCAAGGACCCTGGGGGACCCTGAGACCCTTTCAGGGGGTCTGTGAGACACTCTCTTTTCTATTTACATGTCTCTATAAAGACATATTTTCTTCCTTACACCACAATTAAAACATTATCCCAACAGATGATATGAGATGATATGGTTGCATTTTATTAGACACTGAAGAGAACAATAAACATAGAACACAATATCACTTATTTTTTTTTTTGTTTCAGGAAGTTATTTTTACCTTAGTTGCTTTTCAAAAAGATGTTATTTTATGTTTACTTGTGATGGGCTTATTATTAGGTTATTTTAAAATGAATTAAATATTTTAAAGATTGCTCATCTTTCATTCCTAGTATAGCACACATTGACAGATATAACACACATAAACAAAAGTTCATCAGTGTCCTACACCATTTACGGACTGTAACTTATATGGGGAGTACATCATGAGAAACGCTGGAATGGAAGAAACACAAGCTGGAATCAAGATTGCCGGGAGAAATATCAATATCTCAGATATGCAGATGACACCACCCTTATGGCAGAAAGTGAAGAGGAACTAAAAAGCCTCTTGAAGAAAGTGAAAGAGGAGAGTGAAAAAGCTGGCTTAAAGCTCAACATTCAGAAAACGAAGATCATGGCATCCAGTCCCGTCACTTCATGGGAAATAGATGGGGAAACAGTGTCAGACTTTATTTTTTTGGGGCTCCGAAATCACTGCAGATGGTGACTGCAGCCGTGAAACTAAAAGACGCTTACTCCTTGGAAGAAAAGTTATGACCAACCTGCATAGCATATTGAAAAGCAAAGAGATTACTTTGCCAGCAAAGGTCCGTCTAGTCAAGGCTATGGTTTTTCCAGTGGTCATGTATGGATGTGAGAGTTGGACTGTGAAGAAAACTGAGCGCCGAAGAATTGATGCTTTTGAACTGTGGCGTTGGA
>SJYX01013989.1:0-17754 GCA_006410675.1 Oreotragus oreotragus | reverse complement strand
CAGATATGCAGATGACACCACCCTTGTGGGAGAAAGTGAAGAGGAACTAAAAAGCCTCTTGATGAAAGAGAAAGAGGAGAGTGAAAAAGTTGGCTTAAAGCTCAACATTCAGAAAACGAAGTTCATGGCATCTGGTCTCATCACTTCATGGCAAATAGATGGGGAAACAGTGGAAACAGTGTCAGACTTTACTTTTCTGGGCTCCAAAATCACTGCAGATGGTGAATGCAGCCATGAAATTAAAAGATGCTTACTCCTTGGAAGCAAAGTTATGACCAACCTAGACAGCATATTCAAAAGCAGAGACATTACTTTGCCAACAAAGGTCCATCTAGTCAAGGATAGGTTTTTCCAGTAGTCATGTATGGATGTGCGAGTTGGACTGTGAAGAAAGCTGAGTGCTGAAGAATTGATGCTTTTGAACTGTGGTGCTGGAGAAGACTCTTGAGAGTCCCTTGGACTGAAAGGGGATCCAACCAGTCTATTCTTAAGGAGATCGCTTCTGGGTGTTCTTTGGAAGGAATGCTAAAGCTGAAACTCCAGTACTTTGGCCACCTCATGAGAAGAGTTGACTCACTGGAAAAGACTCTGAGGCTGGGAGAGATTGGGGGAAGGAGGAGAAGCGGACGACAGAGGATGAGATAGCTGGATGGCATCACCGACTCAATGGACGTGAGTCTGAGTGAACTCCGGGAGTTGGTGATGGACAGGAAGTCCTGGCGTGCTGCGATTCATGGGGTCGCAAAGAGTCGGATATGACTGAGTGACTGAACTGAACTGAATCTTTATTTCTCCCTGTTGCTGACTTTGGGCTTTGTTTGTTCTTCTTCTCCTAATTCTTTTAGGTGGTAGGTTAGGTTGTTTTCTTCTTTCTTGAGGAAAGCCTGTATTGCCATAAACTTCCTTCTTAGAACTGGTTTTGCTGTACCCCATAGATTTTGAGTGTTGCATTTTCATTTTCTTTGGTTTTGAGGTATTTTCTCATTTCCTCTTTGATTTCTTCATTGACCCATTGGTTTTTTAATAGCATGCTGTTTAGTGTCCAAGTATTTGCTCTTTACCCATTTTTCTTTCTGTAATGAATTTTTAGTTTTGTACTGCTATGGTCAGAAAAAAATGTTTGATATAATTCCTACACTCTCATATTTGCTGGGACTTCTTTTATGGCGTAGCATGTGTTCTGTCCTGGAGAATGTTTCATGTGCACTTGAAAAGAATGTGTATTCTTTTGTTTTTGTGTAATGTCCTATACATATTCATTAAGTCCAAGAGGTCTATTGTATTATTTTAAGACCAGTGTTTCCCTACGAATTTTCTGTCTGGATAATTTGCCCATTAATGTAAGTACGGTGTTACAGTACCCTACTATTATTGTGTTATTATCAATTTCTCTCTTTTTGTCTGTTAATATTTGCTTTATATGTTTAGTTGTTCTTGTATCAGCAGTAAATTTGTTAATGATAATATTCTCTTATTAAACTGACCCCTTCATCATTATTATAATGCCCTTCTTCATCTGCTGTTACAGTCTTTGTTTAAAGTCTACTTTATCTGAGTATTGCTACTCCTGCTTTCTTATCACTTTTATTTGCATGAAATAACTGTTTCCATTCCTTCACTTTAAGTCTCTGTCTTTAGTTGTGAAGTGAGTCTCTTGTAGGCAGCATATAGAAGGACCTTGTTTTTAATAAAATTACCCACCTATGTCTTTAGATTATTTAGTCCTTTGACATTTAAAGTAATTATTCATAGGTATGAGGCTTCCCCAGTGGTTCAGTGGTAAAGAATCCATCCACCTGCTAAAGCAGGAGATGCAGGTTTGTTCCCTGGGTCAGGAAGATCCCTTGGAGAAAGAAATCACAATCCACTTCAGTATTCTTGCCTGAAAAAAAATCCCTTGAACAGAGGATCTTGGTGGGCTACAGTCTATGGGTTCACAAAGAATTGGAGTAGATTGAGTGTGTGCACATGTACTTAAGTGATGATTCTTAGTCCTGACTTTTATACATTTGTCTTTTATAGCAGGATTTCCCCTTCCTTATAATTTACTGCTTTTCCATTTAGAGAAGTCCCTTCAACATTTCTTTTAGGGTAAATTTAGTCATGATGAATTCTGTTTTTGTTAATCTGAGATACTCTTCATCACTCCTATTTTAATGATAATCTTGCTGTGAAGAGTATCATGGGTTATGGGTTTTCCCTCTTGGGATTTTGAATATATCTGCTGCTCCCTTCTGGTCTGTAAAGTTTCTGCAGAGAAATCAGGTGTAGATTTATAGGGATTCCCTTGTATATGATAATTTTTCCTTTGCACCCTTCAGAATTCTCTCTTCCAACATTTGCCATTTTAATTATGGTATGTCTTGGAGAGCATTTGTTTGGATTCGTCTTCTTGGGACTCTCTTCCAGTAGCTGTTTTCTTCTTCAGACTGTGAAATTTTTCAGTCATAATTTCCTCAAATACATTTTCCATCTCCTGTTTCTCTCTTCTCCTTCTAACTCCACCCCCCCATATGTTATCACAAATATTTCCTGGATTGTTTTCATTTTTAAAAATTTGCCTTTTTGCTGTTCTGATTGGGTGATGTCCATTATTCTATCTTCCAGATCACAGATGCATTCTTGTCACTTAGCCAGCTACTCATTCCTTTCAGTGTGTTTTTTTACTTCAGCTAAAGAATTCTTCATTTCTGATTGGAATTTTAATATTCTCTAGTTCCTTACTAAAAATATTGCTATGCAGATATATGCTTTCCGCTAAAAGAGTTAACATTTTTGTAATAAATGCTTTGAATTTTTTTATCTAGTCAATTATTTATTTCACTAGTTGTTTTTTCAAGGGCTTCCTACTGCTCTACTGAGAGAAATTCCTCTGCCTTTTCATTTTGCTTAACTTTCTCCATCTTGAGGAATTTAGATCAAACATTTTGTCCAAAGTGGTGCTCTTATGCACGAGTGTCCCTATACAGACTGTGTGTGTTGAATGCCTTTGGTGGGAGAGCTGAATCTGACATGGATTCGGGTCACGTCTTTCCTCTGGCTGTGCGGATAGCAATCTCCTCAGCAGAAGGTGGGCTTGGTGGTGGAGGGGCTAGAGCTGGAGCCAGGTGTAGGATGGGACTCCCCTTGCCACAGCTAGGTGGCTGTCACTGCCCTATTGGGGGTGATGGAGCTGAAGCTCCAGGTTGCTGGAGCTGAAGCTCAGAGGTCAGGCATGAGCTGGTTCTGTTCCCTTTAAGTATGTCTTTTTCTCTCTCCTTTCCCCAGAATGGGAAGTGTCAAAGCAAATGGGGGTCTGCCCAGGCTCTCATACAGCCACACTGGGACTGGATCACCTCTGCATCCTATGGCTGAATCTTCTTTCTGGTTGTGGCTGCCATATTCAGGGCCACACCATGGCATGATACGAATGGGGCCAGAGAGTTGGCTTGTCTTGGGTTGAGGTGCACACTGAGGTAGTCACAGGAAAGCTGGCAGCTGCTGGAGCAGGCCTCTCTCTGTCCTGCCTCTGGGTTAAGCCTGTATGCATCCTCCTCATAAGCCTTCCTGTTAGTCCCAGTAACCATCCAACCAGCCAAGGAGGCTCGCCTCCACTGTGTAAGATGCCAGGATAGGAACACCCAATCTGTGGTTCTCACAGCTCAGTCTCTAGAGTATGTCTCCATCATGTACTCTCCCATTTCCTCTGAGTCCTCTCCCAAGGGCATGGGTCCTGAGCTGATCACTTTTCTTTCCTTCCAACCTAATTATGTGTGGCTTTCTTACAGCCTTGATTATACCAGTCTTTCTGCCAGTTTCCAGTGAAAACTGTTCCATATGTAGTTGTATTTTTGATGTGTTCACGAGGGAAGTTGAGCTCTGTGTTCCTTTACACCATCATCTCACTCAACCTCCCCAAACTGTCTCTTTAGAAAACTGAATCATTACCCAAATCCTGTAGTCCCTCTCTAAGCAAAGGAAAGGAGATACATAATTTACCTTGAAAATTTTCAAATATTCATTCATTTTAAAATTCTATCTCCACTGTGAATAAACTGTCCTTCCCCCTCATTATTCTGTTTTCTAAAAGTACTCCTTGCTTTGACTTCCTTTGAAAGCCTCTCGAGTGGAAGCTTTTCCTCGCCTGTATCTCTGGGACTCACTGATGCCTTAGTGCAGCCTGGGCTGCCATAACAAAATACCAGAAACTGGGTGGTTAAAAAAAACCGGAAATTAATTTTCTTACAGTTCTGGAGGCTGGGTGTCCAAAATCAACTCTAAATCATGTTCTGAGTCTCATTCTAGATGAATCCAATAGATTTTTAACTCATCTCTGTTTTCTAACTCTCATGGCTCCAGCCTAACCTGCACAGAAAGCTGAATTAGTATTTCAAAAACAGAATAACACCCCCAATCATATTAAATGAAAGAAGGCAGACACAAAAGACTATCTACTGTATGATTTGGCTAAAATTCTAAAAAAAAAAAAAAAGAAGGCAAAACTATAGTGACAGAGATCAAAGGTTGCCAGGGGGATGTGAGAATGAGACTGAGTATAAACAGGCATAGGAGTCTTTGAGGGGTGGAACTGTGTTATTCTTTGTGTTAGTTACACAACTGTAATCATGTTAAAATTTAATGAACTGTTTCACTTAAAATGGGTAAATATTATTATAAGCAGATTATACTTTAAGAAGATGATTAAAACAATCTCCATCCAGTAACATTCAGTGTATTCCTCACTGTCCACTGCAAAAAGCCCATTTACTTCAAGTCCTCTCTGATTTGAACTGAATCTACTTTTCCAGCTTTATTTTCTATTAATCCACTAGACAGTTTATGCACTGGCTACTTCTTTCAAGTGTCATGTTCCCAGTCTTTTCTTTCTTATCATTCCTCTTTCTCTTTATTGGAAACACTTCCCCACAACTCCCATCTACTTATCACAGTTTCACTATTCCTTTAAACCTCAGATCAAATGTTCTCTCTTTTGTCTACTTCTCTTGGACCTTTTTCTGTGTATCTCTCATGTCGGCTACCACACAGTGTCCTGTTCATAGTAATCTACATATTTCATTTTCCTTTCCTTATTCACCTTTGCATCGGACAGGGTGGCTAGCCATAAAGTATGTACTAGAGGCTGTGAGACTAGATTAGAAAGAAGACAACAAGGAGGAAGACAGACTTGTTAGGAGACCAAAAGAACTAGAGACAGCAAGAATTTAGGCTTTATTAACAGGATGGACTCCTTGGACTCCAAGGAGATAAAACCAGTTAATCCTAAAAGAAACCAACCCTGAATATTCATTGGAACGACTGATGCTGAAGCTGAAGCTCCAATACTTCAGCCACCCGATGAGTAAAGCTGACTCACTGGACAAGACCCTGATGGTGGGAAAGACTGACGGCACAAGAAGGGTGGCAGAGGATGAGATGGTTAGATAGCATCACAGACTTGATGGACATGAAACTGAGCAAACTCTGGGAGACAGTGAAGGACAGGGATGTCTGGCATGCTGCAGTCCATGGCATCACAAAAACCTGGACACGACTTGGGGATTGAATGACAACAGAATGGAAAAGAGGAGGTGAATTTAAGAGATGTTAAGAAAGCAGAACCAAAAAAACTTGGTTAGTGATTGGATCCAGGCCACAGGAAGAGGCAGGAGGGAAGGATTATCCCCAGATTTCAGGGTTGGGTGACTGGGTTGATGGGGTATACTGGGAATCCAGAAGGAAGAGGACTGGAGCAGGACTGGTGGAAGGGAACACTGAGAAGAGGATGAGTTCAGTTTTAGATGTATTAATTAGAAATTTATCTGGAATATGCGAACAAAGCAGCTCAGGACAGAGGTGTGACTAAAGGTATAAATGTGTAATCATCAACACACATGATACTTCAGATAATCTCAGGACGATATGAGCTCTTCTAGGAATGTTTAGAGGGCTCAAGACAAAGATCTGGCAAATACACACATTTGGGAGTTGAGCAGATACACAGGAGTTTAAAAAAGAGACCAGGAAGAAATGTTTAAAGAAGTAGAAGAAACTAAAGACACCATAACTGAAACCAAAACAGAAGATTTCCATAAGTAGTAGTCGTTATTATCAAAGGCTGTAAACAGTTCAGATAAAATGAAGACTGCAAAGCATCTGCTAGATTTGGTAACGTATTTTCAACATAAACTTCAGTAACTCAAAAATTAAGATGAATGTCTAGCAATGTCAGATGATTAACTGTTGAAATACGCTTTCTTCTTTGTATCTATTATATATTTAACCATTTATAAGGTTACAATTTAGTGACATTAAATATTCACAATGCTGTATAACCATAACACTATGGTCCAAACTTTTCATCATCCCCAATATAAACTATGTACCCACTAAATAAACTTTCCCTTCCCCCTTCCCTCTAGACCTTGATGACTTCTCCGCTACTTTCTGAATTTATGAATTTGCATACTCTGGGTACCTAGTATAGGTGAAACCATATAATATTTGTCCTCCCGTGTCTGTTTTGTTTCACTAAGCATAATGTTTCAAGGTCCACCCATGTTGTGGCATGTATCAAAATGCCGTTCCTTTTTAGGACTGAACAGTACTTCACTACGTGTACAGAACACACTTTGTTCATCTATTCATTGATGGACATCTAAGTTGTTTCTATCTTTTGGCTATTGTGAATACAGCATGGATGTGCAGATACCTGTTTAAGTCTCTGTCTTTAATTATTTTGGATTTATATCTAGGAGTAAAATTGCAAGGTCACATGGTAGTTCTGTATTATACTTTTAGGGAAGTTGCAAAACTGTTTTCCATAGCAGTTGTATCATTTTACATTCCTACCAGAAACGTGTGGTTCCAATTTCTCCACACTGTCACCATCAGTTATTATTTTCTAGTTTTTCTTAAACTACAGTGATGGTATGAAATGGTGTGTTGCTGCGGTTTTGATTTGTATTTCCTTAATGTTTCCTTATTTCCAAATTCAGACTTAAATTGAAGAAAGTACGGAAAACCGCTAGACCATTCAGGTATGACCTAAATCAAATCCCTTATGATTATACAGTGGAAGTGAGAAATAGATTTAAGGGCCTAGATCTGATAGATAGAGTTCCTGATGAACTATGGAATGCGGTTTGTGACATTGTACAGGAGACAGGGATCAAGACCATCCCCATGGAAAAGAAATGCAAAAAAGCAAAATGGCTGTCTGGAGAAGCCTTACAAATAGCACTGAAACGAAGAGAGGCGGAAAGCAAAGGAGAAAAGAAAAGATATAAGCATCTGAATGCAGAGTTCCAAAGAATAGCAAGAAGAGATAAGAAAGCCTTCTTCAGCAATCAATGCAAAGAGATAGAGGAAAACAACAGAATGGGAAAGACTAGAGATNCAATTTCATTCTTTTGCATGTGAATATCCAGTTTTCAAAGTACCGCTTGTTGAAAAGACTGTTCTTTTCCCCACTGAATGGTCTCAGCACACTTGTCAACAATTACTTAAGCATATATGTGAGGGTCTATTTCTGAGACTGCTGCTTTTGTGTGAGACACTCTAAGGAAATCTTTCCTCTCAGATTTTTGTGCTTAGCTAAAACCTTCAAAGGAATATTTTACCTCCAGATTATAACAACTTTTAGAAGTCCCCATCATCTTGGCTGGTTGGTACAGTGACATAACTGAAATATTTCACGAGTGAGCAAAACCCCAAAGTTTTATATTCTAGAAAGAATTCCAGACACAGGTCCCTGTATCCTCTATTGGTATATTCTCACCTAGGATGCTTCACTGTATAGATGGGTTACCACTCATGAAACTGGAAAAATCACACAAGGGCAACCTTGCCAAAGTTAAAAAGTGGCATGTTTACACTTATGCTGTATGAAATACTACTTTTTGAATAGCTAATATTTGCACATTTTCCACAATTCAAAGGTACAAAAGGGTACAGCATGAAAACAAAGCAGCACTTTTAAAACACCAGAGCTTTAAGACATGAGCCAAAATTTGTACATACTGAATACAAATAATGTTTGGTCTATCATCCTTCCTCTCCAGAAAACCTCTTTATTCTCCAAACTTTCCCTTCTTTCCCCAAATCACATGGTTACAGTGAGAACAACCTCTTTCACCTGTGACCCAGGCCCCTGGCCACTGGCTGACTTAGCTGTGGACCCCAGATGCAAGCTGGGCCAGTGAGCTTTCTTCTTAAGAAATCTGAGACTAAGAAACTGTATTCTCAGTTTGCTTATTCTCTTGAACTGAGTAGCTGCTGGGAGCAGTTACCTTCTGCCCAGTGGACTCAGAAGGGAGTATGGAGACAGAAAACAGCTCAGTACCGACCAGAGACAAGAGGAGGGAGACTATCTGGTTTCCATAGTGCTTAGTCCTGAGGTCCCAGTCTTCCTCCAACGGCCAGCAGCACTACTGCCCTTGAGCCTAATGTGTTCCCTGCACCTTACTAACAATACACCCTACCTTCTATTAAGGCCGTTTAAGTAGGTTTCCGTTATTTGCATCAAAGTAGGTCTTAATTCACATAGTTTTTCATGTGAATAATAGAATCGAATACATGAGCAAACATAATCAATCACTGCCAAGGGCCTGTAAAACTCTTTTTGAAACCCATACATATTGATGGTCAATACAGCAATTTTACTCATTGTTGAAATATTCTTTATTACTGTTAATGAAGAATTATAAACAATAATATGCATCTTTAATTTTTTTCTCAGCAACAGAAACGCTTTCTTTGAGACCTCAAAAATTAAGAGAGGAGTTTAACTATACTCACTTGTCAGTGGTTCCTTCTCTAAATTGGAATCTTCTGGTGCATCAAAACGACCTTCTGGTAACTTTGGCTTCTTAAGAGTTTGTTTGCTAGGTTCAGGTTTTCCTCCTTGAGAACTTATTTTCCTCAAAGATTTATACAGAAGGGGTGATCCTGGCAGAGTGAAGACAGTGAAAAAACAGAAGCTGTTTATTTATTCTACTCCAAAATTTAATACTTTTAATTACTTGTTTTAACCTTATAAATTCACATTTATCAAAATTTAAAAGTATAAAAGGAAATATAGTGACAATTCTTTCTTTTGCCCCTATCTTTCAGACAGCCAGTTTCCTTCTTTGGAGGCAACCAATGCTATCAATTTGAAAAGAGCTCTGAAATAAACTAATCATTATCAAAATTGTAAAAACATATATAAAATAATGATTCGTATTTGAAACAATGCCAAAAATACCAAGATTCAGGTCACCAAGAGTAACTAAGTAGTAGGAACTTTTAAATGATAATACTTAGTATTTAAATTTCAAGACATCACAAGGAATTGTATTTAGGACTCTTAAATTCTAATACCGGTCCTCTTTTTCTGTCAAGTAAACATTTTAAAATGTACCAGGCACCTGTTGTTGCTGTTGCTTTAGTCATTAAGTCATGTCTGACTCTTTTGCAACCCAGAGAGTGAAGTCTGCTAGGCTCCTATGTGCATGGGATTTTCCAGGCAAGAATACTGGAGTGAGTTGCCATTCCCTTCTCCAGAGGATCTTCCCTGCTCAGGGATCAAACCCATGTCTCCTGCATTGGCAGGTAGATTGTTTACCACTGAGCAACCAGGAAAGCCCACTGGGCACCTGCAATGTATAAATGTGATCACTTTCTATGTTACAATGAGAAAGGTAAGTTTTCAGAATATTCATTGGAAGGACTGATGCTGAAGCTGAAGGTCCAATAGTTTGACCACCTGATGGGAGAAACTGACTCATTGGAAAAGACCCTGATGCTGGGAAAGACTGAAGGTGGGAGGAGAAGGGACAACAGAGGTTGAGATGGTTGGATGGCATCACGAACTCAATGGACATGAGTTTGAGTAAACTCTGGGAGTTGGTAATGGACAGGGAGGCCTGGCGTGCTGCAGTCCATAGATTGTAAAGAGATGGATATCACTCAACGACTGACCCTTAGCAATGAAAGTTTTCAGTATTATGAAAGTTATCCAACCTTTATTGAGATAATGTTCAATAAAGGCAAAACCACTCTGGAAAACAACCTCTGGGAATGGGGGGAGTGGTTCAAGTATGTGAAGGAATGGCTTTAGAGACAGAGGTGGGTACTAGTTCCAGTCACACCACTGTGGCAGCATTTTAATGGCCCTAAAATAGGGTGAGAACCTAATATTCAGAATCTTTGTGTGGGTTAGGTCAGATGGTGGAAGAGAATTAAGTAGCAGATGGAATTGAGGTTGCTAATCAGATGACCCTGATTTAGGGAGACTGTCCTGAATGATCTGAGTGGGTCTATTTTAATCACAAGAGTCCTTAAAAGGGGAAGAGAGAATCAGAAAAGAGAACCAGAGAGGGGGCAGTGGGAGACAGACCTGACGATGTTGCTGACTCCAATGGTGGAGGAAAGGGCCACCAAGAAAAGGAAACTGGGCAGCCTCTGGGAGCTGCAAGAGGGAGGAAATGGATTCTCCCCAGGAGCCTCCAGAACTATCACCTTGGTTTCCACACAGAGAGGCCCATTTCAGATTCCTCACCTCCAGAACTGTAAGGGTTTTTAAGCCACTGAGTGTGTGGTATTTCATTATACCAGTAATAGGAAATTAAAATAACTGCTTACTAGTTGTTTGATCCTTGTCAAGTTATTTTCCCTTTTTAAACCCATTTCTTCCCTCTCTAAATTGAAGATAATAGTACCTATCTCATGAGATGACTAAATAGGGCAATTCATTCAAAGCACCTAGCATAGTGACAAATTGTATTTATTATTATAGAATTATCTAGAAGCTCCTGGTAGTATTACATATTAGAATTTTCTTTCATTACACATATTTTATTCACTTCCTAACAATCACTATGTGCTGCGATTCATGGGGTCGCAAAGAGTTGGACACGACTGAGCAACTGAACTGAACTGAACTGAATGTTTAGCGACGTTGAGCATCTTTTCAAACCTATGTCGGTCATTTGTATATCTTCTTTGAAGAAATGTCTATTCGAGTTGTTTGTCCATTTTTGAATTGGGTTGTTTCTGTTGTTGAGTTGTAATTTTTTTGTATTCCGGATATTCACTCTTTTCAGATATATGAGTTACAACTATTTTCAGCCATTCCATAGGTTATTTTTTTCACTTTCTTGATGATGTTCTTGGATAAACAAAATTTCTTAATTTTGATGATGTCTTATTCATGTATTTTTATGTTTGCTGGTTGTGCTTTTGTCACATGCACGAAATCATTGTCAAATCCAAGGACATAAAGATTTTCTCCAATTTTCTTCTAACAGTTTTACAGTTTTGCCTCTTAAGTTTAGGTCTTTAATGTACTTACAGTTAGATTTTGAATATGGTATAAGATAAGGGGTCCAATTTCATTCTTTTGCATGTGAATATCCAGTTTTCAAAGTACCGCTTGTTGAAAAGACTGTTCTTTTCCCCACTGAATGGTCTCAGCACACTTGTCAACAATTACTTAAGCATATATGTGAGGGTCTATTTCTGAGACTGCTGCTTTTGTGTGAGACACTCTAAGGAAATCTTTCCTCTCAGATTTTTGTGCTTAGCTAAAANTTTACAACTATTTTCAGCCATTCCATAGGTTATTTTTTTCACTTTCTTGATGATGTTCTTGGATAAACAAAATTTCTTAATTTTGATGATGTCTTATTCATGTATTTTTATGTTTGCTGGTTGTGCTTTTGTCACACGCACGAAATCATTGTCAAATCCAAGGACATAAAGATTTTCTCCAATTTTCTTCTAACAGTTTTACAGTTTTGCCTCTTAAGTTTAGGTCTTTAATGTACTTACAGTTAGATTTTGAATATGGTATAAGATAAGGGGTCCAATTTCATTCTTTTGCATGTGAATATCCAGTTTTCAAAGTACCGCTTGTTGAAAAGACTGTTCTTTTCCCCACTGAATGGTCTCAGCACACTTGTCAACAATTACTTAAGCATATATGTGAGGGTCTATTTCTGAGACTGCTGCTTTTGTGTGAGACACTCTAAGGAAATCTTTCCTCTCAGATTTTTGTGCTTAGCTAAAACCTTCAAAGGAATATTTTACCTCCAGATTATAACAACTTTTAGAAGTCCCCATCATCTTGGCTGGTTGGTACAGTGACATAACTGAAATATTTCACGAGTGAGCAAAACCCCAAAGTTTTATATTCTAGAAAGAATTCCAGACACAGGTCCCTGTATCCTCTATTGGTATATTCTCACCTAGGATGCTTCACTGTATAGATGGGTTACCACTCATGAAACTGGAAAAATCACACAAGGGCAACCTTGCCAAAGTTAAAAAGTGGCATGTTTACACTTATGCTGTATGAAATACTACTTTTTGAATAGCTAATATTTGCACATTTTCCACAATTCAAAGGTACAAAAGGGTACAGCATGAAAACAAAGCAGCACTTTTAAAACACCAGAGCTTTAAGACATGAGCCAAAATTTGTACATACTGAATACAAATAATGTTTGGTCTATCATCCTTCCTCTCCAGAAAACCTCTTTATTCTCCAAACTTTCCCTTCTTTCCCCAAATCACATGGTTACAGTGAGAACAACCTCTTTCACCTGTGACCCAGGCCCCTGGCCACTGGCTGACTTAGCTGTGGACCCCAGATGCAAGCTGGGCCAGTGAGCTTTCTTCTTAAGAAATCTGAGACTAAGAAACTGTATTCTCAGTTTGCTTATTCTCTTGAACTGAGTAGCTGCTGGGAGCAGTTACCTTCTGCCCAGTGGACTCAGAAGGGAGTATGGAGACAGAAAACAGCTCAGTACCGACCAGAGACAAGAGGAGGGAGACTATCTGGTTTCCATAGTGCTTAGTCCTGAGGTCCCAGTCTTCCTCCAACGGCCAGCAGCACTACTGCCCTTGAGCCTAATGTGTTCCCTGCACCTTACTAACAATACACCCTACCTTCTATTAAGGCCGTTTAAGTAGGTTTCCGTTATTTGCATCAAAGTAGGTCTTAATTCACATAGTTTTTCATGTGAATAATAGAATCGAATACATGAGCAAACATAATCAATCACTGCCAAGGGCCTGTAAAACTCTTTTTGAAACCCATACATATTGATGGTCAATACAGCAATTTTACTCATTGTTGAAATATTCTTTATTACTGTTAATGAAGAATTATAAACAATAATATGCATCTTTAATTTTTTTCTCAGCAACAGAAACGCTTTCTTTGAGACCTCAAAAATTAAGAGAGGAGTTTAACTATACTCACTTGTCAGTGGTTCCTTCTCTAAATTGGAATCTTCTGGTGCATCAAAACGACCTTCTGGTAACTTTGGCTTCTTAAGAGTTTGTTTGCTAGGTTCAGGTTTTCCTCCTTGAGAACTTATTTTCCTCAAAGATTTATACAGAAGGGGTGATCCTGGCAGAGTGAAGACAGTGAAAAAACAGAAGCTGTTTATTTATTCTACTCCAAAATTTAATACTTTTAATTACTTGTTTTAACCTTATAAATTCACATTTATCAAAATTTAAAAGTATAAAAGGAAATATAGTGACAATTCTTTCTTTTGCCCCTATCTTTCAGACAGCCAGTTTCCTTCTTTGGAGGCAACCAATGCTATCAATTTGAAAAGAGCTCTGAAATAAACTAATCATTATCAAAATTGTAAAAACATATATAAAATAATGATTCGTATTTGAAACAATGCCAAAAATACCAAGATTCAGGTCACCAAGAGTAACTAAGTAGTAGGAACTTTTAAATGATAATACTTAGTATTTAAATTTCAAGACATCACAAGGAATTGTATTTAGGACTCTTAAATTCTAATACCGGTCCTCTTTTTCTGTCAAGTAAACATTTTAAAATGTACCAGGCACCTGTTGTTGCTGTTGCTTTAGTCATTAAGTCATGTCTGACTCTTTTGCAACCCAGAGAGTGAAGTCTGCTAGGCTCCTATGTGCATGGGATTTTCCAGGCAAGAATACTGGAGTGAGTTGCCATTCCCTTCTCCAGAGGATCTTCCCTGCTCAGGGATCAAACCCATGTCTCCTGCATTGGCAGGTAGATTGTTTACCACTGAGCAACCAGGAAAGCCCACTGGGCACCTGCAATGTATAAATGTGATCACTTTCTATGTTACAATGAGAAAGGTAAGTTTTCAGAATATTCATTGGAAGGACTGATGCTGAAGCTGAAGGTCCAATAGTTTGACCACCTGATGGGAGAAACTGACTCATTGGAAAAGACCCTGATGCTGGGAAAGACTGAAGGTGGGAGGAGAAGGGACAACAGAGGTTGAGATGGTTGGATGGCATCACGAACTCAATGGACATGAGTTTGAGTAAACTCTGGGAGTTGGTAATGGACAGGGAGGCCTGGCGTGCTGCAGTCCATAGATTGTAAAGAGATGGATATCACTCAACGACTGACCCTTAGCAATGAAAGTTTTCAGTATTATGAAAGTTATCCAACCTTTATTGAGATAATGTTCAATAAAGGCAAAACCACTCTGGAAAACAACCTCTGGGAATGGGGGGAGTGGTTCAAGTATGTGAAGGAATGGCTTTAGAGACAGAGGTGGGTACTAGTTCCAGTCACACCACTGTGGCAGCATTTTAATGGCCCTGAAATAGGGTGAGAACCTAATATTCAGAATCTTTGTGTGGGTTAGGTCAGACGGTGGAAGAGAATTAAGTAGCAGATGGAATTGAGGTTGCTAATCAGATGACCCTGATTTAGGGAGACTGTCCTGAATGATCTGAGTGGGTCTATTTTAATCACAAGAGTCCTTAAAAGGGGAAGAGAGAATCAGAAAAGAGAACCAGAGAGGGGGCAGTGGGAGACAGACCTGACGATGTTGCTGACTCCAATGGTGGAGGAAAGGGCCACCAAGAAAAGGAAACTGGGCAGCCTCTGGGAGCTGCAAGAGGGAGGAAATGGATTCTCCCCAGGAGCCTCCAGAACTATCACCTTGGTTTCCACACAGAGAGGCCCATTTCAGATTCCTCACCTCCAGAACTGTAAGGGTTTTTAAGCCACTGAGTGTGTGGTATTTCATTATACCAGTAATAGGAAACTAAAATAACTGCTTACTAGTTGTTTGATCCTTGTCAAGTTATTTTCCCTTTTTAAACCCATTTCTTCCCTCTCTAAATTGAAGATAATAGTACCTATCTCATGAGATGACTAAATAGGGCAATTCATTCAAAGCACCTAGCATAGTGACAAATTGTATTTATTATTATAGAATTATCTAGAAGCTCCTGGTAGTATTACATATTAGAATTTTCTTTCATTACACATATTTTATTCACTTCCTAACAATCACTACATCATCCTAACCCTGCTTTAAAAAATTATATACATATATATATACACACACACACACAAATATACACAGATACAAGTACCTATATGTATGTATGTGTGTGTGTGTATGTATACATACATACCTTCCATAGCCAATTTGGAATTTACATGACTTGTTTGCAAGATTACAAAAAGTTAACATCACAAACTACATTAACAATTTCAAAATAATACACTCTGCATATCCACTGCATGGATCTCAGTGACTGACAACATTGCTGACTCTTTGAATGACCTAACTGTAATGCAAATTAAAATTAAAATTAAAGGGCCCATAAAATTCAATGAGTAAGAAAATAAATATAGTGAGAATAAGATGGTGTAGGGGTAGGTGGATGTGGAATATATCTCTATCTGTGGAAACATCAGGAATACACCTTCAGACACTCCTTCCAATGAGTATTCAGGGTTGATTTCTTTTAGGATGGACTGGTTTGATCTTCTTGCAGGCCAAAGAACTCTCAAGAGTCCTCCAGCACCATGATTTGCAAGCACTAATTCTTTGGAGCGCAGCCTTCTTTATGGTCCAACTGTCACATCCATACATGACTAATGGAAAACCGTAACTGACTATACACGCCTTTGTTGGCAAAGTGATGTCCCCACTTTTTAATACGCTGTCCAGGTTTGTCACAGATTTTCTTCCAAGGAGCAAGTGCCTTTAATTTTGTGTCTGCAGTGATCGTGGAACCCAAGAAAATAAAATCTGTCACTGTTTCCACTTTTTCTTCATTTATTTGCTACGAAATGATGGGACTGGATGCCATGATCTTATTTTTTTGAACGTTGAGTTTTAAGCCAGCTTTTTCACTCTCCTCTTTCACCCTCATCAAGAGGCTCTTTAGTTTCTCTTCGTTTTCTACCATTAGAATGGTGTTATCTGCATATTTGAGGTTGTTTACATTTCTCCCGGTAACCTTGATTCCAGCTTATGACTTATTATTCAATCCAGCATTTCACATGATGTAATTGGCATGTAAGTTAAATAAGCAGAGTGACAATATACAGCCTTGACATACTTCATTCCTGATTTTGAACTAGTCCATTGTTGCATGTCCGGTTCTAACTATTGCTTCTTTACCTGCATATTGCTCTCTGAGGAGACAGTTATGATGGACTGGAAGTACTCAGTTGAGTTCGGTTGCTCAGTCTTGTCTGACTCTTTACAACCCCACGGACTGCAGCACGCCAGGCCTCCCTGTCCATCACCAACTCCTGGTGTTTACTCAAATTCATGTCCATTGAGTTGGTCATGCTATCCACCTCATTCTCTGTTGTACCCTTCTCCTCCTGCCTTCAGTCCTTCCCAGCATCACGGTCTTTTCAAATAAATCAGCTCTTCATATCAGGTGGACAAAATACTGGAGTTTCAGCTTCAGCATCAGTCCTTCCGATGATTAAGAACTGATTTCCTTTAGAATGGACTGGTTGGATCTCCGTGCAGTCCAAGGGGCTCTCAAGAGTCTTTTCCAACACCACAGTGCAAAAGCATCAATTCTTCAGTGCTCAGTTTTCTTTATAGTTCAACTCTCACATCCATACTTGACCACTGGAAAAACCATCACCTTGACTAGACAGACGTTTGTTGGCAAAGTAATGTCTCTACTTTTTAATATGCTGTCTAGATTGGTCATAACTTTTCTTTAAAGGAGTAAGTGTCTTTTAATTTCATGTCTGCAGTCACCATATGCAGTGATATTGGAGCTCCCAAAAATAAAGTCTGCTACTGTTTCCCCATCTATTTCCCATGAGTGATAGACTAGATGCTGTGATCTTAGTTTTCTGAATGTTGAGCTTTAAGCCAACTTTTTCCCTTCTCCTCTTTCACTTTTATCAAGAGGCTCTTTAGTTCTTCTTNCCACTGATCTCCCATAGCATATTGGGCACCTACCAACCTGGGGAGTTCATCTTTCAGTGTCCTATCTTTTTTCCTTTTCATACAGTTCATGGATGGGATTCTCAAGGCAAGAATACTGAAGTGGTTTGCCATTCTCTTGTTCAGTGGACCACATTTTGTCAGAACTCTCCACCATGACCCGTCTGTCCTGGATGGCCCTACACGGCATGGCCATAGTTTCATTGAGTTAGACAAGGTTGTGGTCTACATGACTAGATTGGTTAGTTTTCTGTGATTGTGGTTTTCAGTCTGGTATTACTGGGAATTCTTTAAGAATTCCTCAGTTTGTGTGATCCACAGTCACAGGCTTTAGTGTAGTCAATGAAGCATAAGCATATGTTTTTCTGGAACTCTCTTGCTTTTTCCATGATTTAACCAATGTTGGCAATTTGATCTGTGGTTCCTCTGCTTCTTCAAAACTCATCTTTTACATCTGGAATTTCTTGGTTTATGTACTGCTGAAGCCTACCTTGAAGGATTTTGAACATTACCTTGCTAGCATGTAAAATCAGTGCAATCATATGGTAGC
>SJYX01013988.1:114436-127807 GCA_006410675.1 Oreotragus oreotragus | reverse complement strand
TGGGCACCCAGTGTGGGATCCACACCCAAGGTTAAGGGCGGCAGGGCTAGCCAAACAGGAGGGACCCCAGTGCTTTTCTTTCTTTCTTTCTTTCTTTTTTCAGTGCTTTTCTAACGTTTCTTAGCTTCCAAATCCCGACAAACGGAGGCTGGTAAAAGCAGAGCAGATCTGGTCAGGTGCTGAGACCCCTGAATCCAGAGCAATGTTGCTGAAGACAGGTACCCACGCGGACCGGGTGGGGTGTGTGTGGCTTTGGAAGGGGTAGGTGAACACTTGCGGGAGGGGGGCCGGTGGTGCTGCCTGGAGAAAGTTCCAGTCCTGTGGTTTCTGGGCCTCGTTCCCTGATGTGGGCATATGGGGAGACATGTTCCTCTCTTATTCTTGGAGGTGGGCCAGGAAAGGAGGAGATCCTTCCCAGGCAAGAATCAGTTCCCCTCCAAAGAGACCTCTTCTTTGCTTACCTCCTCTACCTCACAGCCAGAGGCCCTATCTTCTGTAACATCAAGGTGTGCTGATAACATCAGTATAGAAATTCCATTTTACAGATAGCAATTTAAGGCCCTAAGGTCCTGTTTCCCCTTCTACCTCACAGCCAGAGGCCCTATCTTCTGTAACATCAAGGTGTGCTGATAACAGCCGTATAACATCAGTATAGAAATTCCATTTTACAGATAGCAGTTTAAGGCCATACGATGCTGTTTCCACCAGCTGACTTCTTAAGCCCTTCCGAAGCCTCTTGGGTGCCCACAGAGAACACCAAGCCATGGCTGGGGCTCAGGAGACCTGGGTCCTGGCTATAGTGTCCTGTCAAGTTCTGTGTGAATGGAGCAGGGAGAGCTGGTCAGGGTCTAGAAAGGCTGTGACTCCAGGTGTTAGATTTTGGTGATCCCAGCACTGCTGTGGCAACAGCAGGGGGGAATCCAGACCTCAGACACCGACCGCCCTATGCCTGGGACTGTCCACCCACTCACAGCCTGGTGGGAGCCAGCAGTTGCAGGAAGAGCCCTTTCCACCTTAAGCTGGAGAGTCTAGTTCCCCTAACGTGCAGGGCTGGGCAGCATGCGGATGGGGTGGGGAGAGTGCTGGGGCTGTGGGAGCCACTCACGGTCCACCCCACTACAGTGCTCTTGCTGGCCTTGGTGGCCCAGGCGCTAGTCCTGGAGAATGGGCTCCTGCGGAAGCCACCCATGGGCTGGCTGGCCTGGGAACGCTTCCGCTGCAACATCGACTGCAATGAGGACCCGAAGAACTGTATCAGGTGAGTCAGGGCTGCACCTCCAGACAAGAGTGGGGGCAGGCGAGGGTGGGGGTCAGCTCGAAAAGAGGGCAGGGTTAGGGCCACCCCCCATCCCAGAGAGGAAGCAACCGGAGGCAACTTTTGAGACATCTGACACTCAGCCTCATGACCAGCTTGGGAGCCTCTGTGATGACCTCAGGCCTGTAGGGGACCCAGCCCCCGAGATAAGGGAAAGGAGATCACGGTTAAGGGTCAGGCCTGAACTCATGTGCTTCCCGCTGGCCCAGTCCTGCTTCTTGGCCTGGAAGCCAAATCACCCCTTTCACTCCACCCTGCTTATGGTTCAGGACATAACCCTTGGTCACCTGGCTTGGTCTCCAGCTTGACAGCAAAGGCCATGGAACTTAGAGGCTGGATCCACACTCAGAGTATCTAAGAAGTTTGAAACACTCTGAGGAAGGGGGGTGGGGTTAGGGCAAGGCCCACGCTGGGCCACTGAGCAGCCCTCTCCCCTGCCCCTCGCCAGTGAGCAGCTCTTCATGGAGATGGCTGACCGGCTGGCGCAGGATGGATGGCGGGACCTGGGCTACGTATACCTTAACATCGATGACTGCTGGATTGGTGGACGTGATGCCAAGGGCAACCTGGTGCCGGATCGCAAGCGCTTTCCCCACGGCATTGCCTTCCTGGCTGACTATGTGAGCCCCCCACTCCAGCCCTGTCCTGCACGTTGGCCTGCGGGCCAGACCACTCTTTCCACCCCATCCTACTTAGGGCTCATTTCTATAATCCCTGCCTGAGAACAAACAGTTTGGTGGAGGAAACAGATAACGTGAACAGGTAGTTGTGAGTCACGGTTGTGAGCAAGAGCAATGAAGGACCTCTTATGCAGCCTGGGATTTCAGGAAGGTTCTCTGGAGGAGGCTGATCCAAGAGAGCGCATTCAAGGCAGAGGGGATGGCAGGAGGAAATGCCTAGAGGCCGAGACAGCCCACGCAATGTTTGTGTGTAGGAGGGAGGGAAGGGTCATGGTGGCAGAGGCAAGGCCAGGCCAGAAAGCTGGGGCCCTTCGCTCCAGGCTTTCGGGAGCCTCTGAAGGTTGTAATGGGGCCTGGTCAGCTGTGCCTGTGAGTGGTTCCCTGAGGTATCCTCTGTGTTCTCAACCCCTCCCCGCCCCAGGCTCACTCCCTGGGCCTGAAGCTGGGCATCTACGAGGACTTGGGCAACTTCACCTGCATGGGTTACCCGGGCACGACGCTAGACAAGGTGGTGCAGGACGCGCAAACCTTCGCCGAATGGAAGGTGGACATGCTGAAGCTGGATGGCTGCTACTCAAGCCCCCTCGAGCGGGCCGAGGGTGGGTCCCGCAGCTGGCTGGGAGCCATTAGGTAGACGGGGGGGTGGCTGTGGAAGGCCCCCCCAGTGGCTGTCTGTATGGCCCCTCACGGGTAGTGTTTCCCAGTGCCTCTCCCCCCGGGCCTAGGGGTGTCTTGGGCTCCCGGAGCACTGGTGCCTTGCTCCGCCCAGGGTGTGTGTGCAGCTCTCGGTACAGGGGAGGCGCCTCCTCTTTTGAGCATTAGTCTCCTCACGTGTGCGGGGAGGTTTGAGCTGAGGCCTAAGATCACCTTGGGTTTCTTCATCCTAAAATGTGGTTGTTGGACTTCTCCAGGGTACCCCAAGATGGCCGCTGCCCTGAATGCCACAGGCCGCCCCATCGCCTTCTCCTGCAGTTGGCCAGCCTACGAAGGAGGCCTCCCCCCAAAGGTGAGCCATTCTCCGCACCCACCTGGCAGTGCCCCCCCATACCCAGGCCTTTTTGCCTTCTGTGCAGCCAGAGCTTCTGTCATCTTAGCTGCTCACATGCTGATTGGTAGGAGGGCCGTAAGTACCTGAGGGGCCTGAGCCAGCCCAGGGTCTTAGAGGAGACAGTTGTCAGGTGGGCTGCAGGGCGTGGGAGCCGTGTGTCAGGCGCTAACACAGCACCGCTGCAAGCACTCAGAATCCTGGGTGGTGCTGAGTGGGCTTGGAGGGCCAGAAGACTGGTGAGGCCAAAGCAGGTGGGGCCTAGCCTCTGAAAGGCATCGTGGGCACCTGGCCAGGGGCCCCTCAGCATGTGAGATGCTAGAAAGGGTGGAATCAGATGTGCAGACTGGAGGGAGAACCCTGGTGGAGGGTGGCAGTCTCCCTGAGAGAACACAGGGGTAGGCCTGTGGAAGGAAGGCTACGGGTACCCCAGCCTGGGTTTCTATACCCTGCGCTTGGTCCCCACTGGCATGAGAGGGAAGGGTCAGTTTCCGGCAAGCAGCACGCCTGGAGGGGAGGCCTGGGCAGCCCCAGGGGAGGGGCGCTCCCTCCGAAGCCCTTCCTCATCCTGAGCAGACTCAAAGCCTGACCTCTTACCCCTTCCCACCCTCTATGACCCCTGCTGAGGCTCCCCAGCTCCCGGACAGGCCTCCGGGCCTCAGAGTGTGACGCTGGCCCGGGACTCTGCCTGCCCCCAAATCCAGGTGAACTACACCCTGCTGGCAGACATCTGCAACCTCTGGCGCAACTTCGATGACATCCAGGACTCCTGGAGGAGCGTGCTGTCCGTCCTGGACTGGTTTGTGACCCACCAGGACGTGCTGCAGCCGGTGGCCGGCCCGGGGCACTGGAACGACCCAGACATGGTACCAGTATGGAGAGGGCTGGCCCGGGCCCACGGCCGTGTGCTGTCTTCCTGGATGCTCTTTGCCAGGCTCTAGCTCGGCACCTCTGAAGCGTGTCCCTGAACCACCGTGTGGGACATGCCTTGGGAGCTTGCTTACCATTCTTTTCCCAGGGCCCCACCCCCACGTCTTAGATCAGAATGTTCAGGGAGGGCCTGGGAATGCCCATTGTCAACAGTCTTCCCAGTCGGTTCTGATGTTTCCTCAAACTTGAGAAATTGGTCTGGAGTGACTCTGGTGCTTCATCCCTCTGTAGGGTGGAGAGCACCATGAGCCCCACTCTCCTGTCATTCCCTGCCTAGACTGTCTTCGCCAGGTCTGCCTCTGAGCCCCCTCTCAATGCTCTGTGCTCTTCCCTCCACAGGCAGAACTGGCCCCTCATACCTACCTCACTCATAGCCCTGACAACCTAAATTGCCTTGCAGTTTCTCCTACAGTCTTCTAGCTGTTTCTTCACTTAGTCACCAAGTATTTACCCCCAGTGACAGTTATAATAATTACAAATACTAGGCCAGGCAGAAAGGGTGAGAAATGGACCTGCTTTATAGAGTTCGAGCTCCAGCTCTGCCACTTACCTTGGGCACTTGACTTCATTTTTTCTGTGCCTCAGCTTTGTCATTCGGAAAATTGAAATAATAATAGTAGCTCCTGTAATAATGTTGTTTTGAAGGTTAAAAGGATGACCCTTTATTTTAATTTTTCTAGGCTAGTGCATGTCTGTTGTTGTAAACAGGACTCAACTTCCCAGGGGTTAGGGAGGAGCTGACCTTCATTGACCTGCTAAGTGCTAGGCCCAAGGCCAAGTACTTCATGCAGAATCTTAGTTCTCTGCCCAGGGATCGAACCTGTGCCCCCTGCACTGGAAGCTTGGAGCCTTAACCACTGACCACCAGGGAAGTCCCCAAAAGGGTGATCCTTTAAATGCTTAGTACCATTTGGCACATATGCATTGTGTAACTAAATTGGTCTCATTAAGTACACAACAGTGTTGAGTTAGCAATAATTGTTTGTCCTGTCAATATATACTGGTTGCCCTGGGGACAGGAGTGCCCATTGGTGCAACTATCTTTAGGGCAGGTGGGTGGCTAATGGCAGGAGGAGACACTCTTCAGGTCTGACTTCCTACCACCCTGGCTGTATTTCTTCCATGTTCCAGTTGATAAATGCCTTCGGCAGTAGGATATATTGGATCCTTTCAACATCCTGTGACATGGTCAGAGCATATTATCACCCCTACACTCTTGTTGGAAAAAAAAAAACCCTGGGGCTCTGAAAAGTGATTTGACCCACCCCAAAGCCACAGTGCCAGGGAACAGTATTGGCAGAACTAGGGCCCAGACCTGGCTGTCCTCCCCATCTCTGTCTTGTCTTGCTACAAGTTTAGGGTTGGTCCCTGTGCCCACCGCCCTGTGGAGGGCAGAGCTGAGCGCTCCTCTCTTCTGCCCCCAGTTGCTCATCGGGAACTTTGGCCTCAGCTTCGAGCAAGCCCGAGCCCAGATGGCCCTGTGGACGGTGCTGGCGGCTCCCCTGTTCATGTCCACAGACCTGCGTACCATCTCCGCCCAGAACGTAGACATCCTACAGAATCCACTCATGATCAAAATCAACCAGGATCCTTTAGGCATCCAGGGACGCAGGATTCTCAGGGTACTGGGGTCTGGGGGCAGGGAAGGAGGGGAAGGTGAGAGACTGGGCTTGCCTGAAAACAAGGCTGCAAGCCGGAGATTAAGGGGTCGGGATCGGGGTCTCTGAAATCCACTCGGTCCCTCCTGGTTGCGTTTGGTCGGAGGCTCTACTGGCAGCTGCTCTGACCGTCCCCTGCTTACCCGGGTAATAGCAGGGCCAGAGCAGGACAGCTCATGGGACTGGGGGAAGGGAGACATCACCACAAATGCCCGTGGGAACAGCGTGGCCCCCTGGTTTGGAAGTATTAATACGAGACGTCCGCACAAGTCTGGCAGAGAACTGGGGCTTGCCTTAGAGTTCAGGACTTGCTTGAACCAAGGAGTATAACTAAGTACTAGTAGTAGGGTTTACTAGTTTTTGAGCACCTGCTATGTGCTAGGCATTCTAGATGCCTTTTCTCAGAAGGTAGATGCTCCTTCCTGCTTTTACAAATGAGGAAACGTAACTGAAGTGCCTCGGTGACCTCGTCCCGAGCCCACACAGTTGGTGAGTCGCACAACAGGACTAGAGGCCGGCAGCGTCGCCGCAAAGCTTGTGCTCTCTGCACAGAACCCTTGCCCCTCTGGTGAAAAGAGTCTCCACCACTCTAGAAGGCACCCTTTGAGCCAGTGATGCCCAGAGGCGGCGTCTGATCCTGCAGAGGTGGCTGTGGAAGGGGGATGCCCGGCCCAGAGACCTCCTTCTGGCGGATGGGGCTTCCCCCTCCTGGCTCCTCAGGGCGGAGCTCATTCCCACTGGACTGTGCCCTCCGGTCTAGAGCCAGGGGCTGTCCACGGGTGTCCCTCCTGTTACCCTGCGAGCTGTCTGACATTAGGACCTCAGGCAGCATTTGTCACGTCCAAATGGGGCCTAGCACAGAGGAAGTGTCCAGGAGCGTCTGTTGAGTCAGGAAAGGAAAGAAGGAAGGAAGAAGGGAAGAAAGAGAAAAGAGGAAGGAAGGTGGAGTTAGAGGAGTTGGTGCTGGAGGGCTGTCTTTCCACCGCTAAGCTGCTGTGGGCTGGCGGGACCCAGAGCTCAAGGGAGGGTGGGGAAGGGGGCTTCGGGGCCTGCTGAGCAGAGGCCCCAGCCAGTTAGCCATCTTCCATGCCCAGGAGAAATCCCACATTGAAGTGTACTTGCGGCCCCTGGCCAATGAGGCCAGCGCCATCGTCTTCTTCAGCCGCAGGACAGACATGCCTTATCACTACCATTCGTCCCTTGCCCACCTGAACTTCAGCAGCTCCGTGCTGTATGAGGTGAGTGCTCTGCTGTCTCAGGACTTCGGGCTTCCCTGGGGGCGCTGCTGAGTCCTCACTCAGACACCCGTCCCCCTAAGCCGTGGGTCCTCTGGCTGGTGCGGTTCTCTGCTCCAGTGCTTTCAAGCTACACAGATGAACTGCTGTGTGTAGCCGAGTCCTGCCACCCCCCAAGGTCATGGCTTCCCCTCTTCGGTCTTGCTGGCACGTCTCTCGGGTTCTCACCCCCGCCTGTGCTTAGGTACCGCTTGGCTTGGCCAGAGGGGACGTGATTCGGGGGTTCACGCTCCCACTTCTGTAGGGCACACTGGAGGCTCCACACAGGCAGGCCTAAGTCCAGGTGTTTACATCCTCTGTGGGGTGGGGTGGGGTGGGGTCCGTGCAGCCATCCTTAGGGTGGCATTGGTGCTGACCTCCCCCTGCAGGCCCAGGACGTCTACACGGGTGACATCATCAGTGGCCTCCAGGACAAAACGAACTTCACCGTGATCATCAACCCTTCGGGGGTGGTGATGTGGTACCTGTACCCCATCAGGAAGCTGGGGATGCCCCAGCAGTGAGGGGCTGGGCCAGTGACAGGCTGTGGAGGCACCACTGAGCCTGGGCCATGGAGGGTCCGTGTGCGGAGGGCCAGTGAGGTGGGGTTCTCTGCTACCCAGGTCTGCTCGGTGACCCGACCTCATCAGACTCGGGGTGCAAGCTGAGGGCCAGGTGCCACTCCCTGCTGGAGCATGAACTCTCCAGGAAACTTGTCTCGGGGAGACTTCCTGTGGCTTTGTGGGCCTCTACCGTGTCTGCACAGCCCCACAGATACTGCTGAACAGCTCGGTCAGCCTCCCCTGTGGGGACAGGCAGGGACATGCATATCTGTCAGGACACGAGCCTTGGACCTTCTGTTTGTTGATTGTGAAATTAGGAATTTTGGGAATTTTTCTTATAATTAGGAGGAGAGCTCTGATCTCTTGTCAGGAATCCTCATGAATTATGTGACTGACTTTCTTGCCTGGAGAAGGCCTTGCAGGCTGACGCGGCCTGGGAGTGACCTTGGCTCCTTCGGGTCACCAATAAAGCTGTTTTTCTGTCAAGCAGTTGCAACGTGGACCTGGGTCATGGGCGGTAGGGACTCTGGGGAGCACGGCACGAGGTGCCGGTGTCAGATTGCGCCTCACAGGGAACACGTATGGCATTGTCCGGCCCCTCACTCCACAGTGACCGGCAGATCGCACTTCTGACCGTGCCACTTCTGACCGTGCCAGGCTCGCCTCCCACCCCAGGCCATCCCTGCTCCGCCCAGCATCGTGGAGGTGACAGCACAGAGCGGCCGGCTACTGATGTCCCAGGCCCTCTCCCCGACCCCGTCCACGTGTTACAGGCTCTGCCTGNTGACCGGCAGATCGCACTTCTGACCGTGCCACTTCTGACCGTGCCAGGCTCGCCTCCCACCCCAGGCCATCCCTGCTCCGCCCAGCATCGTGGAGGTGACAGCACAGAGCGGCCGGCTACTGATGTCCCAGGCCCTCTCCCCGACCCCGTCCACGTGTTACAGGCTCTGCCTGATGACCACACTCAGTGGCCCCTCGGCCGCACAGGGAGAGGCCCTGGTCTGCTGAGGGGTGCTGCGTCACTGTCTGGGCTTCAGGCGCCCTCCCCCTTTCTGACAGGCCCTCAGCGGCGCCCCTGGCTGGAGCTGCTGAGGGCAGTGAGCGCTGCCTGTCCCCCACAGGGCCCACACAGCTTGCCCTGTGCCCATCAGTGCTCCCAGCTCCCCGCTGAGCTTCTCTCCTAACCTGGGTGAGAGGACTTTCAGATCCCTCAGCTGTGTCCAAAGGAAGGTCCAGGGGCTCTCTCTGTGACCTGAGGTATATTTCCTGCTCCTCCTCCTAGGGAAAGGGGTATCCAAGGAACGGCTGGTTCTTGACTTCGGTTCCTCGTCCCCAAGCCCTCTCTTTAGCTAAGGCCTCAGGGCGTCTGTCTTCCAAGGCGGCTCTCGTCCCCTTTGGAAAGGGCAGCAGAGCAGGCGAGGTGGGTTCTCCTTGTGCTCTGGAGCACACACTGGGGCACCCAGGCCCCAGGCTTTGCGTTGTCCTCCCTGTAGAAACTCTCCTGGGGGCTCTCCCATGTTCCCTTCCGCGGGGGTCTGAGGTCCTTATGTGGTGGAAAGGTCTCTCAAGTGTGCATTTTATAGGGTAATTTAAGGTCTCTGGAGTCCAGGGTCATCAGAGGAAGCTCCCTTTTCCCGGTTGATGTCTTGAGGCTGTGGGTCACTCGGGAGGACCGACGCCTGCTTAGCCCAGGCCTCTGCCCTCTGAGGTCTGTCAGCTCCAGCTCTTGGTCATAGTGCTGTTTGAGCCAAATGGAACGGTCTGGGCAGGAACACTTCTTTTGCCAGTCCCAGGAAAGAAATCTTTCCCACCACCCTGGGATGTGGTATTAGCAACTGAGAACAACAGACTTGGGGCCTGGGGCCAGGGGTCAGCCTGGATTTGACCAGCTGATTACTGTGCCCTTCCAGACCCAGAGATAGTTTTTACTTGCTGTATAGCTTTATCCTGAGGTACCTGATTAATACTGTAGCTTTAGCCTTTATTCTCTTAACACGCGGTGTGCCTGTCTTCTACGACATTGTTTTACTGCCTTTCACCAAAGGCCAGTTTGGAACTCAGTTATTTTTCCCAAGTTCAGCCTTGTTTGGACCCAAGAGTACCCCTTCTGTTTTTTTTTTTTTTTTTTTTTTTAAGTTTTATTTTGGAAATTTTTAAAAATAAAAATAAACTGGTAATTAAGCCTTCATGTACCCATCACCCAGATCCAACAACCATCAACCTGTGCCATTGTTTTATCTCTCCCATCCCACACATACTTTTTTGCATGTGAGCCACAGTATTTGAGAGCAAATCAAAGAAAACTCTAAACACCACTGTGTAGCTCTAACCGATCATAGGCCCTTGAAAAGAATATATGTCCTTAATAAAAATTTTAATCTGATGACCGGTCTGTGTTCAGTTCAGTTGCCCTGTCGTGTCCGACTCTTTGCGACCCCATGAATCACAGCATGCCAGGCCTCCCTGTCCATCACCAACTCCCGGAGTTCACTCAGACTCATGTCCATCAAGTCCGTGATGCCATCCAGCCATCTCATCCTCGGTCGTCCCCTTCTCCTCCTGCCCTCAATCCCTCCCAGCATCAGAGTCTTCCAATGAGTCAACTCTGCATGAGGTGGCCAAAGTACTGGAGTTTCAGCTTTAGCATCATTCCTTCCAAGGAACACCCAGAGCTGATCTCCTTTAGGATAGACTGGTTGGATCTCCTTGCAGTCCAAGGGACTCTCAAGAGTCTTCTCCAACACCACAGTTCAAAAGCCTCAATTCTTCGGCACACCGCTTTCTTCACAGTCCAACCCTCACATCCATGTATGACCACTGGAAAAACCATAGCCTTGACTAGACGGACCTTAGTCGGCAAAGTAATGTCTCTGCTTTTCAATGTGCTGTCTAATCTGTATTCAGTTTTTGCCAAATGTAGTTTTTTAGGGTTTTTTTCTTTTTTGTTTTTGGCCACGCTGTGCAGCTTGCAGGATCACAGTTCTCTTGACCAGATATTGAACCCAGGCTATGGCAGTTGTAGCCCAGAATCCTAACCACTAGGCCCCCGGAGATCTCCCACCGGATGTCTCCAAAATATTTTTCTATAGTTTATTTGGATCAGAATCCAAGCAAAGGGTCAAAAAAGTGGTCCAGTAAGAACCACTGAAAGTTTCTCATTCTATAAAAGCAATGAAAAATCTGCCATATATAATCAGAATTAGCTTTAAACTCTAGAAATTAATCAAAGGATTCCAGTAACCCAGAGAGTGCTCAGTTAAGAAAGACAGTAGAGTGTTGGTAAGAACAGTAAGCTCTGTAGAGTTTTTAATTTACCCTAGTACCAGATATTGTCTCGGGGCTAAACAGCATATTAAAAAGCAGAGATATCACTGATGACAAAGGTACATACAGTCAAAGCTATGGTTTTTTCAGTAGTCATGGGTGGATGTGAGAGTTGGACCATAAAGTTGAACCCTGAAGAAATGATGCTTTCGAACTGTGGTGCTAGAGAAGACTCTTGGGACTGCAAGGAGATTAAACCAGTCAATCTGAAAGGAAATCAACCCTGAATATTCATTGTAAGGATTGATGGTGAAGCTGAAGTTCCAATACTTTGGCCACCTTATGCAAAGAACTGACTCATTGGAAAAGACCTTGATGCTGGGAAAGACTGAGGGCAGGGGGAGAAGAGAGTGGCAGAGGATGGGATGGTTGGATGGCATCATCGACTCAGTGGACGTAAGTTTGATAAACTCCGGGATATAGTGACGGACAGGGAAGCCTGGCGTGCTGCAGTCCATGGGTGGCAAGCGACTGAACAACAACATAAGTCAGCTGTTTAAAACATGTTCAAAGAACTACAGGAAACCATGTCCAAAGAGCTAGAGGAAGGAATAGCGTCTCACCAAATGGAGAATACCAGTAAAGAGACAGAGCTTACAGAAGAGAACCAAATAGAAACTCTAGAGTTGAAATGTATAATAACTGAGATAAAAATTTCACTAGAGGGGCTCAGCAGACATAACCACACAGAAGAAAAGCCAACAAACTTGAAGATAGGTCCATAGAAGCTAACCTGTCCCAGGGATAGAAAGGAAGATGAAAAATTAATAGGCTCAGAGACTTGTGAGATACCAAGCAGCACAGACACGAGGAGAGAAAGGATGAAAGGATATAGAAGCAATGGATGAAAACTTTGCATATTTGATGATAAATACTAATCTACACATCAAGGAGCTCAACGAACAACCAGTAGGATAAAGTCAGAGATCCATATGTCAACACATCATCATCAAACTCTCAGAAGACAAAGTCTTCCCTGATGGCTCAGCAGTAAAGAATTTACCTGCAATGCAGGAGACCCAGGTTCAATCCCTGGGTGGGGAAGATCCCTTGGAGGGAATGGCAACCCACTCCAGTATTCTTGGGAAATAAATCCCATGGGATTTATCCCATGGGAAAAAAATCCCATGGAAAAAGAAGCCTGGAGGCCTACAGTCCAAAGGGTCACAAAGAGACATGACTGAGCGGCAGACCATATCATATGTCATAACCAGAAGATAAAGGGAAAATTTTGAAAGTCGGAAGTGACTCATCACATACGAGGGAATACACCTTGAGATGAATGAGAATGACCATGAAACACCAAAAATACTAAAACAGAACATACTAAAGCTTATGGAGTCAAAGTAATAACCAGAGGGAAATTAATAGCCATAATTTGCCCATGTTAAAACCAACCTACACAATGGGAGAAAATACCTGCAATTCATGTATCTGATAAGGGACTTGTATTTAAAATATACTGAGACATTGTAACTCAATAAAAAGGCAACCTAATTTCCAACTGGGCACAGGATCTGAAAAGACATTTTACCAAGGAAGATTTGCAAACAGCCAATACTCACTAAATGTAAATGAAAACAGCAGTGAGATACCACTTCACCCCAAAAGGATGACTAGAAAGAGTCAGATAATAAGTGTTGACAAGGATATGGAGAAACTGGGACCTTCATATGCTGCTGGCAGGAATGTAAAACCATATGCCAAGCAACCCAGAAGCCTTACCCAGCCATGCATCAGGTAATAGGCATAGACTTCAGTCCGGACTGTAGAAAGTGGCCTCTGAACTGGCCCCAGTCCCTCTCAGCCACAGTCTGGGAGACCCTGGAGAATGAATGCTGTCTTAGACAATCACCCACAGACGGGAGAGCCTTTGTGGAAGTCTAGGTTTCCAGTGGAGAAGTTCCAGAGCACTGCTGCAGAAAGGAAATAGTGGTTTGGACACACTGGAGGGGAAAAGAGGAAGACTTACCACACCACCCCTCCCTCAAGGCAGCACAGCTCTGCCCAGGGAGGCGTTCTCGGCCCTCGATTTCTCCCACATGGACTGTAGAAAGTGGCCTCTGAACTGGCCCCAGTCCCTCTCAGCCACAGTCTGGGAGACCCTGGAGAATGAATGCTGTCTTAGACAATCACCCACAGACGGGAGAGCCTTTGTGGAAGTCTAGGTTTCCAGTGGAGAAGTTCCAGAGCACTGCTGCAGAAAGGAAATAGTGGTTTGGACACACTGGAGGGGAAAAGAGGAAGACTTACCACACCACCCCTCCCTCAAGGCAGCACAGCTCTGCCCAGGGAGGCGTTCTCGGCCCTCGATTTCTCCCACAGGGGAAGCGTGTGGGCGCGCACCTGACTTCCTGGCTGTGCCAAAGAGGCACACTTCTCTCACTCCACCCAGAGGCCAGGGTCATGGCTGCCTGATGCGGGAGTGGGAAAAGGCTGGGAGAGGGGCCGATAGGACTCGTGGAGGGCATTAAAGGATGCAGATCCCACTACCTGTGCTGCAGGCTCCACAGAGCCTGCCGTGAGCTGCTGGGGACTCCTTGCCTGCAGGCCCCCCCACCTGTCTCATAGGCCGCCCA
>SJYX01013988.1:92378-106458 GCA_006410675.1 Oreotragus oreotragus | reverse complement strand
CACCTCATGTGAAGAGTTGACTCATTGGAAAAGACTGTGATGTTGGGAGGAATTGGGAGCAGGAGGAGAACAGGATAACAGAGGATGAGTTGGCTGGATGGCATCAAAACTCGACTGTTGTGAGTTTGAGTGAACTCTGGGAGTTGGTGATGGACAGGGAGGCCTGGCGTTCTGCAATTCACAGGGTCGCAAAGAGTCGGACACGACTGAGCAACTGAACTGAACTGAACTGAATGGGAAACCTATATGCAGGTCAGGAAGCCACAGTTAGAACTGGACATGGAACAACAGACTGGTTCCAGATCAGAAAAGGAGTACGTCAAGGCTGTATATTGTCACCCTGCTTATTTAATTTATATGCAGAGTACATCATGAGAAACGCTGGGCTGGAAGAGGCACAAGCTGGAATAAAGATTGCCAGGAGAAATATCAATAACCTCAAATATGCAGATGACACCACCCTTATGGCAGAAAGTGAAGAGGAGCTAAAGAGCCTCTTGATGAAAGTGAAAGAGGAGAGTGAAAAGGTTGGCTTAAAGCTCAACATTCAGAAAACTAAGATCATGGCATCTGGTCCCATCACTTCATGGGAAGTAGATGGGGAAACAGTGGAAACAGTGTTAGACTTTATTATTGGGGGCTCCAAAATCACTGAAGATGGTGATACAGCCATGAAATTAAAAGACACTTACTCCTTGGAAGGAATGTTATGACCAACCTAGAGAGCATATTCAAAAGCAGAGACATTACTTTGCCAAGAAAGGTCCATCTAGTCAAGGCTATGGTTTTTCCAGTGGTCATGTATGGATGTGAGAGTTGAACTGTGAAGAAAGCTGAGCACCGAAAAATCGATGCTTTTGAACTGTGGTGTTGGAGAAGACTCTTGAGCGTCCCTTGGACTGCAAGGAGGAGATCCAACCATTCCAGTCTGAAGGAGATCAGTCCTGGGTGTTCATTGGAAGGACTGATGCTAAAGCTGAAACTCCAGTACTTTGGCCACCTCATGCGAAGGGTTGACTTTTTGGAAAAGACTCTGATGCTGGGAGGGATTGGAGGCAGGAGGAGAAGGAGACGACAGAGGATGAGATGGCTGGAGGCATCACCGACTCGATGGACATGAGTTTGGGTGAACTCTGGGGGTTGGTGATGGACAGGGAGGCCTGGCGTGCTTCGATTCATGGGGTCACAAAGAGTCGGACATGACAGAGCGACTGAACTGAATTGAATGACATATGATGCTGAGCATCTTTTTATATGCTTACTTGCCATCCATATATCTTCTTTGGTGAAACAGCTGTTCAGATCTTGTACCCATTTTCTTTTTGGCTGTGCTGGGTCTTCGTTGCTGTGCACGGGTTTTTTCTAGTTGAGCCAAGCGGGGGCTACTCTCTTGTTGCGGAGCACAGGCTCTCGAGTGTTAGGGCTTCAACAGTTGTGGAGCACGGCACTTGGAAGATTCCACAAGATTCCGTGGCAGGTGGAATCCTCCCAGACTAGGCTCTAACCTGTGTCTTCTTCCATTGGCAGGTGGATTCTTAACCACTGGACCACCAGGAAATTTCCTCCTGCCCGTTTTTAATTGGGTCATTTTTCTTATTGTTCAGTTGTAGGAATTATTTATATATTTTGGATATTGGTCCTTTACCAGATGTCTTTTGCAAATATTTTCTCCAAGTCTGTGGCTTTTTTCACTTTCTTAATAGTGTCCATCACAGAGCAGAATTTTTTAATTTTAATAAAATCCGACTTAACAATTTTTTCTTTCATGGATGGTGATTTTTGGTGTTGTTGGTTGTTGTTCCTAAACACTCATTGCAAAGCCAAGGTCATTAGTTGTTCTCTTATGTTATCTTCAGGAGTTTTATACTTTAGCATTCACATTAGGTCTTTGATGCACAGTGACTTAATTTTTGTAAAATATCTGTGTCTAGATTTTTTTTNTGGTGATTTTTGGTGTTGTTGGTTGTTGTTCCTAAACACTCATTGCAAAGCCAAGGTCATTAGTTGTTCTCTTATGTTATCTTCAGGAGTTTTATACTTTAGCATTCACATTAGGTCTTTGATGCACAGTGACTTAATTTTTGTAAAATATCTGTGTCTAGATTTTTTTTACATGTGCATATCCAGTTTTTCCAGTGCCATTTGTTGAAAAGGCTATCCTTTGCCCACTGCATTGTCTTTCTTTTTCAAAGATAAGTTGATTACATTTGTGTGGTCTGTTTCTAGGCTTTCTATTCTGTTTCGTTAAGGTTTGTCTATTCTTTCACCAACACCATACTGTCTTGATTATTGTAGCTTTATAGTCTTGGATAGAGACAGTTTTCCAACTTTGTTGCCATTCTTTGATATTGGATTGGCTGTTACTGGTCTTTTGCTTCTTCATATAAAATCTAGAATCAGTTGGTTGATACCTACAAGATAACTTGCTAGAATTTTGATTAAGATTATGTTGAATCAATAGACCAAATTAGGAAGAACTGGCAACTTGACAATATTGATTTTTCCTATCCATGTACATGGACTAGTTTCCTTACTAAGACTGGACCATAAAGGCCTTCCTGGTTGGGGCATCAAAACAACACAGGGGAGGCTTCCCTGGTGGTTCAGCGGCTAAGAGTCTGAGCTCCCAAAGCAAGGGGCCGGGATTCAATCTCTGGTCAGGGAACTAGATCCCACATGCTACAACTAAAAGATCTTGCATGCAGCAACTAAGACTCAGTGCCATGAAATAAATATTTTTAAAAACAAAACAACGCAGGCATCCCCTTCTTCAGGAAGCCTACAGAGCCAGCTCAAGCTGGCCAGAACTCCTCCCCCAAACCCTGTGCAGACCTCTATCAACTGCACTTTTGTCTGGAATTAGAAGTGTCTCTCTTACTGGTCATCAGGTTAAAGCCAGGAGTCTATGCCAGAATGAGGTCTGATGGAGAAACCCAAGCTTGAGCAGAAATATTTCTAAAATAGTTCCTATACTGAGGTATGCCAAGGCCATATCAGAGGTCTGAGGACCAGGGAAAATAAGACCAGCAGAGCAAGCCAACAGGGGGAGGTCTAGACAACCTCCCCAGGGGGACCACACAGAGGGTGAAGCACCTACCTGCTTCCATCTTACTTTTAGGGGTGGGTGGAGTCCAGGATAAGGTGGACACTTGGGATATGTAATGAAATTATCTATCTCTGGAGCAGTCTGTGTAATCCTCAAGATCAGGCTGTGTCAGATTCCTCAGAGTAGAGGACTGGCAGAAAGCAGCCTCAGTACACACTTAAGCTGAACTGATCCTTAGTGAGCTCATGGCAATACAGTATGGGGCAGTACAACAAACAAGTGGTCACTCCACAAGCTCTCACATCGGTTTACTCTGGCCTGCCTCTTCACAGAGAGTCAGAGAACAGGCTTCCTTGACTTGGACAAGTGCTCCATCAAGAGGATTCGGAGACCTCAGCACTAAGACCCAACTCTCTGGGAATCAGACAAGTGCGGAGGCCACCCTGAAGCTGAGAGCCTGGGTATATCCAAGCTGGGATGGATGGGTACATCCCTCCTGGGAGCCCCCAAGGGACCAGCACCAGGAGATGCATGTCAGCGATGCCCTCAGAAATGGAGAGAGCCAGGGGCACGGCCAAGGTATGCAACAGCAAGCAGGCTTTAATCGAGGGTGTCTAAGCAGGGTGACCCTAGCCTCTTCGGTTCCAGCGATTTCTCTTTTCTGCTCAGGTCAGAGGCAGGAAGAAGGCCGGTTTTCTGAAGAGAGTCAGTCTCCATCCCCAAGCTGTTTTATGTGCCAGTTCACAGCTCTCTCACTCTAGTTGGCTTGCAGTCTGTTTTCAAGCATCTTCCTTCCCTGAGGACAGGAGTCATCTTCTCACCTTCATCTACGTTTTGAGGCACTAGGTATAAGGGAAGGCACCTGGAATTAAGCTGCCGTTACACTAGCTGTCCCCTCTGCCTAGGGCACTCTTCCCCAGATATCTGCATGGCCACCTCCTTCATCTCCTTCACCCTTCAGGTCGTTACTGAAATGTCACCTTCTCAACAAGACACGATCTGCTCCCTCTGCCAGCCCCCAGGGTTCCCAGTCTCCCTTACTTTGCTCCATATTTTTCACAGCTCTCAATAAGGTGTCTGTCTTTGCTTTTTCTGCAGTTTGAATGTGATACACCTAGTTATGTCATCACATTACATAATATATAACACATATAGTATATATACATATAGACAGTGTTTTAGTATTACGAGAACGTTAGCTCCATAAGAGCAGGAATTTTCGTTCATTTTGTTGAACACAAAGCACACAGAGGGCTTCCCTGTTGCCTCAGTGGTAAAGAATCTGCCTGCAATATAGGAGACTCGGGTTGGATCCCTGGGTTGGGAGGATCCCCTGAAGAAGGAAATGGCCACCCACTCCAGTATTCTTGTCTGGGAAATCCCATGGACGGAGGAGCCTGGCGGGCTACAGTCCATGGGGTCGCCAAGAGTCAGACACGACCTAGTGAGCAAACCACCACCACCGAAGCTCACAGAAATGGCACACAAAAAGCACTCAGCAAGCAAGCGTGTGAGTGGAAAGGGAAACCCACGTTCAGATCCCGCCCCGTCAGTCATTAGCCGGCTGTATGCCTTTGGTAATTTGTTTCTCCCTCAACCGCGGTTTCTTCATTTATGAGATTGGAGTCCAAGCACCCACCTCACTGGATTATGCATGTGAAGTGCCTGTCGGGATGCTAGGCATGGAGAGATAGTTAAAACCATTTTGGCCAATTGATATAATCACTGCCTCTCAAACTCTTCACCTTCCATCTGTTATAAGTACCCGTTACTCAGGGCCATCACAGAGGCAATTAATGCATCAGAGCCTTCAACTCTGAGGCTGTGATGAGGGCAGGAGGGCATGAGGCCATGAAGAGCCAAAGATCTTGGGATTCTCTTTTTCCCAGGCTACTTGAGCTGACTCAGGGGCAGCTGACCCCAGACTCTCAGCTTTCAGTTATATGGCAGCCACAGATCTGGAGCCAGTCTTCTGGTCCTGTGAGAAATCTGAGCCCTCCTTTGACCTGCTAAACCACCTCTGACACACTTGATTTTCTAAGCCCTCTGATCAGGTCTGCAGCAGGGAAAGGGACTCAGCTCACCAGGACCTCACAGGTGTGTGGAGAAGATCAGGCCACTGTGTGCACACGAACACCTCCTACCACTTGGCACCTGTGGGATGAAAAGGAGATGCTCAAAGAGCAGTTCCCAAGTCAGAGGTTAGGGTCCCATATCCTGCCTCCACTGCTCAACAGTTGGGATTCTTTGGTTTCCTAAGATCTCCGAGCTTCATCGTGCTTAGCAGTAACATGAAGATAGTAACACCTCACTGGATTGGTACGGTGAGACACAGTTCTGAAATGCTTTAGCATGTGCCTGGCGCCTCATTACGTCATTTTCAAACACCAGATGAGTTCTATAGGACCACCTCATCAGTGGTGGGTTAGGCCAGTAGGAAGCATACAAACTATGACTGTGAGATAGGAAGGAGGGAAACGCATCATGCCTTCAGGACTGTTTAGCTCAGTAGACCAGAGAGGGAACAGCTTTCTCCAAAATCTGAAAAAATAATTTTTTTGTTTGTCAATTTATTTACTAATTTCTAATTGGGGTATAGTTGATTTACAATATTATATGTTTCGGGGTACAACATAGTGATTCACAATTTTTAAAGGTTATACTCCATTTGGGAATTCCCTGGGGGTCCAGTAGTTAGAACTTGGCACTTTCAAAGCCGGGGCCCTGGTTCAGTCCCTTCTCGGGGAATTAAGATCCCACAAGACGTGCAGCACAGCCAAGAAAAAAAGATTATACTCCACTTATAGTTATGATAAAATATTGGCTAAATTCTCTGTGCTGCACAGTATATCCTTGTAACTTATTTTATACTTAGTAGTATGAACCCTACCCTTATCTTGCCCCCTCCCCTTCCCTCTCCCCAGTGATAACCACTGGTCTGTTCACTATATCTGTAAGTCTGTTTCTTTTTTTGTTATATTCACTACTTTGTTTTATCTTTTAGATTCCACAGATGAGTGATACCATATAGTATCTGTCTTTGTCTGACCTCATTCCCTTAGTATAACATCCTCTAGGTCCATTCGTGTTGTTGCAAATGGCAACATTTCATTCTTTATTATGGTTGAGTAGTAGGCCATTGTGCATGTGCGTGTGTGTGTATCACATCCTTTTTATTCATGCATCTGTTGATTGACACTTAGGTTGCTTCCATATCTTGGCTATTGTAAATAATGCTACTATGAACACCGGCATGTAAATATCTTTGTGAAATAGTGTTTTCATTCTCTTCAGATAATGAAATTCCAGGAGTGAAATTGCAGATCACACGGTAGTTCTACTTTTAGTTTTTTGAGGACACTCCATACGGTTTTCTAGAGTGGCTACACCGATTTATATTCCCACAAATAGTTTAGGAAGGTTCCCTTTTCTTCACATCCTCACCAACACTTGTTACAAAGTCTGAAACTTTAATTTCTTTTAAAAAAATATTTCTTGATTTGGCTGCACCAGGTCTTAGTTGAGGCCTGCAAGATATTTGATCTTCATTGTGTCATGTAGGATCGTTAGTTGCGACTTGAGAACTCTTATTTGTGGCATGCGGGATCTGGTTCTCCAGCCAGGGATGGAAACTGGGCCATCTGCATTGGGTGCCTGGAGTCTTAGTCACTGCACTGGACCACCAGGGAAGTCCCTGAAATTTTAATTTCTAATCCTCTCTGTCCGCCAAACATAACTGATTCTGCAAATTATAATCTTCAGTTGATGACCAGAACTCAGGGAGGTATGAATGTGTTGTACGTGTATATCGTAAACCAAGAAACACAATTTATTCATGTCTTTATTCGCTCTAGGAATGTTTATTCACCCACTCTATGCTATGCCTTCTGCTAGGGGCCCCTGCAATGAGATGCAGGCTCTGCTTTCAAGGAGCGCACAGGTTACGGAGGAGATGAGCACACAAATGATCCCAATAAGATTGGCACGGTATTTCACGAGAAACACTCCAGGTTACAATACAAGTTCAGCAGAAGTGCAATTATCCTGGAGGGCACGCATATATGTGTATGCACGCGCATGCACACGCACACAGGCGCTCAGTTGTGTCCGACTCTTTGTGACCCTATGGGCTCTAGTCATCCAGGCTCCTCTGTTCATGGGATTTCCCAGGCAGAACATTGGAGTGGGCTGCCATTTCCTACTCCAGGGGATATTCCCAACCCAGGGATGGAAACTGTGTCTCTTGTATCTCCTGCACTGCAGGTGGATTCTTTACCACTGAGCCACCAAGGAAGCCCAATTATGCTAGAAGAGGAGTTCAGAAAAAGCTCGTCTGGGTTCTTTGGAAAGATGAGTAGAACATGCAGAGAGGAAGGAAGAGGCAAAGGTCATGCTCTGCTGGATCACTCAGCTGGAGAGGTCACTGGAAGGGCCAGATCGTGCAGGGCCTTCAATACTGAGGAGCATAATGTGCCAGTCTGGGCATATGGGCAGTGCTATTGACATTCCCTTGTGCTACTGACATTCCAGTTTTCTAGACTCATACATGACTCAATGCTGGTAACTTGAAGAGGAAGAGTAGCAGCCAGCTGCTCTCTCTATCTTTTTTATTTTAAAAAAGTTACTACTTTCCCCATATAAATTTTTAATTTGGTATGTTGTATTTTCATTTTTATTCAGTTCGAGAAATTATTTATTTATTTTTTTTGGCCAAGTGGTGGCATGCAGGAGCTTATTTCCCTGACCAGGGATCAAACCCATGCCCCCTGCAGTGAAACCACTGGTCTATGCCATAGCATGGACATACTATAGTTTATTTAATATTTACTATTAACAGACATATAGGATATTTTTAATTTGGTGCCGTTAGAAACATTGAATGTAATGAAATCTTCCCACATACAACTTTGTGCACATGTGCCAGTATTTCTTCAGTTCAGTCGTTCAGTCGTGTCTGACTTTTTGCGACCCCATGGACTGCAGCACACCAGGCTTCCCTGACCATCACCAACTCCCAAGCTTACTCAAACTCATGTCCATCAAGTTGGTGATGCCATCCAGCCATCTCATCCTCTGTCATCCCCTTTTCCTCCCACCATCAATCTTTCCCAGCATCAGGGTCTTTCCCAAGGAGTCAGCTCTTCACATCAGGTGGCCAAAGTATTAAAGTTTCAGCTTCAGCATCAGTCCTTCCAATGAATATTCAGGGTTGATTTCCTTTAGGATTGAATAGTTTGATCTCCTTTCAGTCCAAGGGACTCTCTCAAGAGTCTTCACCAACACCACAGTTCAAAAGCATCAATTCTTTGGTACTCAGCTTTCTTTATAGTCCAACTCTCACATCCATACATGACTATTGGAAAAACCAGACCTTTGGCTAGATGGACCTTTGTTGGCAAAGTGATGCCTCTGCTTTTAAATATGCTGTCTAAGTTGGTCATAACTTTTCTTCCAAGGAGTAAGCATCTTTTAATTTCATGGCTGCAGTCACCATCTGCAGTGATTTTGGAGACCAAGAAAATAAAGTCTGTCACTGTTTCCATTGTTTCCCCATCTATTTGCCATGAAGTGATGGGACCAGATGCCATGATCTTCATCTTCTGAATGTTGAGCTTTAAGCCAACTTTTTCATTCTCCTCTTTCACTTTCATCAAAATGCTCTTTAGTTCTTCTTCACTTTCTTCCATAAGGGTGTTGTCATCTGCATATCTGAGGTTATTGATATCTCTCCCAGCAGTCTTGATTCCAGCTTCCGCTTCATCCAGCACGGCATTTCTTGTGATGTACTCTGCATATAAGTTAAATAAGCAAGGTGACAACATACAGCCTTGATGTACTCCTTTCCTGATTTGGAACCAATCTGTTGTTCCATGTCCTATTCTAACTGTTGCTTCTTGACCTGCATACAGATTTCTCAGGAGGCAGGTCAGATGGTCTGGTATTCCCACCTCTTTCAGAATTTTCCACAGTTTGTTGTGATCCACACAAAGGCTTTGGGGTAGTCAATAACGCAGAAGTAGATGTTTTTCTAAAACTCTCATGCTTTTTAGATGATCCAGCAGATGTTGGCAATTTGATCTCTGGTTCCTCTGCCCGTTCTAAGTCCAGCTTGAACATCTGGAAGTTCACGGCTCACATACTGTTGAAGCCTATTTGGAGAATTTTGAACATTACTTTACTAGCGTGTGAGGAAATGGCAATCCACTTCAGTACTATTGCCTGGAAAATCCCATGGACAGAGGAGCCTGGTAGGCTACAGTCCCTGGGGTCACAGAGTCGGACATGACTGAGCGACTTCATTTCATTTCATTTCATTTTGAGCATTCTTGAGCATTGCCTTTCTTTGGGATTGGAATGAAAACTGGCCTTTTCCAGTCCTGTGGCCACTTCTTAGTTTTCCAAATTTGCTGGCATGTTGAGTGCAGCACTTTCACAACATCATCTTTTAGGATTTGAAATAGCTCAACTGGAATTCCATCACCTCCACTAGCTTTGTTCGTAGTGATGCTTCCTAAGGCCCACTTGACTTAGCATTCCAGGATGTCTGGCTCTAGGTGAGTGACCACACCATCGTGGTTATCTGGGTCACGAAGATCTTTTTTGTATAGTTCTTCTGTGTATTCTTGCCACCTCTTCTTAATATCTTCTGCTTCTGTTAGGTCCATACCGTTTCTGTCCTTTATTGTGCTCATCTTTGCATGAAATGTTCCCCTGGTATCTCTAATTTTCTTGAAGAGATCTCTAGTCTTTCCCATTCTATTGTTTTCCTCTATTTCTTTGCATTGATCACTGAGGAAGGCTTTCTTATCTCTCCTTGCTATTCTTTGGAACTCTGCATTCAAATGGGTACATCTTTCCCTTTCTTAGGGATGGATATTGAGTGAAGCTGCTAAATCAAGAGTAGAAATATTTTAACTTTTAAAAGGTACTTGGGGAAGCTTCCCTGGTACTCCAGTGGCTGAGACTCCACACTCTCAATCCAGAGGCCCCAGGTTCAAGCCCTGGTCAGGGAATTATATTCCACATGCCAAAACTAAGACTTGGTACAGCCAAATAAATAAATATTTTTAAAAGAAATGGAATGGCCCAGTGAGACCAAGTTACTATAGTTCTCATTGCAGTACAACTTTGAACAGGGTTGAGAAATTCCAGCTCATGCTGAAAGAGCTCTATGGCCACATATCTGAATATTATTGGTCCATGGGCCATAGTTTTAGATCTGCAAGAGCTGGGTTCCTTTACTAGAAAAATACAGAGTCCAGAAACCCAGACCATCCCTTGCCAGCTGGGCTGCCTTTGTGCAGTGATTTCCATGGCAGCCTACACCAGTTTCTCACTTGGATGGATGCCACTCACAAGCAGTTTGTAACAAGGAGCATGGGAAAAGGCCTAAGGTGGAAGTCATCTCATCGACTGTCTCAATCTTTTTAATGCTTCTGAATCTTTGAGATAAAAATTGTTTTTCATTTCAAATTTCATTTGTCTAACACAAGTCAAGTTCAACATCTTTTCATGCTTCTTGACATGTGGAATCTTCCCAAAGCAGGGATTGAACCCGTGCCCCCTGCATTCGAAGGTGGACTCTTATCCACTGTGCCACCAAGGAAGTCCTCAAATGTTTCCTGAGGCTATTGCCTCAGTTAATTGAGAATTCACATCTTTTGTCCATATTTTCTTTTGAGTTGATTTGTAAAGTTCTTCTTATTATTTGACTACAATTATTTTGTTTAATATATATGTTGGCAATTAGTTCCTCCTAGTCTAGTCGGAGAAGGCAATGGCGCCCCACTCCAGTCCTCTTGCCTGGAAAATCCCATGGTCGGAGGAGCCTTTAGGCTGCAGCCCATGGGGTCACACAGAGTCGAACATGACTGAGTGACTTCACTTTGACTTTCCACTTTCATGCATTGGAGAAGGAAATGGCAGCCCACTCCAGTGTTCTTGCCTGGAGAATCCCAGGGACGGGGGAGCTGGTGGGCTGCCGTCTGTGGGGTCGCACAGAGTCGGACACGACTGAAGCGACTTAACAGCAGCAGCAGTCTATTGCCTATCTTCTAACTTTGGTCACACAGAAGTTTAAAATTTTGATATAGTCAGATTTATCACTGTTTTCCTCTATTGCTTCATTGTTTTTGGTCTTCTTAAAGAAGGCCTCCCCTACCTTTAGATATCATTTTCAATGGCTGCACAACATTTCATTGTATAATTTGTGAAATTCTCTCTTACTACTGAAAATTTACGTTGTTATATCCCTCCACTAATATAAATAATGCTATGAAAAATAAATGTTCAACTTGATTTTTAAAAAATTTTGGCCATGCCACATGGCATGTGGGATCTTAGTTTCCCAACCAGGGATCAAACCCATGCCCTTTGCGTTGGAAGCATGAAGTCTTAACTACTGGATTTCTAGGGAAATCCCTCAACTTGATATTTTTAACATATATCTTCAGTTCAGTTCAGTCGCTCAGTCGTGTCCAACTCTTTGCAACCCCATGAATCACAGCACGCCAGGCCTCCCTGTTCATCACCATCTCCCAGAGTTCACTCAGACTCACGTCCATCGAGTCGGTGATGCCATCCAGCCATCTCATCCTCTGTCGTCCCCTTCTCCTCCTGCCCCCAATCCCTCCCAGCATCAGAGTCTTTTCCAATGAGTCAACTCTTCACATGAGGTGGCCAAAGTACTGGAGTTTCAGCTTTAGCATCATTCCTTCCAAAGAAATCCCAGGGTTGATCTCCTTCAGAATGGACTGGTTGGATCTCCTTGCAACATATATCTTAGTTCCTAGCAAACTTAGCATAATGGATGTTTCTTGAATTGGAGAGGGGAAAAGCAGGGAAACGGACCCTCCTCTCAGGAGGACGAAGGAAAACCGGGGCTCTTCTTGAGTTGTGGCGGGACCCTCGGTGTTCCTCTTGAGTGGAGACAGGTATGTCGGGGAACTTCTGGAGTTGCCTCAAGGGTGTCAAGGACCCTTTCGAGGCTCAAGAGGGAAGGTGGGATTTCTCTCGAGACACCGCAGCGGAAAAGGGCCTCATCTTGTGCTGAGGGGAGAATCTCAAGGCATGTTTAAAAACATGTAATTTAAAAAGATGCAGCCAGTGTCAACCAAATTGTTGGAGAATTAGCTGCATGAATGTGCTTCTCCTTTAGCCCATCCAATCAAGAATTGGTGGTGGTGGTTTAGTTACTAAGCTGACTCTTCGCAACCCCTTGGACTGAAGCCTGCCAGGCTCCTCTGTGCATGGGATTTCCCAGGCAAGCATACTGGAGTGAGTTGCCATTTCCTTCTCCAGGGGATCTTCCTGACCCAGGGATCAGACCTGCATCTCTTGCATTGCAGGCAGATTCTTTACCAACTGAGCCACCAGGGAAGCCCACTCAAGAACTGACTAGGCCTCTGAAATCTAGGCATGGAAGGGAAGCTTCACCGTCCCTCTAAGGTTGGCCTTCCAAAGGGTATGACAACTACCTGGGATGGGACTCAGCCACCTACCTGAGTCTTCCTTCTTACTGTGACTTCAGTGTTAGGGTGCCCTTTGCTTGGCGAGTCTTCAAGGTTTAACTCTGCGAAGGTGGTATATGGACCTGAGAAGATGAGGTAGAGGGAAGAGAAGTCTCCTGCTGAGCTGCCACAGATCTGTGAGAGGCAGCTGTATTTCCAGCAGATGGAGCTTCATATGCCGGGAGTAGGGCTTCATTTCCAGCTGGTGAGGCTCCATTTCCTGCAGGAGGGGCTCCATATCCTCCAGGTAGGGCACCATATCCCCCAGGAGGGGCTCCATATCCCGCAGATGGGGCTCCATATCCCACAGGTGGGGCACCATATCCCCCAAGAGGGGCTCCATATCCCCCAGGTGGGGCTCCATATCCCCCAGGTGGGGCTCCATATCCCATAGGTGGGGCTCCATATCCCATAGGTGAGGCTCCATATCCCCCACGTGGGGCTCCATATCCTGGTTGTGGGGGTCCATAGATCACAATTGGATATGCTGAGAAGGAAAAAAAAATCAGTTACTCATTTTTTAGAACAGACAAGGAATAAATAAGAAAGAGGTGGAAGATGAAAAAATACTGAAGCAGACTGACACAGGAAGAGAATTCAGACAGAACAATGCAAAAGCCTTATCCTTCAGTCATCACCAGTTGGATGCTTTAGCATTTCCTGTTGTGGAGGAATCCAGATTAACATGAAAATAACCTATGGTTAAATCTCTACATACTAATAGTTGTACACAGATACATACTTAACTCAGTTTGATTTGATCATAAAAAAATGCTCAATGAGGAATATGTATTTGGGAAATAGAGAAGAGATAAAATTTTTAAAGTCATCTATAATTCCATCATCAAAGACAAAAATTTATTATTTTGGTATACTTATAGGTAGGATCTCTGTTAACATTTTTTATACAGTCATGATTATGACAATCATATAATTTTAAAAAATCTGGCTCTTTTTACTTGACATTGTGAGAATGTTCTTTATATTATTTTTCTCTTTTTTTCCTGGCTGCTCTGCATGGCTTGTGGGATTCTTAGTTTCCCAACCAGGGACTGAACCTGGCCCTCAGCAATGAAAATGCCAAGTCCTAACCACTGGACTGCCAAGAAAGTTCTTTATATCATTAATGTATTTCACAGATTAAAATCTGGACAATATTTTTTCATATGGATAAATGATACTTATGATAAGTGCTACCTGATTGTCAGAGAGTTATGTTGCTTCCAACTTTCCAATTAATATTATAATAAACATGGGTTTTATTTATTTCCTTGGCTACTGCTACTGCTGGAGAAGGAAATGGTAACCCACTCCAGTATTCTTGCCTGGAGAATCCCACGGACAGAGGAGCCTGGCAGGCTACAGTCCACGGGGTCGCACAGAGTCGGACACGACTGATTGACTTCACTTCACTTCTACTGCTGCTGCTGAGTCACTTCAGTCGTGTCCGACCCTGTGTGACCCCATAGATGGCAGCCCACCAGGCTCCCCCATCCCTGGGATTCTCCAGGCAAGAATACTGGAG
>SJYX01013988.1:0-91091 GCA_006410675.1 Oreotragus oreotragus | reverse complement strand
GACACGACTGATTGACTTCACTTCACTTCTACTGCTGCTGCTGAGTCACTTCAGTCGTGTCCGACCCTGTGTGACCCCATAGATGGCAGCCCACCAGGCTCCTCCGTTCCTGGGATTCTCCAGGCAAGAACACTGGAGTGGGTTGCTATTTCCTTCTCCAATGCAGGAAAGTGAAAAGTGAAAGTGAAGTCACTCAGTCGTGTCCGCCTCTTCGCGATCCCATGGACTGCAGCCTACCAGGCTCCTCTGTCCATGGGATTTTCCAGGCAAGAGTACTGGAGTGGGGTCCCATTGCCTTCTCCGTTCCTTCCCTACATTCCCAAAATGATTTAACTGTGTCAACATGAATGGATAACTGTCAAGTCGTTTTTCTATAATCCATATTTAATATTTATGCTATCTAGAAAAAAATTAAAAGAATCATCATTAAGATGCTCAAAGAACAAAAGGAAAAATGTATATAAAGTCAAGAAAAGTGATATATGAACAAAATAGAAACATCAGTGGAGAGATAGAAAACATAACAGGAAACCAAAACAAAAGAAGTTCTGGAGATGAAAAGTGCAATAACTGAAATGAAAAATTCACTAGAGGGATTCAAATTCATATTTGAATAGGCAAAAGAAAGAATCCGTAAACTTGAACAGAGAACAATAAAAGCTGTAGACAGAGAGGAATAGAAAGAAAAAGATTGACAGAAAGTGAACAGAGCCCAAGGGACCAGTGGGGCACTACCCAGGAGACCACCATATACATTGTGGAAGTTTCAGAAAAAGAAAGACAGAAAGATGTAGAGAAAGTATTTGAAGAAATAAAGACTGAAAACTTCTCAAACCTGATGAAACACATGAATATAAACATCCAAGAAGCTCAATAAACTCCAAATAAGATGAACTCAAAGAGCTCCACACTGACACATCATAGTCAAACTTACAAAATAGAGACTTTTGACAGCAACAAGTTCAGTTCAGTTCAGTCGCTCATTCGTGTCCAGCTCTCTGCGGCCCTGTGAACCGCAGCACACCAAGCCTCCCTGTCCATCACCAACTCCAGGAGTTCACCCAAACCCATGTCCATTGAGTCGGTGATACCATCCAACCATCTCACCCTCTGTTGTCCCTTTCTCCTCCTGCCCTCAATCTTTCCCAGCATCAGAGTCATTTCAAATGAGTCAGCTCTTCCCATCAGGTGGCCAAAGTATTGGAGTTTCAGCTTCAGCATCAGTCCTTCCAATGAATATTCAGGACGGATTTCCTTTAGGATGGACTGGTTGGATCTCCTTGCAGTCCAAGGGAGAGCAGCAAGAGAGAAGTGAATAATTACATACAAGAGATCCTCAATAAGAAGATTAGCAGATTTCTCTTCAGGAATGTTGGAGGCCAAAAGTAAACCATCCAACAAGAATCCTATATCTGGCCAAACTCCTTTCAGATAGAGAAAGAAAGATGTTTCCAGATAAACAAAACCTGAGGGAGTTAATTACAACTAGACTTGTCCTGCAAGAAATGCTTAAGGGAGTGAAATGAAAGGACACTAGATAATAATTTGAAGCCATATGAAAAAATAAATATCTCAATAAAGGTAAATCATTGAGCAATTATAAAAGTCAATATTATTATAACAAAGGTTTGTAATTTCATTTTTGTTTTCTACATAACTTAAGAGACTAATGCATTTAAAGGAAATATTAGATTATGTGTTTGGGGACACAGTGTATAGAGATATAATTTTGTGATATCAACTAAAAGGAGTGAGATGGAGGGCTTGTAAAGGTACAGAATATGTGTATGTTATTGAAGTTAAGATTGTAAAATTCAAATCAGTGTTATAACTTTAGGATGTTAAATGTAACCCCCACAATAGGCACACCCCCCCAAAAAAGCTATAAAATATAAACAAAAGGAAGTGAGAAAGGAATTTAAACTTTTCACTATCAAAAAATCAACTAAACACAAAAGAAGACAGTGATGCAGAAAATGAGGGACAAAAAAGCTATAAGGCATATAAAACCTAAATAGTAAAACAACAAAAGTACCTTGGCCACCTCAGGCCAAGAGCTGACTCTTTGGAAAAGACCCTGATGCTGGGAGGGATCGGGGGCAGGAGAAGGGGACAACCGAGGATGAGATGGCTGGATGGCATCACCGACTCGATGGACGTGAGTCTGAGTGAACTCCGGGAGTTGGTGATGGACAGGGAGGCCTGGCGTGCTGCGATTCATGGGGTCGCAAAGAATCGGACACGACTGAGCAACTGAACTGAACTGAAGGCTCCCATCATCAGTAACTACTTTAAATGCAAGTGGATTAAATTCTCCAATCAAAAGACAGAGACTGGCAGAATGAATGAAATTCATGATTCAACTACATGCTATGTGTTTAAGAGACTTGTTCTAGATACAAAGACATAAACTAAAAGTAAAGGATGAAAAAAGATATTCCATGTAAATAGCAACCAAAAGAGAGCAAAAGTAACTATACTAATATCAGACAAAATAGACTTTACATCAAAATAGACTTTACATCATTAAGAAATAAGAAAATTACATATTAATAAAATGTTCAGTACAGCAAAAGAATATAACAATTATAAACATTTGCACAGCTGATAACAGACCATCACATATATGAAGCAAAAACTGACAGAACTGAAGGAAGAAGCAATTTTACAGTAATAGTTGAAGACTTCAATATTCCTCACTCACACTGATGGATGGAACAACCAGAGAGAAGATAAATAAGTAGAGGACCTGAAAAAGCACATCAAGCCAACTGGATCTGACAAACATAGGACAACTCTACCCAACAACAGAATACACATTACTCTCAAATGCTCAGTTATCAGCCGTGTCCAACTCTTTGTGACCCCATGGACTGTAGCCCAACAGGCTCCTCTGCCCATGGAATTTTCCCTTCTCCAGGGGATCTTCCCGACCCAGGGATCGAACCTACATCTCTTATGTCTCCTGCACTGGCAGGCAGATTCTTTACCACTAGTGCCATCTAGGTCCCTGGTACTCTCGAGGACACATGTGATATTTTTCAGAACAGACCATATATTAGGTAACAAATTAAGTCTGGATAGATTTTAAAAGATAGATGTCATACAAAGTAGCTTGTCTCATCACAAAGGGATTAATTTATAAATCAACAACAGAAGTAAAACTGGAAAATTCACAAATTTCTGGAAATGAAACACCACACTTGGGCTTCCCTGGTGGTGCAGCGGTTAGGGATCCACCCGCCAATGCAGGTGACATGGCTCCAATCTCCAGTCCGGGAAGGTTCCACACGCTGCCGAGCAACGAGGCCTGTGCCACACTCTCTAGGGCCCGTGTTCTGCAACAGGAGAGGCCACTGCAATGAGAAGCCTGCAAGGAAGCACAATGCAAAAACAAGTCGCCCCTGCTTGCTGCCCAAGAGCAGCAACAAACACACAGTGTGGCCAAAAATGAATAAATAAATAAATATTTTGAAATGGGCAAAGGACTTGAATAGATACACCTCCAAAGGAGAGACACAAACGGTCAACGTGCACATGGAAAGATATTCAATACCATTGGTCATTAAGAAAATGCCAGTTAGAGAGATCACCTCACCTCACAAGGGTGCCTTTAATATAAACAACTAGCAAAAAGAAAGGAAAATAACAAGCATTGACAACGATATGGAGAAATAGGAACTTGTACATTGCTGGTGAGAGTAAAAAAACAGTGCAGTTGCTGTGGAAAAAGAGTTTGGTGGTTTCTCAAAAAAGTTAAACACTGAATTACCATATCACCCAATAATTCCAAACCTAAGTGTGTACTCAAGAGAAATGAAAACTTATGCCTACAGAGAAACCTATATACAAATGATTATAACAGCTATTACTCATAATAATCAAAAGGTGGACACAAGCCAAATGTGCATCAATGCACGAATGAAAAAACAAACTATGACATACACAGTGGGGCACTAGTCAGACACAGAAAGTGGAGTACTGATACATGCTACATCATGTTAAGTGAGATAAGCCAAACACAAAGCTACGTGTTGCTTGGCTTCTTTTATGTGATATACACAGAACAGGCAAATCCAAAAAGACAAAAAGCAGATTAGAGGAAACCAAGAGACAAAGGAGAGGGAACAACGAGAAATGATTACTTCGTCGGTATGGGGTATTCTCATGGAGTAATGGAAAAGTTTTCCATTTGGTTTGTTTGTTTGCTTTTTGACTGTGCAGCACAGCATGCAGGATCTTAGTTCCCTACCAGGGATCAAACCTGCAAAGTGAGAGGGCAGATCAACCACTGGACTGCCAGCAAAGTCCTGGAAAAGTTTTGAAACTGGAGAGAGCTGATGGCTGCACAGCACTGTGATACACTAAATACCATTGAATTATACATTTTAAATGGTTAATTGTATGTTATACAAATTTCAACTTAAAAACGTTTTTATAAAACCTTAGCAACACTTACTTCAAATTTTTGAATGTCAGTTGATTAACACTTAAAGATTAAGGTAACTATAAAGGCCAGAATTAACTATTCATCAATTGTATACAAACTAAATGCTGATGGACATGCATGTCATGCTCCAAGGAAAACCCAAGAAATGGCCTGCATCTGGGGGTCTGTTGGCAGCCTGTTGGGAGACCTTTCTTGGTTCACCCACAGACTGAACCACATTTGAGAGTACTGACCTACATCTCTGGGGAACATGGCTCAGCATCTGTGGACAGACACAACTGCTACAGGAAAGGGTACAGGTCACAAAGCCCAGGACTGGAGTCCTCAGTGGGGATGAAGGGCAAGGCAGAAGCATGATGGCTGTGCTTGTATGAGAGAGGAGTGGGGAAGTATGCAAGAGCACACATTTCTGCTCAGGTTGTAAGCAGAAGTGACTTCCTACTGATGAGAGTTGCCCAATATCCTCCATATCTGTACATCAAAGTAAGCCTGAAATTGATGCTTTTGAACTGTGGTGTTGGAGAAGACTCTTGAGAGTCCCTAGGACTGCAAGGAGATCAAACCAGTCAATCCTAAAGGAAATCAATCCTGAATATTCATTGGAAGGACTGCTGCTGAAGCTGAACCTCTAATACTTTGGCCACCTGATGCGAAGAGGTAACTCATTAAAAAATACTCTGATGCTGGGAAAATTGAAGGCAGGAGGAGAAGGGGACGACAGAGGACGAGATGGTTGGATGGCATCACTGACTCAATGGACATGAGCTTGAGCAAGCTCCAGGAGCTGGTGAAGGACAGGGAAGCCTGGCGTGCTGCAGTCCATGGGGTTGCAAAGAGTTGGACACGACTGAGCGACTGAACAACGACAAAGACTGAAATGGAAAGCTGGTCACTTACTGGCTTGCCACCAGGTTTGAATCTGGAAACGAAATCATGGACTCAACTATTTTCCAACCTCCTAAACTCTGCTGCTTCTCCTGCAGCAGAGTTGGAGGCAAGCTATCCGTGATTATATCTGTGAGCCCTGGGCACACCTTTCCACCTCCCAAAGAACCTCCTTGCCATACCTCACCTGGACAAGGTGTCTGTGAGGAGCACACCGCAGCCCCTGGGACAGTAATTATGTACAGTCCTGAAGTGTCAAACCAGTAATTTACACTTCCAAGTGGAATTCCTCTGGCAGCTGAGAAGACAAATTTGGCAAAATAAGGGCTCTTTAATTATTTTAAGACAGGTATACAGCAACTATCAACCAAATAATTAACATAGTTTTAACCAACACGCTACATGAGTGTCCAGCAATGCTCCCAGGATACCAGATTTAAAATATATTCTGTCTTTGTCCTCAACTGCATGCTTCCTGAAGACAGTGATTGTGTATATTTTCTTGTGCTTATTGAAGGCCTAGCATAACACCCACCATAACAGGGATTCAGAAAAAATTTTCTAGTGAGGATTCTATCAAGTTGTCAAGATAACTCCATTAAAGGCCAACAAAACGGCAGTACCCTGCAGGTGGTGACAGCAGCCATGAAATTAAGATGTTTGCTCCTTGGAAGAAAAGCTATGACAAACCTAGACAGTGTTTTAAAAAGCAGAGACATCACTCTGCCAACAACGGTCTATATGGTCAAAGCTATGGTTTTTCCAGTCGTCATGTATGGATGTGAGAGTTGGGCCATAGAGAAGGCTGAGCACCCTTGAAGAATTGATGCTTTTGAACTGTGGTGCTGGAGAAGACTCCTGAGAGTCCTTTGGACAGCAAGGAAATCAAACCCGTCAGTCCTAAAGGAAATCAACCCTGAATATGCATTGGAAGGACTGATACTGAAGCTGACACTGCAATACTTTGGCCACCTGATGCAAAGAGACGACTCATTGGAAAAGACCCTGATGCTGGGAAATGTTGAGGGCAGGAGAAGGGAGCGACAGAGGATGAGATGGTTGGATGGCATCATTGACTCAGTGGACATGAGTTTGAGCAAACTCTGGGAGATAGTGAAGGACAGGGAAGCTTCGCATGCTGCAGTCCATGGGGTCATAAAGAGCTGGACAGGACTTACCGACTGAACAATAACAATGACATTACCAAAGAAAGCTTCTGTTGGTCTCCTCCGCATCTCTTTTATAAGGACACTTGAATGGTATTTAGTATTTGATGGTATTTGAGTAATCTAGAGTAATTCTCTCATCTCAAGATCCGTAATTATATCTGAAAAGCCTTTTCTTTTTTTTTACAAAGTAACATTCAAAGATTCTGAGGATTATATTTTCAGAGCCATTGTCAACCTGCCACACTAATTTCTGCCCTATGGCATATGACCAGAAGCAATGTACACAGCTTCCATGCCTGGCCCATGAAAACATCCCAGGTGAGATCTCTACTCTCTTTCTCACTCTGCTGACCACCCAAAGAGGCTGTGGAAGCCATGTGTTAGTGATGAGACTTTACTACCCTGGGTCCCTGAAGGGCTGTGTGGAATAGGGGTTCCTTTAACCCCTGCTGATTGGCCTCTTTTTAAGATTTATTTTGATGTGAGCCATTTTTAAAGTCTTTATTGAATTTGTTGCAATACGGCTTCTATTGTATGCTTTGCTTTTTTGGCCCTGAGGCATGTGGGGTCTGAGCTCCAGACTAGGGATAGAACTCACACTGTCTGCGATGAAAGGGGAAATTTTAACCACTGAACTGTCAGAGAAGTTCCCAACTGGCCTTTATATCAGCGGAAATATCCATTACCTTATTGTTGTTTGTTTAGTCGCTTAGTTATGTCTGATTTTTTGCCACCCCGTGGACTGCAGCCAGCCAGGATCCTCTGTCCATAGGATTTCCCAGGCAAGAATACTGGAGTGGGTTGTCACTTCCTTCTCCACCATTATCTTAAGTCACTGATAATTTGGGGTTTATCTGTTTCAATACCTAGCATTATCTTAACTGGGTGGGATGTGCTCAGTCATGTCCTACTCTTTGTGACCCCATGGACTGTAGCCCGCCAGGCTCCTCTGTCCATGGGGTTTCCAAGGCAAGAATACTGGAGCAGGTTGCCATTTCCTTCTCCAGAGGATCTTCCCAGCCCACGGATCAAATCCACTTCTGTATTTCCTGCATTGCAAGCAGATTATTTACCTCTGAGCCACCAGGAAAGCCCACCATAAGATAGGATAATGTATTATTCTTGCGGATGTCTATTTCCACCAGACCATGTGCATCTTAACTAGATTGGAGTTGGTGGTGGAAAGCAAAGGAGAAAGAGGAAGAGCATTCCAGACAGAGCAGATAGCCTGAAGGCTCAGAGATGGGAGAGCAAGGTGCAAAGAAGTCCAGCTGGATTGGAATACAAAAACTGAGAGGGTGAGGGATGTAAAGTGAAGCTACACTGAATTAAAAGATTACTTGTATTCTAAGTTTGACAGAGTCCTCTGGTACATCTATCAGATCAGTGCTGCAGGACTTGACAGTATCTCTTCCCCTGCTTTAGTCCCATGAAAAATGAGAATTAAACCCAAGAAGAACAAAGCTATAGCCAGAGAGAAGACAAGAAGGCATGCCAGAGGAAGAAGACCCAAGGAAACTCCACCAAAAAACAAGAGTACTCAGTGATGCAGCCACTTAAACGGACAAGAGACGGTCCGAATGACTTACTCGGGTGTCTGACTGTAACTTCCCACTAGACTGTGAACATCTGCAGGTTAAGGAAGGACTAAATCTTATGTTCCTAGCATGTACTAGGGCACTTGGTACATAGTCAGTAGGCTCAGGAAATACCCACTGAACACATGTGAAATCTGGAGAAGGAAATGGCAACCTGCTTTAGTATTTTTGCCTGGGAAATCCTACGGACAGAGGAGCCTGGCAGGCTACACAGTACATGAAGTTGAAAAAAGTCAGACACAGCTTAGCGACTAAACAACAACAGCGTGGGAAATACCAACGTCCTGACCACAGAGCCCAGAAGTCTTCACTAGTTAACCATCCTATTCCAGTTATACAGGTCTGCAAATCCCAAAGAGCTTGATATCTTTATCAGCATCACTCACCAGCAGAGGCAGCTTTTACCATCAGTTGGGCAAATTCGATGGCACCTCCTTTCCTGAAGGATAACTTAAAAACAGCTTGTCCTTCCCAGCCACCTGGAGGGAGAAAAGGCAGACACTCACTAAGAGGCTGGCACGCTGGTAACAGAAGCCAAACGCATGGAGAGAAGCACCACCCCGTGGAGTCTGAATCTTAAACTTTCTGTAAGCTTTTGAGAAAAAATACACTTCTGAGGGGACACTTACCACCCGGAGCTGCCCGAATGGTTCCTTTAATGTAGTTGGGGGCAAAAATTGGTTGTTCAATGGTGCAGTCACTCATCAGGTCAAACGGCATCATAAAAGAAAGCATGGGGTCACTGACTAAGTGTGAAGTCACGAAGACCACCTAAGAAAGGAAAGAAACTTGGGGAAAGGAATGCGATTCGTCCACGGGTTGAGACATAGAAGAACAATTCTCAAGTCAAGGCTGCTTTGGCATCCTGGCCTAATTGAGAAACATCACAGATTTTCTTGCATCACTCTTCAACAAGGAAAATCTCCAAGTGGAAACGTTTCAAAACATTCTGAAAGTCAAGGTTTAACCTCTCTCCCTTTTAAGGGAAATAAACGTAGAGTTAATTAGATCAAAGGAGAAGCAGAAATTACCTGTTATGGGACTTTCCTGGGGGTTCAATGGTTAGGAATCTGCCTGCCAATGCAGGGGACATGGGTTCGATTCCTAGTCCAAGAAGATTCCACATGCCACAGGGCAACTAAGCCTGTGTGCCACACCTCCTGAGCCCGAGTGCCCCAGAGCCTGTGCTCCTGAACAAGAGAAGCCACTGCAATGAGAAGCCCGAGCACAACTACAGAGTAACCCCCACTCCCCACAACTAGAAAAAGCCCGGGCATAGCAATGAAGGCCCAGCACGGTGGGGACAAACAACGAAAAATAAATTAGATTAAAGAGAGAAATTACCCGGTATGAAGTGAGAAACAACGTTCCTTTCTTTGTGCCATTAAAGAGATAGGATTCCACTGGTTTCTGCAGGAAGCAGAGGTCCACATCCTCACACTGCTTCAAGACACTGCAGAAAAGAAAGGCAGACAGCACGCGGTTTAGGAGTTATTCGAAAGGACACAAAGCTTTCGGCGCAGTTTCTAGCCTGGAGGGAGGTTATTGGCTGCTACTGGTGCTAGTGCTACTATTTTATTAAAATAGAAAGGAATTGAAGTAAAATAAAGTAAAAAAAAAATTAAATTAAAAAATAAAATGAAAAAAATGAAAAAAAAAAGAAGGGAATTGAAATGATCTTATTCTCTGACAACTCACACTTGTCTTCCTCTTTATCACTGGGTTCTTTTTTTTTTCTTTCTTTCTTAGCAAACCTAATTCTGTTCTTAAAGTCCACTAATTCTTATACGTCTTGTGCATTTTATATAAAGCACTGTGCTGATGAAACTGTTTCTTGGACTCTGGTAAAGAAGGTGAGACATATGCAGTGTGCTACAGGATCCTCTGACATGTCTCCCATGTTCTCCCTTCACTCCTAACCTGAAAATCCTCGACCCATCCTACTCTTACAGAATCCTACTGGCTTTTTTTCCCTGTCTTAGTTATATATATATGCTATTAATAGTTATTGAAAGAATGAATGAGTGAAAACATGAATATAAGTAATAATGCAAGAAAAACATGATATGCATCACACAGGTGGAACAAAATATCATGGCAGGTAGAGATCAGCTCTTGATAGAAGTAATTAGGAAGGATTTTATAGATAAGTTGAAATTTGAGCTGATTCTTAAGAGATGAATAGTGTTTCATTGGGCAGAAGTGAGGGTAGGGGACAGTCCTGATGGGGTGCAAACAGCATCAGTGGAAAGAACCCTGTATACTTGGGAGCAGCCTACCTGCGTGAATTTATCAAAACATCATGGAAGTGTGATTAGGAGGAATAGTGAGATAAAACTGGACCCGCGCTGGGACTAGAGCTAGAGACATCATTCAACAGGCAAGGCAGAACTGTGACCTGCAGCTGTCTCAGCAGGTAGGTCACATGATCAAGGAAATGGTGATATGTCAGAGGGATCCATTTAAGAACTAACATAGTCCTGATATGAGGTAATNGGAAGTGTGATTAGGAGGAATAGTGAGATAAAACTGGACCCGCGCTGGGACTAGAGCTAGAGACATCATTCAACAGGCAAGGCAGAACTGTGACCTGCAGCTGTCTCAGCAGGTAGGTCACATGATCAAGGAAATGGTGATATGTCAGAGGGATCCATTTAAGAACTAACATAGTCCTGATATGAGGTAATAAGAACTGGAATTAGGGTGATAGTATTTGGCTAAAAAGTGCTTCTTAAAAGACTATGAAATAATGGATGTCAGCAACAATAGTGGAATAGGGAACTCTAAAAGCCAGTCTAGAACTCTAGAATCTAATCAAAGCTTATAGCAACTAGGGGAATGTTTCAATTCAGTTCAGTTCATTTCAGTCGCTCAGTCATGTCCGACTCTCTGTGACCCCGTGAATCGCAGCACGCCAGGCCTCCCTGTTCATCACCATCTCCCAAAGTTCACTCAGACTCACAGTATACTTGGGAGTCCATCGAGTCTGTGAAGCATCTCTACGAACAAAGCTAGTGGAGGTGATGGAATGCCAGTTGAGCTGTTTCAAATACTGAAAGATGATGCTGTGAAAGGGCTGCACTCAATATGGCAGTACATTTGGAAAACTCAGCAGTGGCCACAGGACTGGAAAAAGTCAGTTTTCATTCCAATTCCAAAGAAAGGCAATGCCAAAGAATGCTCAAACTACCGCACAATTGCACTCATCTCACACGCTAGTAAAGTAATGCTCAAAATTCTCCAAGCCAGGCTTCAGCAATATGTGAACCGTGAACTCCCTGATGTTCAAGCTGGTTTTAGAACAGGCAGAGGAACCAGAGATCAAATTGCCAACATCCGCTGGATCATGGAAAAAGCAAGAGAGTTCCAGAAAAACATCTATTTCTGCTTTATTGACTATGCCAAAGCCTTTGACTGTGTGGATCACAATAAACTGTGGAAAATTCTGAAAGAGATGGGAATACCAGACCACCTAACCTGCCTCTTGAGAAATCTGTATGCAGGTCAGGAAGCAACAGTTAGAACTGGACATGGAACAACAGACTGGTTCCAAATAGGAAAAGGAGTACGTCAAGGCTGTATATTGTCTCCCTGCTTATTTAACTTATATGCAGAGTACATCATGAGAAACGCTGGACTGGAAGAAACACAAGCTGGAATCAAGATTGCCGGGAGAAATATCAATAACCTCAGATATGCAGATGACACCACCCTTATGGCAGAAAGTGAAGAGGAACTAAAAAGCCTCTTGATGAAAGTGAAAGAGGAGAGCGAAAAAGTTGGCTTAAAGCTCAACATTCAGAAAATGAAGATCATGGCATCTGGTCCCATCACTTCATGGGAAATAGCTGGGGAACCAGTGGAAACAGTGTCAAACTTTATTTTGGGGGGCTCCAAAATCACTGCAGATGGTGATTGCAGCCATGAAATTAGAAGACACTTATTCCTTGGAAGAAAAGTTATGACCAACCTAGATAGCATATTCAAAAGCAGAGACATTACTTTGCTGACTAAGGTCCGTCTAGTCAAGGCTATGGTTCTTCCTGTGGTCATGTATGGGTGTGACAGTTGGACTGTGAAGAAGGCTGAGTGCCGAAGAATTGATACTTTTGAACTGTGGTGTTGGAGAAGACTCTTGAGAGTCCCTTGGACTGCAAGGAGATCCAACCAGTCCATTCTGAAGGAGATCAATCCCAGATTTCTTTGGAAGGAATGATGCTAAAGCTGAAACTCCAGTACTTTGGCCACCTCATGCGAAGAGTTGACTCATTGGAAAAGACTCTGATGCTGGGAGGGATTGGGGGCAGGAGGAGAAGGGGACGACTGAGGATGAGATGGGAATGTTTAATCAAGAAAAAAATAAGAGCGTCAGTAAGAGCTTTGTGCACTTCAACTTACCCCAGTACTCCTCCACTCCCTAGCTTGGCAGAGCTCTAAAAACAACAACCCACGTTCTCAGTATAAGTACAAAGTACTGGGGTGAGGGGAGGAGAACAGACTTTACTATGGTTTTCTGTTTTGACCTGTCCAGGGGTTCCCTGGAGGACTAGCTCAGAATTCTCTCAGGATTAAGGCAGCTACCCAGGGCACATTTGTTAAACATTTCAAAATGTGTGAGAGCTGTTAAGTGGGGCAAAAGATGATTTTGGAGGGCAAACAATAAAAAACTTAAAAGATAGGAAGAAAAGACTGGGGAATGAGATGCTTCGAGGAATAAAGGCTTTGAAAACCTCTAACATGTTCATGGGAATCTAGAAAGCATCTCAGACTGGGTGCTTTCACATATCAGGGCTGGGTTCATGCTCAGAAGAACCTGAGAAGGCTCTGGAACTGTTACCTCTGGCTGACAATGAGGCTCTGCCCAAGCAGGAAGTAAAAATTAAGACAGCTTTACATTGCCTGACTGAGTGACAAAGACTGGCTCTCTCTCTCTCTCTCTCTCACACACACACACACAGCCCATCTAGGATATATAAAGAACTCCTACAACTCAACAACAACAAATCTAATTTAAAAATGGACAAAGGGGTAACCAACAAGGACCTACTGTATAGCACATGGAACTCTGCTCAGTGTTATGTGGTAGCCTGGATGGGAGAGGAGTTTGGGGGAGAATGGATACATGTATATGCATGACTGAGTCTTTTTGCTGTTCACCTGAAACTATCACTTTGTTAACCGGCTATACCTCAATACAAAATAAAAAGTTTAAAAGAAAAAAAATTTTTTTAATGGACAGAGGATTTAAATAGACATTTCTCCAAAATAATATATAAATAGCAAAAAATATGAGAAGATGCTCAACATTATTAATCATCAGAGAAATGCAAATCAAAACCACAAACGAGATACCACCTCACACCTATTACTACTACTACTAAGTCGCTTCAGTCGTGTCCGACTCTGTGCGACCCCATAGACAGCAGCCCACCAGGCTCCCCCGTCCCTGGGATTCTCCAGGCAAGAACACTGGAGTGGGTTGCCACCTATTAGGATGACTACTATTGAAAAAGATATCCTAGGTGTTTGTGGCCTAGAATATTGACAGGTTGAAAATTCTGTGCACTCTTGGTGGGATTGTAAAGTGGTTCAAGCACTATGGAACAGTATGGAGTTGCCTCAAAAATTAAAAATAGAATTACTCCATGGTCTAGAAATCCCACTTCTGGGTATATATCAAAAAGAATTGAAAACAAGTTCTCAAAAAGATATTTGTGCACTCATATTCATAATAGCCAAGAGGAAGAAGCAATCTAAAAGTCTATCAGTGAATGGAGAAACAAAATGTGGTATATACATACAATGGACTATTATTCAGGCTTAAAAAGGAAGGAATATTGTCACATGCCACAACATGGGTGAACCTTGAGGACATTATGCTAAGTGCAATAGCAGAGACAAAGACAATTATACGATGTCACCTACATGTGGAATCTAAAACAAAATCAAATTCATAGAAGCAAAGAGTATAACAGTAGTTACTGGGGGTTGAGAGGATGAGGAAAATGGGAAAATGTTAGGCAAGGATACAAATTTAGAGTTACGTAAAATGAGTAAATTGAAGAAAGTAGGGAAAACTACTAGACCATTCAGGTATGACCTAAATCAAATCCCTTACAATTATACGCTGGAAGTGACAAATATTTTCAAGGGACTAGATCTTGATAGAGTGCCTGAAGAACTATGGATGGAAGTTTGTAACAGTGTATAGGAGGCAATGACCAAAACTATCCCCAAGAAGAAGAAATGCAAAAAGGCAAAATGGTTGTCTGAGGAGGCCTTACAAATAGCTGAGAAAAGAAGAGAAGTGAAAGGTAAAGGAGAAAAGGAAAGATACACCCATCTGAATGCAGAGTTCCAAACAATAGCAAGGAGAAATAAGAACACTTTCCTAAGTGATTAATGCAAAGAAATAGATGAAAACAATAGACTAGGGAAGACTAGAGATTTCTTCAAGAAAATCAGAGATACCAAGGGAACATTTCATGCAGATGGGCACAATAAAGGACAGAAATGGTATGGGCTTAATAGAAGCAGAAGATATTAAGAGGAGGTGGCAAGAATACGCATGAGAACTATACAGAAAAGATCTGAATGACGCAGATAACCACGGTGGTGTGATCAGTCATGTAGAGCCAGACACCCTGGAGTGTAAAGTCCAACGGGCCTTAAGAAGCATCACTACGAACAAAGCTAATGGAGGTGATGGAATTCCAGCTCAGCTGTTTCAAATCCTGGAAGATGATGCTGTGAAAGTGCTGCACTCAATATGCCAGCAAATTTGGAAAACTCAGCAGTGGCCACAGGACTGGAAAAGGTCAGTTTTCATTCCAATTCCAAAGAAAGGCAATGGCATACAATGCTCAAACTACCGCACAATTGCACTCATCTCACATGCTAGCAAAGTAATGCTCAAAATTCTCCAAGCAAGGCTTCAACAGTACCTGAACCAAGAACTTCCAGATGTTCAAGCTGGGTTTAGAAAAGGCAGAGGAACCAGAGATCAAATTGTCAACATCTGCTGGATCATTGAAAAAGCAAGAGAGTTGAAAAACATCTACTTCTGCTTTATTGACTACCCCAAAGCCTTTGATTGTGTGGATCACAACAAACTGTGCAAAATTCTGAAAGAGATGGGAATACCAGACCACCTGACCTGCCTCTTGAGAAACCTGTATGCAGGTCAGGAAGCAACAGTTAGAACTGCACATGGAATAACAGACTGGTTCCAAATCGCGAAAGGAGTACATCGAGGCTGTATATTGTCACCCCACTTATTTAATTTATATGCAAAATACATCATGCAAAATGAGGGGCTGGATGAAGCACAAGCTGGAATCAGACTGCTGGGGAAAATATCAATAACCTCAGACATGCAGATGACAACACCCTTATGGCAGAAAGTGAAGAGGAACTAAAAAGCCTCTTGATGAAAGTGAAAGAGGAGAGTGAAAAAAGATGGCTTGAAACTCAACATTCAAAAAACAAATATCATGGTATCCGGTCCCGTCACTTCATGGCAAATAGATGGGTAAACAATGGAAACTGTGACAGACTTTATTTTCTTGGTCTCCAAAATCACGGCAGATGGTGACTACAGCCATGAAATTAAAAGACGCTTGCTCTTTGGGGCAAAAGCTATGACCAACCTAGACAGCATATTAAAAAGCAGAGACATTACTTTGCCAACAAAGGTCCATCTAGTCAAAGCTCTGGTTTTTCCAGTAGTCATGGATGGATGTGAGACTTGGACCATAAAGAAAGCTTAATGCAGAAGAATTGATGCTTTTGAACTGTGGTGGTGGAGAAGACTGTTGCGAGTCCCTTGGACTGAAAGGAGATCAAACTAGTCAGTCCTAAAGGAAATCAGTCCTGAATATTCATTGGAAGGACTGATGCTGAAGCTGAAGCTCCAATAGTTTGGCCACCTGATGCGAAGAACTGACTCACTGGAAAAGACCCTGGTGCTGGGAAAGATTGAAGGTGGGAGGAGAAGGGGTCAACAGAGGATGAGGTGATTGGATGGTGTCACCGACTCGATGGACATGAGTTTGAGCAAGCTCTGGGAGTTGCTGATGGTCAGGGAAGCCTGGCATGTTGCAGTCCATGGGGCTGCAAAGAGTCGGAAATGACTGAGGAACTCAGCTGAACTGAAGATGAATAAGTCTAGAGATCTAATATGCAGGGGTGAAGACTATATTTAATAATACAGTATTGAACACTGGAAATGTGCTAAGAGAGTGGATTTGAAGTGCTTTCATCACACTAAAACAAAAAGGTAATTATTTGAGGAAATGAAATGTTAACTAACTTGACTGCAATAATCATTTCACTGTGTACATTGCATTATTGTTATATACTTTACATACAATTTTTATTTTTAATGGCTAAGATAGTAAATTTTGTTATGTGTTTTTACCACACAAAAATGATGAACAAATTAGCCAAGAAGTGGAGGATATTTATGAACCAAGAAAATTCACCAAATACATATATAATCGATAACCATAAGACAAAAATAATTTCATTAGCAATAAAACTTTTAAAAAAGATTTCATTATTTGGATTCCATTATCAGACTAGCTTCCCTGGTGGCTCAGACGGTAAACTGTCTGCCTGCAACGCGGGAGACCTGAGTTCGATCCTTGAGTCAGGAAGATCTTCTGGAGAAGGAAATGGAAATCCACTCCAGTACTCTTGCTTGGAAAATTCCGGATGGAGGAGCCTGGTAAGCTACAGTCCATCCATGGAATCGCAAAAAGTCGGACATGACGGAGCGACTTCACTTTCCTTTTCTATCAGACTGGCAGAGCTAACAAAGATTAACATTCAGTGTTGGCAAGGTGAAATTGGACACAAAGTATTAAAAAGAATGTAAATTGATACAGTTCTGTAGGGGGATTTTTCCAGTGGTCATGTATGGATGTGAGAATTAGACTATAAAGAAAGCTGAATGCAGAATTGATGCTTTTGAACTGTGGTGTTGGAGAAGATTGTTGAGAGTCCCTTGGACTGCAAGGAGATCTAACCAGTCCATCCTAAAGGAGATCAGTCCCGAATATTCATTGGAAGGACTGATGCTGAAGCTGAAACTCCAATACTTTGGCCACCTGATGCGAAGAGCTGACTCATTTGAAAAGACCCTGATGCTGGGAAAGATTGAGGGCAGGAGGAGAAGGGGACGACAGAGGATGAGATGGTTGGATGGCATCACTGACTCAATGGACATGGGTTTGGGTGAACTCCGAGAGCTGGTGATGGACAGGGAGGCCTGGCGTGCTGTGGTTCATGGGATTGCAAAGAGTCAGACACGACTAAGCAACTGAACTGAAACTGTAGGGGGATTTTGCAATAAATATATTTCCATTTATAAATTTGTTAAATATAAAATATGTGTAATATTTAAAAATATTTTTACAAGATTTTTATATAAATATGTTAAAAAAAATTTTTAAGTCTATGCCCTCTGGGGACTTCCCTGGTGGTCCAGCAGTTAAGACTTCAGGCTCCCAATGCAGGAGGCTTGGGTTCAGTTCCTGGTCCAGGAACTAGATCCTGCACACCACAACTAAAGATCCCACAGGCCACAACAAAGGTTTGTGTGCCAAAATCAAGACTCAACACAGCCAAACAAATATTTAAATAAATAACAAATAAATATTTTTTTAAAGTCTATGTCTTCTGACCCCACAATTTCACTTTCAGGAATATGTCTGAAAGAAACATTTTGATAGGTGAACAAAAATAAATCTTTAAGAAATTCACTGTGGCAATGTTTATAGCAATTACAAATTAAAACCAGACTTATCCCAGATAGTGGCTTGAGCAAAAATGTCTGCATATTGGAGTACCAGACATCGAAAATAATGATGTATTAATAGATGCCAATACTGCAAAGCATTCTCAATACAACAGTAAATGAGGAAGACAAATTACAAAGCAGTCTGACAGGGGAAGGTGTGTGTATTTCCACAGGGAGACGTGCAAAAGTATACATATCAAAATATAAGAAGCACTTAATGTAAGAATTTGGAGTAATTAAATGTTTCCCAATTTTTCTAAATGGTATTACCTGCATATTTTAGAATATGGATTAAAAAAAAAAAAAAACCTCAGTATCTTCCTTTTTACCAGTACAGTCTGGCTCATACATTTATGACTTTTCAGATGGGATCAGAAAAAAAATCTCCACACAACACAGCCAAGCTGTGAAGAATTTCTTAACTGCATATTGTGAATAGTCAGAAGTCAAAATATAACCAGTCTTCTTCCTCTCAAGCTATTTCTGTAAAGTAGTTTCTATCCAAAAAGGTAGAGCCCTGACAGAGCTTTGCTTGCAGAGGAGAAAAAAAGAGACATAGTCCTCCTCTTTTTCGAGGGGCAGCCAGCGTAGAGACATGAATACACACTACCAAAATTCAGAGCTCTCCCACATGCCTGACCATATGATTTTAGGCAAATTCCTTTTCAGTTTTTCCACCTGTGACTTGAGGAAAATTGTACTGATCCTCATTGCAGATAGAGCAATTATAAACATAAAGCCCTTAGAACAGTGCCCCAATAAGGCCAACCACTGGAGAGCACAGAAAGGACTCCACAAAGATAATTCACATAAAATCAATATTTGTTATAATTTTTTTAAGACCATGCTTCATTCCTTGCCTCTAGCACACAAACAGAAAAGCAGAGAGACAAACCCATAGCCCAGCTGAGAAGACACCCAAACACCAGATTAGAAGTGGCTTCCAGGCACAGAGCCACAGGCACACAGGTCTCAGTTCTCCAGGCCAGCGTGCAGGGCGTCAGCATGGTGGGCAATCATCTCACTACTAGGAAAACTGAACAAAACAGCAGCGGTCCTTCGGGGCCAGGGGAGGACGTACAGCCTTGACAGAGTGTATAAATCTGTCAAGAAAATATTCTGGTGAAGGAAGCATAGAAAAAACAGATCTGGACATCAGCACAATGTACTGTCTTAAAGGATCTTCCTGATAGATGCATTCAAAGCAATCTGGGTGTGTTTTGCCTCACCTGAGCACTGCATTGGGCTTCAGAGTCTCACAGCTAGGCGAGAGCAAAGGAAAACGTGGGCAAATCTGAGCAGAGAGAGGAGCATATTTAAGAACTGTTGGGGAGTTTGAGCAGGACTCTAACAGCCTGGGCAGGGGATTGAGGAGGGGAGTGAAGCAGGGGCCGAGGTATTGGGTAGGGAAGTAAAAATGGGCAACTCTGAGCTGAACCTGACAGAGGCTGGAGGAAACAGGTGAACGGCAGGCACTGCCAGCACCACAAAGCCATGGGTGCAAACCGCAGGGCCACCATGGGAGGTGAGAGAACATCACTCTTCCCAGACGTGTCTTCTTTCGGTCCCCATCTTTTCAAAAAAGTAAGACCAGACATCTCCTTGACTGGGGACGAAGAAGAGAGAGGGCGCTTTGAAGTTCTGAGGGTGAAGAGAGGCCCTGGACAGTTTAGGATCTTTCTAGAAAGAGCCACACTCGTGCCTTTTCTACCTCCCAGAAACCTGGGACCTTGTTGCCGTCACTCTACAAAGGTAGCTCACTCCTAACGGCACGGCATGCCACCCCGAAGGTCGGTGTGACTTCCCTTTCCTGCCACTGCACTTCCAACTTTTTTCTGAGGCAGCACACGGTTCACTCCCTGGGCACGTGCCCTTCACACGTGCGACACCCCTATTCCCGCCTCCACCACATGCACATCCAGAACACCCGCGAGGCAGCGCCGGCCCTAATGGTCGGGGAAGAGCTACGCTTGCCGTGAGCGCAAAAAAGGCGGGAAAGTCTCTGATTGGCTGAGTTTGTGCACCGCCAATTCTCCTGGCCTCTCCTCCCTCCGACAGCTCCACAGGCTTTTCAGGCACCTTTCGCCAGTGGAGATGAGGGCCCCACGACGGCTCTCGGTGTGGCTCTGGTTCACCGCCATCCTGCCCAGGCCCCCTCCTGCCGCCCTGCAGATGGGAAAGGGCGGGGCCTGCGCCCAGCCGTTGGGCGGGGTTCTGAGGGGGAGGGCGGAGATTATGGCGCAAGGACCCGGAGTGAGTGAATGAGGCAGCTGGTCACGTGAGGGGCCTCGGTCAGAGGACCCAGCGGAGTCCAGGTTGAGACAGCCGTGAGGGGAAAGCGGGCGGGTCCAGGGGATTGGCTCTGCCCCCAGAGCGCCGAGGAGTAAGGGATGAGGCGGTGATCACCACAGCCAGACCCAGTCTTGGCCGCTGCTCTGTCGCCCCTGCCTAGCTGCCCCGCTGCCCACGAGTATGGACTTGAATTGGTCCTGTCAGGAATCAAAATTAAAAGCGGGATTTTCCTACCCTTCCTGACCCAGGTCAGAAAACTGTTGCCCTTTGGAGAAAAAGTTTGAAATGATTCCTCACTTCTCCTGAGGCGAGCAGAACTCTCTTCCCCCAGAGAAAGACTAAAATCAGAGCCCATTTTTTTGTGAGGCAGCGTCCAGGAAATGGTGCAAGAGCTGGGTGAGGAGATCCAAGGGGGGATTTTGACCCTGAGTCCGTTCCAGCTCCAAGATGGAGAGAGCCTTTTGTCTCTGTATCTCTCATTATACCTGCCCTGCCTCCTCCAAAGGGTGATTGTGAGGATCAGGTGATACATCTTATCAGAGTTGCTTTTAAGACTAAAATGTTGTGTGTTTGCTTATTTCCTTGAACTTCACCAATAGCACCAGAGGTCTTCCAACAAAAGGATGTTAACATCTGGATTACGTTCCATATATTTCATCAAATTTAAGATGTTGTCAGTTATAAAATAGGGGCTTCCCAGGTGGCTCAGAGGTAAAGACTGCCTAGCAAGCAGGAGACACTGGTTTGATCGCTGGGTCAGGAAGATACCCTGGAGAAGGAAATGGCAACCCACTTGAATATTCTTGCCTGGAAAATCTGGACAGAGGAGCCTGGTGGGCTTACAGATCATGAGGTCGTGAAGAGTCAGATACAACTTAGCAACTAAACAACAGTTATAAAATGCACCATTTTAAAGTGTAACTTTAAGGGGAAAAGCTGCTAAATCCACATCTGTTGTAAGACATCTGTTGTAACATGACATCTGTTGTAAGATGTATCCTGATTTCAGAAATATATGTATATACATATATTTTTAATTATGACTACCATAGGAATGGTGTGGAGCAGTGGGACAAACTGCGCCTTGCTCTCTAGGTCCTGTCCTGCATTGTTAACTAAGTATATAACCTTGGGCAAGATGATCATGCTTCCTAGACTTGTTTCCTTATCTGTTTGAAGAAAGAACTGGAAGAACTCTTAGGTTTCTTTCAGCTGTAATATTTTATGTTTGCCAAGAAAAGAAAGAAAGTGAAGTCACTCAGTCGTGTCCAACTCTCTGTGATCCCATGGACTGTAATCTACTAGGCTTCTCTGTCCATGGGATTTTCCAGGCAAGAGTACTGGAGTAGGTTGCCATTTCCTTCTCCAGGGGATCTTCCTGACCCAGGGATCGGACCCAGGGATCGAACCCAGGTCTCCTGCATTGCAGTCAGACGCTTTACCCTCTGAGCCACCAGGGAAGCTCAACTGCCTCTCAAATCTTCTCACTTTTCTTCTCCTTGTGGCTCCAGTTCTGGCCCTCATCATTTAACTTGAATGACTCCAAGAGCCCACTGACCTGGCTTCCTCTAGTCTTGACCCCCACCATTCATTTATACCTTGAGATCATCATATAGAACGTTGAGGATCCAAACACAATTGCATATGGTTGTCATATTCAAATTCAGAGAAATAATGTGCAGGTAGAGTTGTGTTATTTGCTGGCTATAGAAGACAGTGTAAACCTCATAGACAGGAAGGACTGACTTAAGTTCAAAAAAGATAAGAGAAAAGCTAGTGCTTTAAGTTTAAACTCTTCACTCTTAAAAAGTCTTCAGTGCAAAATAGGTAGGTTTCTAGCAAGACGGATCCACTCCTCTCACAGTTTTGGTTTCATGCCTTTGGAAAAAGGAGGAGGGAAAGCTCGGAAATTAATTGAACGAAAATAAGCATTGTTTTCATTGGAGGAAACAGGCTACATAGAGTACCACATCCCGCAAGGTCATGTGAAAGATCTATAACTTATTTTGGATACAAAATTCCAGGGAATAATGCCTGGCGACCAATTTCTTGCCAACTGAAGATGAACAAAAATTTTCCATCTCTAATTTCTGTGTCTGCTTCTTACCAACATGTTCCTATCTTACCCTCCACATGAGTGAGATGATGTAATAGCTAATTTGGCCAAGAATTGAGGAGCACAAATAAAACCCAGTTCAGACAGTTATTGTTCAAACAGCAATGTTTAGTTGTACAACACATAAAGTCTAGCAACATTTACACAACCAGTTTGAGTGTCTGTTGGCTTACTTTCAATTGGGAAAATTAACTGTAATGTCACCAAAAGGTTGGCTGGGACTGGTAACATTTAAGAAATGGGTCGTTCTTGCATCCCCTAGGCTTGGGCCTCTTGCTCCATCAGGACTTGGTTGTAGATGAATGGCCCACAAGTCACCAGCCTTTGAGCAAGTTGTGTCCAGGTGGAAGTGGTCAGGCAGTGGGCAAGGGGTAGTCCATAAAGACTCAGTGCAGGGGTGGGCAGTGGCAGCCAACATTCGCAAACATTCATGCATCTGATGGGAGGGCTTTGCCCTCCACTGGGGATTTTCCACCAGCCTACAGTGACCGACTGTGGCCAGGCTAATTCATTACTCACATTAATGGAGTGGGGGAGGGGTGGGGTGTAGGAGTAGCCAGGGTAGGTGGGAAAAGATTCCCTCTTATTGCTAAGTGGACAGAAGGGTGCTTTTCTTCCTAGAGTTCACATCTCGTGAGCTTCTGGAATTTGGTGTGTGTGTTTAGTTCTTATTTAAAATCTAAGGATAAGGAAGTCAACTCCAGGAATGTCTCTTCAGGAAAATCATCATTCCTAAATAGCTGCTATAGGGGGTAGGGAGGGTGTGTGGCTGCACTCTGGGCCAGTCACCAGTGGTGATTTTTTTAAAAAAGTGATCCTAGCCCTTGCTCCCCCACATCTGGAGTGACCCATCCTTGCAAATAAGCTTTAAGCAATGAAGGAGACACCCTTGTCCCACGTTGGGGCTCACACAGCTGATGTCAACAAATCTGACAAGCAGAAAAGTTGCTTTCTTGACCCTTTAAGGAAGTCAAGAGCAGCTCATGCAGATGAATGGACAGGGAGCAACGCCATATCCCTTGGAGATGGTTACAAGTAGCTGATATGGGTTTGCAAGGGCGGAAGAAGCTCTTGGTGAGTTCTTTCACCCTACGGATGGGCTAGGACCAGCTGACACAGACGATGGAGGAGGGCAGTGCTGGCGGGAACTCCATTCCACTGGGAGGAGAGGGGTGGTGTGGATAAATGGAAGCAGCAACTGTCCTAAAGAGGCAGCTGGCCACCCCCATCTGCTGAGGGCTGAGAGGGGCTGTGGTGGTGGGCCCGACACGCACAGCACTAAAGAGCACGTGGCCCTGCAGCAAGAAGAGCTGAGCGGAATGGAGGGAGGAGCGGCGCCTGGAATGGCCTTCATTCGGCAGTGGGGCAGGGGGTGGCTGGCACAGGTGGAAGGACAGTGCCCAGGAGGCCTTCTCCCTGCAGGGGGGTTGAGAACGGTTGAGGGTGTGGAGACCGGCAGCTGACAGCAGGCATACAGAACAGCTCCTCCAGGGAGGCTGAGACCACAGTTGAGGAGTCCCAGGCATCATTTTCCTATTCTCTTCCTCGGCCTCGCCAGGGCCCCCCATGCCCACCCCAGACCTTCCCTGTGAGGCCAAGGTGTCCAGTCCCACGTCTTTGTATAAGCCAGCGGTCCCTCTTCTGTTGAAACTTAGCAACCTCTGGACTCTAACCCTGCGCTGTTCTGCTCTGACTGGTGCCTTACCTGGAATAACTGTGTGGGTGAGGGAAGTTCAATATTTGTTATAATTTTTTTAAGACCATGCTTCATTCCTTGCCTCTAGCACACAAACAGAAAAGCAGAGAGACAAACCCATAGCCCAGCTGAGAAGACACCCAAACACCAGATTAGAAGTGGCTTCCAGGCACAGAGCCACAGGCACACAGGTCTCAGTTCTCCAGGCCAGCGTGCAGGGCGTCAGCATGGTGGGCAATCATCTCACTACTAGGAAAACTGAACAAAACAGCAGCGGTCCTTCGGGGCCAGGGGAGGACGTACAGCCTTGACAGAGTGTATAAATCTGTCAAGAAAATATTCTGGTGAAGGAAGCATAGAAAAAACAGATCTGGACATCAGCACAATGTACTGTCTTAAAGGATCTTCCTGATAGATGCATTCAAAGCAATCTGGGTGTGTTTTGCCTCACCTGAGCACTGCATTGGGCTTCAGAGTCTCACAGCTAGGCGAGAGCAAAGGAAAACGTGGGCAAATCTGAGCAGAGAGAGGAGCATATTTAAGAACTGTTGGGGAGTTTGAGCAGGACTCTAACAGCCTGGGCAGGGGATTGAGGAGGGGAGTGAAGCAGGGGCCGAGGTATTGGGTAGGGAAGTAAAAATGGGCAACTCTGAGCTGAACCTGACAGAGGCTGGAGGAAACAGGTGAACGGCAGGCACTGCCAGCACCACAAAGCCATGGGTGCAAACCGCAGGGCCACCATGGGAGGTGAGAGAACATCACTCTTCCCAGACGTGTCTTCTTTCGGTCCCCATCTTTTCAAAAAAGTAAGACCAGACATCTCCTTGACTGGGGACGAAGAAGAGAGAGGGCGCTTTGAAGTTCTGAGGGTGAAGAGAGGCCCTGGACAGTTTAGGATCTTTCTAGAAAGAGCCACACTCGTGCCTTTTCTACCTCCCAGAAACCTGGGACCTTGTTGCCGTCACTCTACAAAGGTAGCTCACTCCTAACGGCACGGCATGCCACCCCGAAGGTCGGTGTGACTTCCCTTTCCTGCCACTGCACTTCCAACTTTTTTCTGAGGCAGCACACGGTTCACTCCCTGGGCACGTGCCCTTCACACGTGCGACACCCCTATTCCCGCCTCCACCACATGCACATCCAGAACACCCGCGAGGCAGCGCCGGCCCTAATGGTCGGGGAAGAGCTACGCTTGCCGTGAGCGCAAAAAAGGCGGGAAAGTCTCTGATTGGCTGAGTTTGTGCACCGCCAATTCTCCTGGCCTCTCCTCCCTCCGACAGCTCCACAGGCTTTTCAGGCACCTTTCGCCAGTGGAGATGAGGGCCCCACGACGGCTCTCGGTGTGGCTCTGGTTCACCGCCATCCTGCCCAGGCCCCCTCCTGCCGCCCTGCAGATGGGAAAGGGCGGGGCCTGCGCCCAGCTGTTGGGCGGGGTTCTGAGGGGGAGGGCGGAGATTATGGCGCAAGGACCCGGAGTGAGTGACTGAGGCAGCTGGTCACGTGAGGGGCCTCGGTCAGAGGACCCAGCGGAGTCCAGGTTGAGACAGCCGTGAGGGGAAAGCGGGCGGGTCCAGGGGATTGGCTCTGCCCCCAGAGCGCCGAGGAGTAAGGGATGAGGCGGTGATCACCACAGCCAGACCCAGTCTTGGCCGCTGCTCTGTCGCCCCTGCCTAGCTGCCCCGCTGCCCACGAGTATGGACTTGAATTGGTCCTGTCAGGAATCAAAATTAAAAGCGGGATTTTCCTACCCTTCCTGACCCAGGTCAGAAAACTGTTGCCCTTTGGAGAAAAAGTTTGAAATGATTCCTCACTTCTCCTGAGGCGAGCAGAACTCTCTTCCCCCAGAGAAAGACTAAAATCAGAGCCCATTTTTTTGTGAGGCAGCGTCCAGGAAATGGTGCAAGAGCTGGGTGAGGAGATCCAAGGGGGGATTTTGACCCTGAGTCCGTTCCAGCTCCAAGATGGAGAGAGCCTTTTGTCTCTGTATCTCTCATCATACCTGCCCTGCCTCCTCCAAAGGGTGATTGTGAGGATCAGGTGATACATCTTATCAGAGTTGCTTTTAAGACTAAAATGTTGTGTGTTTGCTTATTTCCTTGAACTTCACCAATAGCACCAGAGGTCTTCCAACAAAAGGATGTTAACATCTGGATTACGTTCCATATATTTCATCAAATTTAAGATGTTGTCAGTTATAAAATAGGGGCTTCCCAGGTGGCTCAGAGGTAAAGACTGCCTAGCAAGCAGGAGACACTGGTTTGATCGCTGGGTCAGGAAGATACCCTGGAGAAGGAAATGGCAACCCACTTGAATATTCTTGCCTGGAAAATCTGGACAGAGGAGCCTGGTGGGCTTACAGATCATGAGGTCGTGAAGAGTCAGATACAACTTAGCAACTAAACAACAGTTATAAAATGCACCATTTTAAAGTGTAACTTTAAGGGGAAAAGCTGCTAAATCCACATCTGTTGTAAGACATCTGTTGTAAGATGACATCTGTTGTAAGATGTATCCTGATTTCAGAAATATATGTATATACATATATTTTTAATTATGACTACCATAGGAATGGTGTGGAGCAGTGGGACAAACTGCGCCTTGCTCTCTAGGTCCTGTCCTGCATTGTTAACTAAGTATATAACCTTGGGCAAGATGATCATGCTTCCTAGACTTGTTTCCTTATCTGTTTGAAGAAAGAACTGGAAGAACTCTTAGGTTTCTTTCAGCTGTAATATTTTATGTTTGCCAAGAAAAGAAAGAAAGTGAAGTCACTCAGTCGTGTCCAACTCTCTGTGATCCCATGGACTGTAATCTACTAGGCTTCTCTGTCCATGGGATTTTCCAGGCAAGAGTACTGGAGTAGGTTGCCATTTCCTTCTCCAGGGGATCTTCCTGACCCAGGGATCGGACCCAGGGATCGAACCCAGGTCTCCTGCATTGCAGTCAGACGCTTTACCCTCTGAGCCACCAGGGAAGCTCAACTGCCTCTCAAATCTTCTCACTTTTCTTCTCCTTGTGGCTCCAGTTCTGGCCCTCATCATTTAACTTGAATGACTCCAAGAGCCCACTGACCTGGCTTCCTCTAGTCTTGACCCCCACCATTCATTTATACCTTGAGATCATCATATAGAACGTTGAGGATCCAAACACAATTGCATATGGTTGTCATATTCAAATTCAGAGAAATAATGTGCAGGTAGAGTTGTGTTATTTGCTGGCTATAGAAGACAGTGTAAACCTCATAGACAGGAAGGACTGACTTAAGTTCAAAAAAGATAAGAGAAAAGCTAGTGCTTTAAGTTTAAACTCTTCACTCTTAAAAAGTCTTCAGTGCAAAATAGGTAGGTTTCTAGCAAGACGGATCCACTCCTCTCACAGTTTTGGTTTCATGCCTTTGGAAAAAGGAGGAGGGAAAGCTCGGAAATTAATTGAACGAAAATAAGCATTGTTTTCATTGGAGGAAACAGGCTACATAGAGTACCACATCCCGCAAGGTCATGTGAAAGATCTATAACTTATTTTGGATACAAAATTCCAGGGAATAATGCCTGGCGACCAATTTCTTGCCAACTGAAGATGAACAAAAATTTTCCATCTCTAATTTCTGTGTCTGCTTCTTACCAACATGTTCCTATCTTACCCTCCACATGAGTGAGATGATGTAATAGCTAATTTGGCCAAGAATTGAGGAGCACAAATAAAACCCAGTTCAGACAGTTATTGTTCAAACAGCAATGTTTAGTTGTACAACACATAAAGTCTAGCAACATTTACACAACCAGTTTGAGTGTCTGTTGGCTTACTTTCAATTGGGAAAATTAACTGTAATGTCACCAAAAGGTTGGCTGGGACTGGTAACATTTAAGAAATGGGTCGTTCTTGCATCCCCTAGGCTTGGGCCTCTTGCTCCATCAGGACTTGGTTGTAGATGAATGGCCCACAAGTCACCAGCCTTTGAGCAAGTTGTGTCCAGGTGGAAGTGGTCAGGCAGTGGGCAAGGGGTAGTCCATAAAGACTCAGTGCAGGGGTGGGCAGTGGCAGCCAACATTCGCAAACATTCATGCATCTGATGGGAGGGCTTTGCCCTCCACTGGGGATTTTCCACCAGCCTACAGTGACCGACTGTGGCCAGGCTAATTCATTACTCACATTAATGGAGTGGGGGAGGGGTGGGGTGTAGGAGTAGCCAGGGTAGGTGGGAAAAGATTCCCTCTTATTGCTAAGTGGACAGAAGGGTGCTTTTCTTCCTAGAGTTCACATCTCGTGAGCTTCTGGAATTTGGTGTGTGTGTTTAGTTCTTATTTAAAATCTAAGGATAAGGAAGTCAACTCCAGGAATGTCTCTTCAGGAAAATCATCATTCCTAAATAGCTGCTATAGGGGGTAGGGAGGGTGTGTGGCTGCACTCTGGGCCAGTCACCAGTGGTGATTTTTTTAAAAAAGTGATCCTAGCCCTTGCTCCCCCACATCTGGAGTGACCCATCCTTGCAAATAAGCTTTAAGCAATGAAGGAGACACCCTTGTCCCACGTTGGGGCTCACACAGCTGATGTCAACAAATCTGACAAGCAGAAAAGTTGCTTTCTTGACCCTTTAAGGAAGTCAAGAGCAGCTCATGCAGATGAATGGACAGGGAGCAACGCCATATCCCTTGGAGATGGTTACAAGTAGCTGATATGGGTTTGCAAGGGCGGAAGAAGCTCTTGGTGAGTTCTTTCACCCTACGGATGGGCTAGGACCAGCTGACACAGACGATGGAGGAGGGCAGTGCTGGCGGGAACTCCATTCCACTGGGAGGAGAGGGGTGGTGTGGATAAATGGAAGCAGCAACTGTCCTAAAGAGGCAGCTGGCCACCCCCATCTGCTGAGGGCTGAGAGGGGCTGTGGCGGTGGGCCCGACACGCACAGCGCTAAAGAGCACGTGGCCCTGCAGCAAGAAGAGCTGAGCGGAATGGAGGGAGGAGCGGCGCCTGGAATGGCCTTCATTCGGCAGTGGGGCAGGGGGTGGCTGGCACAGGTGGAAGGACAGTGCCCAGGAGGCCTTCTCCCTGCAGGGGGGTTGAGAACGGTTGAGGGTGTGGAGACCGGCAGCTGACAGCAGGCATACAGAACAGCTCCTCCAGGGAGGCTGAGACCACAGTTGAGGAGTCCCAGGCATCATTTTCCTATTCTCTTCCTCGGCCTCGCCAGGGCCCCCCATGCCCACCCCAGACCTTCCCTGTGAGGCCAAGGTGTCCAGTCCCACGTCTTTGTATAAGCCAGCGGTCCCTCTTCTGTTGAAACTTAGCAACCTCTGGACTCTAACCCTGCGCTGTTCTGCTCTGACTGGTGCCTTACCTGGAATAACTGTGTGGGTGAGGGAAGATGGGGGTTGGAATGGTAATGAGCTTCCAGGAAAGATTGGAGACCATGAGTTGGGGGCCACTAGCAATCTGATCACCCACCTCTTTCTCCTGGTCTGCTGAATCTTGGTCTTAAGTCTATATGTTTTCCTAGCACCTGAGTGGTAAGGGCCTATAAATGCTGGGATTTGTAGAGGGCCAGTAAAACACCTCGGGTTGGACCAGGAGATGAAACAGGAGATTGTAAGAGGTCACTGTAAACTGTATCAATTTTTCCCCTTGCCTAAGGCTAAACTGTTTCCCCCAGCTTGAAATTTCAGCCACCTTACAGACTAAAGGAGAAAGAGTAACTTGTGTGTCAAACAACATGGAAAATATATGCATTAATAAATACAGGGCTGAAGGGGAAGACAAGAAAAGGCTACTTGTAGGCTTGTGAGTGTCACTGGGCATGTCTACAAGGGTGAGGAAGAAGTGCAGAAAGCTGAGAAAGACAGACAAAAATGCAAGTAGCTTCAACAGGAGAAAGAGAATAGAAGGAGAGGGAGGTCAAGTATATACAAGAAGGAGGAGAAACAGAAGCCAGCTTTAAGGAGGAAGAATCCTGATGGACAGAAGGGAGATGAGGTTCAAAACTGTCTCTGAAGCCAAACGACCAAGAAAGACAAACACTGTATATTGTTCTCAATACTTCTTTAGACTCAGTTCTGCTAGGACCTGACACCTAAAACAAAGGTGGTCTCACTTGACCAGCACATGTGTTTCTTTAGCCAGACACTGGGAACCACATAGCTCCCTGTGTCCTTCCTTTGCAAGGCTGCCCACAAGCTCAGGGCCATTTTCATCGCTCAACTGCAGAAACTGTGTTTCCCATGCTTCTCACAGGTCTGATTTCCCTCGTAATCTCCTTTTGTACTGTCCTGTGATTTTACTGGGGATGTTAAGTGGCCTAAAGTCACTTTTGGAAGTAACCTGGACATAAATCCTAAATATAGAAGTGCAGCTCAAGTGGATTAGGCTAAAAGGAAATGAAAGAAGTCAGAGGGGACAGGACAAAGGAAGGAGGGAAAGGGAAGAAAGAGAGAAGAGGGGAGCAGAGGAGGGTGAGGTGGGGGGCTGGGGGCTNTAAATATAGAAGTGCAGCTCAAGTGGATTAGGCTAAAAGGAAATGAAAGAAGTCAGAGGGGACAGGACAAAGGAAGGAGGGAAAGGGAAGAAAGAGAGAAGAGGGGAGCAGAGGAGGGTGAGGTGGGGGGCTGGGGGTGGGATATGTGGAAAGCAGCAGTCTGCGACAGAGACAGGTGGTAGCTTCTGGACAGTGAATGCCACACAGACCGAAGGGTGGAGCTCTCTCCTCCACTTGTAGGCACTAATTCTGCAGGAACCCAGCACTGGCCGACTTCTCTGCTCTCCCCTGATCTTTCTTTTCCCCAAAAGTCCTAGCCTCACCACAGACCACCCCGGGCTTACAGGGAGGGTTAAGTCCTCAACTCCCACCGCCCCACCATCCCAGGTCGAGCTCCACAGACCGTCTTTGGAGAATCTCTGCGGTCCCTGCTCACAGGTGGGTTCAGAGATAAGAAAGCGTTACCTGAGGCTCACCTGCTCCCATCATTTTTAAATGAAGCCTCCCCCAGACCTCTTGAGTGAGGCACACGGCCTTGTTCTGGGACACAAGGAAAGGAGACAGATAATGGACAGCCATGGAGGAACCAAGCTTACTAGGAACTTTCCAGGGAGGCAGTATAAATACCTCAGCCCTGCACACACACATGCGCGCACACACACATACACACTCTGTATCTCTCGTACACACACAGCACACACACACACTGTAGACAAGATGCTCCACAATTACCAGACAGGCCTGTGGGACAGAGTAGAAAGGAAGAAGGTGGTGGGTGGTGGTCTGAGGATGTGTGTGTGGGGAAGCAGGTATGTGGGTGATACAGAGAAAGGGCCGTCATGGGTTACTGTCGTGGCTTTCCTCTGTGTCCACGCTCACCGGGGGGAGGCCTCCATTGTCATTAAGACGCTTGGCCCTGTAGGTCTCGTAGTGGATGTTGTGTGTCACTTCCTTGAGGTCCTGGAGGTGGGTCCTGGAGGACACAGGGCAAGAGAAAGAGGGATGCTTAGGGGCAGGACGAGGGAGAGAGGACCCACGTCTGCAGTCAACACATCGCTTTCAGGATCTGGACCCAGTGACTGGGACCAGGGAGCCAGTGGCACCTCTTGAGCCCCTTGTCCTTCAAGATGGGAGCGGGGACTGCGGCAGAAGCTCTGTCAGAGGGACCTGGGGAGCGAGGAAGTGGATCTGAACAAGTGGCCTCTGGACCCCAAATAATTAAACCTGCCATTGGACGGGAGGGGTGCGTCTTACCTGATGACAAAGTCTCGAAGCAGGGCAAACTCACAGTGGTTGAGGTTTTCCACTGTGAACAAACAAAACAAAAACAGATGGTCATTCACTCAGGCAGACGCCAGCAGGTGAGTTTCTCTCCAGGTCACGGACTGAGCCACGGGCCGGGCATCTGCCACCTTCCAGAGGTGTGCTCGCCTTGGCACTCGACTGCACTGGGTTTTACTCACTGAGCAAGGATTCATGAAGCAGTGACAAGGGCACAAAACTACTCTAGACTCTGTGGAATAATAGCTCATAGGTAGTATTATATTCCCCATTTTACAGGAAAAGAAACTGATACACATGGAGTCTAAGAAACTTGCCCAAGGCCGAAGACACGATTTCCATCTCTAAGGAGCTTATAATCTGATTGGAAGACAGTAAACACACAGAGAGAATAATCGAGCCATCTTAAAAAGGTCAGGATGGCTTGATAAATCTAATTCAACATAGATCAAGTGCCTACTATTTGCAAATCACTTGACAAAGACGATGGAAGCTGAAGAGAATTAAGTCATGAGCACTCTTTCTCATAGTCTATGGGTAGGACAGATGTTCTTATAATTTCATTCAATTCAATTGATGAGAAAAATGCTATTTTTAAAAAATCCCTACAAAAGATAGAAAAATAAGAGACAACATGATATACTGGGATAAACTTGGTTTTGAAATCAAAATACCCAGGTCTAAAATCCAGGTTTCACCACTAATAAGTCGTGTGATCCTGGGCAGTACACTTAACCTGAGATCCAAGTGCCTCAGCGAGGATGATCTGAGAACAGGGCTTCCATCTCTACCCTGCCCCCCTCCGAGGGGATCATGATGAATTCATCACCGAAGTGATTCTCTGAGAGCTCTCAGAACCACCGTGACCTTCTCAAGGTCACATCATTCCTAATAAAATGAAAATGGCAACATCTGAACAACCCTTCAGCAGCTTTTCAGATCATGCCTCCTTTCATGTGAAAACCTTTCTCTGGTTTTTCTGATCCTTATTAATCTCTCCATGTTCTGAACTCCTTTGACCCTCAAGCTAGTGCCTCCCAGTCAGGTGCTAAATCCATCTTTTATTGCTTCCTGCTCATGAGTCTCAGCTTCTCAATTAGACTGTAAGCCCCTTATGGCAGGGTCTGGCTGGCATTCATTTTATATCTTGCATCCTAGGACTGTGCCTTGACCTACAGATGCTTAATTAATAAGCATAATTGACTGGCAACCAGTTCTTCAAGAAGATGCATTGAATTACCTTCAATGATGCCCCAGGGAGTTTTTCTGCCGAGGACCCGCTTGCCATTCACTTGGTACTCCTTGTCACTTCCCACCACAGCGAAAGGCATGCTCTCCTGCTGACAAAGCAGACACACGCGCATGTCATCCTTCTACTCTTTGCGCCTCCAAGGGTAGGATGGCATATGGTCCTGGGCTTCTAACCTTGAACTGCACATTTCTGAAGCTCATTCAGTGATCCCACTGATGGCAGAGGCCAGGCTCTTGTCTCTTAAAAAGAGCACTGGAGTGGGAGTCTGAAGTCCCAGGGTCCCAGACCTGATTGCTCCCCTGCCTGGCTGGTTAACCTCAGTAAATCAGCTTTCCCACAACTGGCGAATGCTTTGCACTCTTTAGCACTGTTAACAGGGTTTGGTTTGATGTGGAACAACTCTGTGAGCTAGCCAAGAAAGACAGACCTCTTAGACAACACCCACCCAATGGACAGCCAAAATAATGAGTTTTACATGGTCTCCCGCACTGGCAGAGGCCCATGCCTGCTGCCCTGCCAGAGTTCAAAGGCCACTTTCTGATGTAACTAGGCTCCTCTGCTCCAGCAGCTGTCTGCTCCCAAGGTGATCTGCCTGGTGTGTACTGTTACTGCATTTTGATAAATTAACTATTATATAAGCTGAGGACATATCAGTGTGGAGATCTGTATCCCTGAAAATGGGATGTTTCAGAAAGACTTGATAAAGGTGAGTTCCTTCTGCATTAAGAGTGGATTTAGCAGGACTTCCCTGGTAGTCCAGGGATTAAGACTCTGCCTTTCAATGCAAGGGACATGAGTCTGATCCCTGGTCAGGAAAAAAGATCCCACATGCCACAGGGCCAAAGCACCTCAACGAGAGAGCCTACATGCTGCAGATTACAGAACCCATGTGCTCTGGCCCCAGTTAAAGAGACGCCCCAAAGCTGTGATGAAAAGCCTGCATGCCACAACTAAGACTAGACATAGTAAAAAATGCATTTTTTTAAAAAAGCACTGAATTAAAAAAAGAGTGGACTTATCTCCAAAGAAGAGGCCTTGTCTCTATATAAAAAGAATGTTTAATGAACATGATGTGTTTTTGATATCTTAATAATTCAGTAAAACATCTATTTTAAAACATTTAAGATTTGTATGCTTCATTTTAAAAATGATCTCTTCAATTGATTTCTTCAATGAACTACCTGTCTCAACTACATCAGGTGAGGGGCTTCTCCTAGGTTACCACACTTGATGGAGAAGGAGACTCAAGGCCTAAGTGAGGGATTTGTCCCAGGTTACAGTGATGAGTGGAAAAGCTCAGACCAGAACCCAGGATTCTGATGAGGAATCACAGAACAGTGGAAGTTTAGAATTGAGAGGGATCTCGGAAATCATAAAGGTCAAGGGTTTCCCAGCCAGGTTTCATGAAGCCTTAAGATTCCCAGGAAACACCTCAGGGGCTGCTCAGAGTTAGGGTTGAAAAGACCCTGAGGCTGGGAAAGATTGAAGTCAGGAGGAGAAGCGGGCAGCAGAGAATGAGATGGTTGGATGGCATCATCAACTCAATGCATGAATTTGGGCAAATTCTTCAGGGAGCTGGCGAAGGACAGGGACGTCTGGCGTGCTGCAGCCCACGGGATCGCGAAGAGCGATCTGAACAGCAACATACTGGACTCTGTCTGGCGCTCAGCTCTTTAGAAAGCGTTCTTCTAGGGGAGCACAAGAGCCAACAAGCGGCTCACCTAGCCTGATCTCTGACTTTTAAAGACGGAGAAACTGAGGAGCTCTGCCTGAAGCTTTTTCTGCCTGTATCCTTCCACCACCCCATACTCTGGTTTTGCTTGGCCTGGTGGGGGAACCAGCAGCTTCTGTTGGCTCTGGGGATGAAAAGGAGAATTTGGCTTTCTGGGTGCAGGGTTCACAGTCACAGAGCGGGCCCCCGTCCTCATCCTCTCCCATGCCACTTCTGGTCTGGGTCAGGCAAGGTGGGGCGGGAGTTTGGAAGGGGGAAAGCCGGAGGAAAACAGAAGGGGGACATGCTACACGCCCCAGGGGGACCAACGTGGGCATTTGCGTGATACAGTCCTAGGCACCTACCCGGATTTTGTCATTCTCCGTCTTGTCCTCCAAATCCTCATCAAATTCCTTCTGGGGGTAGAATTCAATGCCATTCACTTCAAGCTCCTTTCGAACCTAGAGGCAGGCAGGAGAGCCAAACATCAGGATAGAGAGAGGGCTGTGTGTGTGTGTGTGTGTGCATGCTTGTACAAATGTGTGCATACTGAAGCCAGAGGGGTAAATGGCAGTCATCTTTGAACTCTGAGGCCCTGGGCAGCAGGAGGATCCTGAATGAATGGGAGCCCCAGCCCTGCCCATCGCAGCCTGCCACGAGGAAGAATCCGGGGGTCCAGTCTGTTCCTCTCAGGATCCAGACAAGCAGGACCGCTGAGAACAGACTCCATGTGGGCAGTGCTCATGCCATGCTTGTTTCACTCCTCTTGGCAGGGAAGAGAGGTCCAGCTCGCCAACCCCAGCCTCTTCCCGTTTGTCCTCTTTCAAAGCTCAGCTTAAGTCTCCTCCTCCAGGAAGCCACCAGTGCTTTTCAATAATCTCCTTGATGAAGTTTCTTAAAGGCAGCAAACGTCTTTACACTTCTCCGCCATTTCCCCAACCCAGTCCCCTGTGTGTCCAGCACAATACAGAGCTCATGGAAAATAATGATAAAGACCAGTGGGTGGTTGATTAATTAGTCTCGTCCTTCAAGCAACCTAACAGTGCGGAGTGGTTTCTCACACTGGAGGTGGTTTATGCATTTAGTGGTGTTTGCAGGTAAGTTGCGAGAAGGCTGGAGCCACACTAACTTCTCTTCTCCACCAGCCTCGCCTCTCTAACAGTTGAGGAGGAGCCGGGTGGGAAGTGGGGTAGGAGGTGGGTATAGTAACAGAGGATAGATGAGGGCTTGGACCAGAGCGGGAGAGGCAAGCATGGGGACAGGAAAAGGAGGAGGGGCCTTCTCACCCTTTGCTTGAATTCGGACTTCTCCTCCAGGGTCATGGTGTCAGCCTTAGCAATGACGGGGATGATGTTCACAACTTTGCTGAGGTGTTTCATGAACTCCAGGTCGAGAGGTCGCAAGCTGGGGCCCAGAGGAGGTGGGGTGTCAGAGCCACCGTGCCCTCCCCCACTCAACCACTGCCACCACTCCAGGGGCACCCTTGGGACAGGAGGACTGGGCTGGGGTAGCCACCATCTCCTGTCTGCAGAACAGAACTCAACTCTATCCACACCTGGTCCACCAACTCCCTTTCTCTCTCCCTTGGCTCTGGGGCATATCCTGGCTTTCTTTAAGCCCCACTCAAACCACTCCTTCACGACACCTTTGCTGACCTGAGATTTCTTTCTCCTGGGAACAGCCGTGGACTGTGGTCCTCGTGTCACGGTTATACGTGTGGCTATTCTGCCTATGGGGCAGCACTTTTGGACAGGCCTTCCTCCGGTCCCCAGGTATTCCTGCAGGGGTCCAGCTGGGGCCTGGCCCCTCCCCTACCCAAGGGCCTTTAGACTCTGGGGCCCCAATCTGGCTGTAGTTTGAAGTCCACCAGACATTTAAGTCAGGCTGCCTGCTGGCCTGCTCTGACCTTGGGTCCAGGCTCTAGGGAGGCATAAACGCTAACTTTCCTGCCGAGTTCCTGAGCTGCACTGTCGAAAACCTGCTGAACGTTTGGCTCCTCCAAAACTGGGGACCTGCCGTGCCTGTGCCATCATCTCAAGAATGAAATTCTTGCCTAGTCACTGGGCTCAGGGACAGTTAGGAGACCTCCCCAGCAGGAAGGTGGCCTGCTTGTCCATTTGGATGGCTCCATTCTCCAGGGGCACTCCCTATCGTTCAGCCTTGCCTGATACTCACAACCAGAGTTCCTGGCATGCCCGATGGTTGTCAGCCTTCATTGCTGGACACCTGGCTCCTCTTGCTGGGCTGGCCACCCTCCAAATGCCTACAGCTGGGTCCCACCTCCCCACCTCCACCTGAACACCAGCCCCAATCCAGTAGCCTGGGCCCTTCCCATCTCATCCTTCTTGCTGCTCCTGACCCCAGGCCTCTGCATAGCATGTATCTGTTGAACCAACGAGGAGCCCTTTGCGCACAGCAACCAACTTCTGTCCGCTGGCACAGCAGTGCTATGGTGCTAACACACCGATGGGCAGCGTGGGGGCTGATGGTGAACATCTCTCTCCTGTCAAGGATCTCCGGGGAACTCCCAGGGCCATGACTATGTGGGGGCCCACCTGACCTCCCCAGCTGAGTCTAGATATCGCTCATTCACTGTAGGTTGGGATCAAATGATGCAAACCAGAGGCAGCGCGGGGACGGGGCAGGCCTGGCACATACGAGTGTCCGGTCGGGGAGATGAAGTAGAGGCAGCAGTGGACGCGAGTGTCAGGGATGCGTTTCTTCCTGGCGATGTTCACCTCTTCCTTCAGGAACTTCTCGTACTGCTCATTGATGTACTTCTCAATGGGCTCCCAGCTGGAGGAGGGGGGAAGAAAGCAGATGGAGGCCCAGAAGGACACGACCCGGGAGCTCCTCTCACCAGGGTCAGGCTCTCACCTCCATCTCACTCCCTGCCTCCCGAGGGCTCTCGGTGACCTGTTGACTATTCTCTCTCAGCCCCCATGGGTGGCTTTCCCTGTTAGCAAGGGCAGAACTCCTCCGGGGTCCGAGTCCTCTGATTGGCCTATGGGAACCTGCAGAACCCCACCCTACTGCTGACAGGGGTGCACTTTCCCCACATCCATCACTTACTAGGTGGGCCACTCTGGGGAAGTCTCTGCCCTTCTCTGAAGCTCTCTTCTCATAAGTGAAAAGAGAGTAACAACAGGTGCCTGGAGAGTCATGTAAGAATTAGAACAGAGGTATAATACTGAACGGGGCTTCCCTGGTGATCAGTGGTAAAGAGTCCTCCTGCAATGCCAGAGATGCAGGTTCGATCCCTGGGTCAGGAAGATCCGCTAGAGAAGGAAATGGCCACCTGTTCCAGTATTCTTGCCTGGGAAATCCCAAGGACAGAGGAATTTGACCGGCTACAGTCCAAGGGGTTGCAAATAGTCGGACACGACCGAGGGACTAAACGACAACAACTTAGTTTTGAGCAGAGAAATGGCGCAGAGAAAGCACTCAGCCCTGGCGCTATAGTAATCATAGCGTAAACACAAGCATATAACAACCCCAGCGCAACAATTCATCCTTATCATGCTGTTGCTATAATAGTAACCTTCCCCTGTCTACGAGTGTGTGGACAGCCAGAGAAGAAGGTGACCAGTCACTTTCTGAGATCAGTTCAGTTCAGTCGCTCAGTCATGGCCGACTCTTTGCGACCCCATGAATCGCAGCATGCCAGGCCTCCCTGTCCATCACCATCTCCCGGAGTTCACTCAGACTCACGTCCATCGAGTCCGTGATGCCATCCAGCCATCTCATCCTCGGTCGTCCCCTTCTCCTCCTGCCCCGAATCCCTCCCAGCATCAGAGTCTTTTCCAATGAGTCAACTCTTCGCATGAGGTGGCCAAAGTACTGGAGTTTCAGCTTTAGCATCATTCCTTCCAAAGAAATCCCAGGGCTGATCTACTTCAGAATGGACTGGTTAGATCTCCTTGCAGTCCAAGGGACTCTCAAGAGTCTTCTCCAACACCACAGTTCAAAAGCATCAATTCTTCGGTGCTCAGCCTTCTTCACAGTCCAACTCTCATATCCATACATGACCACAGGAAAAACCATAGCCTTGACTAGACGGACCTTAGTCGGCAAAGTAATGTCTCTGCTTTTGAATATACTATCTAGGTTGTTTCTGAGATCAACACGGCAAATTCCAAGGTGTGTTGTTGAGAGGCCCTGTCTGGCTGGGGCAGCCCCAAGCTCCCTCACAGAGGCACAACTGTCTTCACCCCTGTCTGGGAGCAAACTTCTGCCCAGAACCTTCTGTAAAGCAATGAGTGTCACTTGCCATCTGGTTTTACAAGGATTAAGTCATTAGCCACTGTAGTCACTGACCTACAATATATCCTGGAAGGAATTTGGGACAAAGAACAAGATCAGGCTCTCTGTGCTTTGGGGAAACAGGCCCTTCAATAGTTGTATTTCAGGAAAAAAATTTTGGACCCAAATTCTTACACTTTCCCCGACTTAGAAAAGCACTAAAATCATGAACAGAGATCTCTGTTCCTCTTGACTGGCAGTAGCCTTCTGCTGAGATGTATGCCTGGCTGCACGTATCCCCAGTCAAAAAGCACATGTACACTGGCCTCCGCCCACCTTTGCAGAGCAGGTCCTCCGAGCCATCTGGGAGGCTGACTCAGGCTACAGTCCTCAGTGTGTGCGTGCGTGCTCAGTTGCTCAGTCGTGCTGACTCTGTGACCCCAATCCTTCTGCTGAGATGTATGCCTGGCTGCACGTATCCCCAGTCAAAAAGCACATGTACACTGGCCTCCGCCCACCTTTGCAGAGCAGGTCCTCCGAGCCATCTGGGAGGCTGACTCAGGCTACAGTCCTCAGTGTGTGCGTGCGTGCTCAGTTGCTCAGTCGTGCTGACTCTGTGACCCCAAGGACTGCAGCCCTCCAGGCTCCTCTGTCCATGGGATTCTCCAGGCAAGAATACTGGAGTGGGCTGCCATTCCCTTCTCCAAGGGATCTTCCCGACCCAGGGAATGAACCTGTGTCTCTTGTGTCTCCTGCACTGGCAGGCAGATTGCTTACCTCTGAGCCACTTGGGGAGCCCTCAGTAAGAGAGTGAATAAGACCCGACTTGGAACTCTTACACTGTGCTTCTTCTTCTTTTGGCTGCACCATGAGGCAGGCACTGTGCATTCTGTTCACAGCCGACACTTCCATCCTCACCTGGGCAGTGTGCTTCCCCCATTTTGGCTGGACACTGGATCCCCAGAGGCTCTCTCCTCATGGAAACAGCCCTCCCCCGTTTCCCTCCCGCCCTCTCTTTGTCCAGGTGGCCAACACCTGGCTCTCAGGCCAAGCTATCTGCCATAACATCCAGCTCCCCCTGCTCCATTGCTCCAGCTCCTGACCCACTCCCATCTCCAGGCAATGCCTCGGCTGACATTCTGTCCCCCTCTGTCCCCCTCTATCCTCACGCCCAGGCCCCATTTGGTCCTCTCCACTCGCTTCCTGACAACCCTCCTCCCCTCTTTCAGCAAGTCTTGCCATTTGAGCCCTCAGCATGGAGGGCACAGATGGTTCTCAGTTTGAATGAATCTGCTCCACATTCAGTGTCTGCCTTGCAGTCTTTAGGATGGAGGTCTCATAAACGGGCAGACATACCAGTTTTCATTGTTGATCTGGTCTCCAAAGCCTGGGGTGTCAATGACAGTCAGCTTCATCTTGACACCACCTTCCTCGATCACTGGGGAGTGAACAGAAAAGGCACCCAGGGGGTCACTCCTCCAGCTGATGCCAGGTGCCCCACTGCCGGCTGGGGGAGACCTGGGCTCCTTACTTCTACAGGACCAATGATTGGAAAAATCAAGTTCAGGGTCCTCAACACTTCAACACCTTTGTTCATGCCGTTCCCTGCACCTGGAATGCCCTCCTTATCCCTCTGTTTAAATCTACCCAGTCTTGGGACTTCTCTGGTGGGCCAGTGGCTAAGACTCCATGCTCCCAATGCAGAGAGGCCCAGGTTCAACTCTTGGTTGGAAACTAGGGTTGCAGACATGAACACTTTGCACGCTGCAAAGGGTTCTCGTGCCCCACTGAAGATCCCTCATGCTGTAACTAAGACCTGGCAAACCAAAAAAAAAAAAAAAAGAGTATTTTTTTTAATGAAAAGAAAAAAATCCACCAGGCTTTATTATCCCACTAAAGTCCTACTTCATTCCTCTCTAATTCCCACACCCTCTTTTCTGGACTTACAGTCGAAAGACCTGGCTCCATCTTGTTCAAGGGCTTAATTCTATTCTGTCTTCAGGTTGTCTTTCATTTGTCCCATCCCCCAGATGCCCCATTCTTCCTCTTTTCTGGCAGAGGGCCTTGGGACAACGCCCATCAGGGTCCCTGCTGGGTCCTTACCATGCCCAATAGCTTTGATCTCCACTGTCTTGGGAATCTTCTCCTCCCGGTTCCAGCTGGAGGCCTTGCGGCTCACTTGGGATTTGAAGAGGGTGTTGACCAGTGTTGACTTGCCCAGTCCACTCTGACCTGCAGCAAGACAGGAAGGGGATGAGAAGGCAGGGAGACTCCAGGCCCAGCTCCCAAGCCTAGCATCTTTTCCCCTGAGCTTACAGAATTCTAGAGCTGTGATCCAAGTCCTTGACTGACCACAAACTGCAGAGGCTAGAGGCTGAGCAGGGAGAGCAAGTGGATGGGAATGCTTTCCTACTTGCTGGTGAAGGACCTGGGGAACTGTCAGTCGAATTGCACATTCTCTCCTTCTGGATCCCTGGGAGTGCTGGGAAAGGGGCAACCTCTGCACTTGTGTACTGGTTTTCTGTTTCATTTTTGCTTGACCTAAGTCTTTAGTCTTTAATCACACTTAAAGATGGAGTTACTTTGCATACTAACATTGCGCTTCTGAAGAAGATTTCATTCCAAGGAAGAGCTCCACAACTAAAAGATAGGTGAAAACCACTGGTCTGAGCAGAATGTTTCTCAAACATGCACAAGAATCACAGGATAATAAAGAAGGCTGAGTGAAGAATTGATGCTTTTAAATTGTGGCTCTGGAGAAGACTCTTGAGAGTCCCTTGGACTGCAAGGAGATCAAACCAAACAAACCCAAAGGAAATCAACCTTGAATATTTATTGGAAGGACTGATGCTAAAGCTGAAACTCCAACACTTTGGTCACCTGATGCAAAGAGCCGACTCATTGGAAAAGACCCCGATGCTGGGAAAGAAGGCAAAAAAGAAGGGAGTGATAGAGGATGAGATGGTTAGATAGCATCACTGACTCAATGGACATGAATTTGAGCCAACTCTGGGAGACAGTGAAGGACAGGGGAACCTGGTGTGCTGCAGTCCATGGGGTTGCCAAGAGTAAGACATGGCTTAGCAATTGAACAACAACAAAGATGCTACATGGGAAGTGGTAAGAGATGAGTGGAGAAGTAATACCAGGCCAGGCTAGGAATCCAAACCCTTAAATTTATGAAATATTGTTAAGTAGGATGGGCGATGATGAGTTTGGCAGAGTGGAAAAATTATTCAGTCACTGGTAGGCAATGGACTGAAGAAGACAGAACCAGGAGAAAAATAAGTAATGTCATCATGCACGCTGTCTAGTTTAGCCAATATTTTTTAGAGCAAGATGTTCCAGATGATTTACACTCTGGCCCAGACGTATGAGCAGCTCTGAGTCAGGTGGACGTGGTAACCCAGGGTAGTAGAAGGGTGCTGGCAGTGGAGATGGAGAGGGTAGACAGACTGGAAGAGATACTTGTGAGGTAAAATTGACAGGATTTAGTGACCGACTGGATTGGGGGATAAAGCAGGAGGAAGAAGGATGATTCCCACATCCCAGTTTCAGCAACTGAGAAAATATGTCAGTGCGATCAAAGGCAAAGGTCCCTTCCTGCTCTTATATTCTGGGGTCCAGTGACCCTACTTAGTGGCCAGTGTCCTGAAAATTCTCCTCAAGCCTGAAAGTACTATCAAAGATCAGAAAGAAGACCACCCAACTCTTGAAGGTAGGGAAGAACAAGGGTGATGCGCCCAGGCCTTGAGCACAGCTGTAAGGCTGCCTGTGTACAGAGAGGGGGTGATGGGGCCAGGTTGACCATCATCCATTCACATCTCCCACCCTCAGATCAGCCAGCCTTGTGGGAAGAAAGGAGTAAGGCCTTTGTGATCAGCATGCTGAGATCTTTCCTCTGAGGAAGAGCTCGTTCTAGAGAAGCCAGGGCTGAGACCATCCTAAAGAAAGAAGTGGGATCCTAAAGGGCACTGCCTGCCACCAGGGTCTCCAGGGAGTGCACGGCCTCCGTACCGACCACCATGATGTTGAAGTCGAAGCCGGTCTTCATGGTTTTCTTGCGCATCTGCTCGATGATGGTGTCGATGCCGATGTAGCCCAGCAGGTTGGGGTTGATGCCCACGGGCTTCATGGGCACTGCCGGCTTAGGCCTGGGCTCAGGCACCAGCTCTGACATGGCTGTGTCTGTCCTGGTCTCTGGGAGCCCTGCAAAGCCAAGGTGGGAGGGGCAGGCTGAGGTCACGTGGACACCACAGTATTAGTCTCTGGATACACAATCATACAGAGTTAGGCCTGGATGGGACCGTGGATGTCCTCCAGTACAGGTCTCCCATCTCATAGATGTGGAGACTGAGGCCTGGGGGTGGGAGGCGGTGGTGAGGGCTCGCCTGAGAACACAGAACAAATCAGATGGAAAATCTGGACCAGTACCCAGACCCTCCAGTTGCTGGGGTACTTTCAAATGCCCCTCGCTGCTCCAAAGCACCACATTCGTGTCTCTAACCCAGGGGTCTCTTCGTCTTGGCACTACTGACATGCTAGTTCAGATAATTAGACTAAGGAGCTGTCCTGGGCATTGTAGTCCATTTAGTGATATCCTTGGCCTCTACTAGATGCCTGTGCATGCTTAGTCGCTCAGTCATGTCTGACTCTTAGCAACCCTTTGGACTGTAGCCCACCAGGCTCTTCTGTCCATGGTATTTTTCAGGCAAGAATACTGGACTGGGTTGTCATTTCCTTATGCCAGTAGTAGCTCCCAATTTAACAATCAAAAGCATTTTCAGACCATGTCAGCTGTTGGCTGGCACTGCCAACAGTTGAGAAGCACTGACCTAAGAGATGTCTGGGGTTATTCCAACCTGAGTCCTGCCTCACCCAAATAAATGGCAAAGCAAAGACCTTTTAGGATTCTGGACCTAATGTCTATTGACTGCCTGTCCCTGCCCTAGTTGCTTTGTCTTTTAGAAGCCCATGGGTCTGGGACTTCCCCGGTGGTCCAGTGGTTAAGAATCTGCCTTGCAATGCAGAGCATGCGGGTTCAATCCCTGGTAGGGAAACTAAGATCCCACATGCTGAGGAACAATTAAGCCCGTGCACTGCAAATAGAGTCCGTGAGCTACAACAAAAGATCCAGCGTGCCACAACTAAGACCTGATGCAACAAAATAATCTTTTTAAAGAGAGAAGCACATGCTGCTAAGTCACTTCAGTCATGTCCGACTCTGTGCAACCCCATAGACAGCAGCCCACCAGGCTCCCCTGTCCCTGGGATTCTCCAGGCAAGAACACTGGAGTGGGTTGCCATTTCCTTCTCCAATGCATGAAAGTGAAAAGTGAAAGTGAAGATGCTCAGTCATGTCCAACTCCTAGCAACCCCACGACTGCAGCCCACCAGGCCCCTCCATTCATGGGATTTTCCAGGCAAGAGTACTGGAGTGGGGTGCCATTGCCTTCTCCTCTAAGAAGCACATGGGCTATCTCATCTCAGCAGAGTGAGCATCAGTCGTGTCTCCCAGTCTGTGTCCCCTCTGTTCTTCCATGAGCACTGGTGCAAAGTAGGGGTCTCTGTGCCCTGAGGATCCCCAGACAGCCTCCACGCCTTATTATTATTTTTTTAAGTCATTTATTGCTTTCAAATTTTTTGTTTGGCTGCACTGCACAGAATTCAGGACCTTAGTTCTCTGACCAGGCATCAAACCCATGCCACCCGCAGTGGATGTATGGAGTCTTAACCACTGGACCACCAGGGAAGTCCTCTCCAAGCCTTAGTTTTAAAATGAGGAGGAGTACGTCTCCCCCGCTGACCAATGAGGAGAGGATGAGGCCCGAGTAGGGGCCGTCACAGGCCTAAGATGACCTGACATGCTGTGTTCTTGGCGTGGTGGGTAACAGGAGTAAGGAGAGCCTGAGATCACAGCCAAACACCCTTCTGGGTCTGGCACATCATGGGCACGCTCATACACATGACAAATCTGTGTTCCCCCATCAGGGCACTGTCCCTCCAAGGGTGGGTTTCAGGACATGGCATCTCCACTTCCCTCTCCCTAAGACGGGTGTGTGTGGTGAGGTGGGAAGGGCCTGGCTCTGTGACTTGCCTTCTCCTTGGCCTCGGGTGAACCGCCTGCCCCCTGGGCCCAACTCAGCACACCTGCACTGGGGCCAATGCCCTGATTTCCCTGTCCAGCTGCTCGCCAGGCCAGTCCTCTCCATTCCCCGGATGCCTCTATGGCCAGCCCACTTGGTCACCACAACCACTGTTGTGAGATGGAGCCATCTGTGTACACGTGTGTGTTTGGGGGGGGCAGGGTCTTACTCTACAGACCTGGAAAATTAGTCTGGTATTTATTTATTTATTATGAGTCCTTGTCTCATACTGTCTGGTGAGGAGACCTCCAGAGCACAGGGCATATGCAGCTCCAAAGTTAAACTCTGTAGCTCCCTCCTTTGCCCCTGCAGCCCCTCCAGGTCGGGCCATGCCAGCTCCAGACGGGCAGCTGGCCCATCCTTGACTCCCAGGCGGATGGCCTCTGGGAGCCCCAATGTTCTCCTCAGGAAGACAGGGACAGTCGCAACCTCACTGGGTCGCTGTGATGCTTACACAAAAGTGTGGGCATAAACCTGGCACTGAATGCATGCCAACTGCCACCCTTCTTCAGGGAAGGAGCCCTGTCTTATGGATTTCTGTGCCCCAATGCACCTAGTATAACAAGGCACTCAGCAATGAATGAATGAATGCAAGCCTCACTCAGTAATAAATGAAGGGATGCAGGCCTCACTGCAAGGCTGACCTTACTCACAGCCATCACCTTTCTCCTCCTTTGGATGCTGCTCCCTTGGTGGAGCAGCTGACCTCCAACCCAGCAAATGGCTCTTGGGTGGGCCCCAGGCTCGGAGATAGACTCTGTTATGAGACCTTCTCCCCACTCCACAACAGGGATTAGAGGAGGGGCTCCCCAGGGGTAGGGAAGGGCTAGGGATGGGCTCACAGCTGGATGTAACTCAAATATGCCATCCTGCCTACGTGGTTCCTGGGGCTCCTCTGAGCTCCCAGCTTTCTCGCGGCCCTGCCTGCAGCACCTCCTTCTGGGAGCCACCTGCCCCAACAGTGCTCCGGGGAAAGACCCTGTCCATCCCCAGCTCAGCTCTGGCTTAGTCCCCACAGAAACGGCTACCCCCTGCCCCGCCCCCACCTCCCTGCCAAGCAAGAGCCCTGGTGCTTTCTCTGACAGAGAAATGAACGGGCTTTGTCTTTGTCCGGCCCAGGGACCCCACCCCTCTGCTGGGAAGGTGGCTGCAAAGGGAGGGGACCTTTCCAGAATAGCACCTGCCTTCCTGGCTTCGTGGGGATCCAGGGAGTGGGGAGGCTCTTCCTTCCGGAGCCGGAGATCATTCCCAACCCCCAGACCCCAGCAGTCTTTAAGACTCCAGCCCCACCCGCAGAGGCAATTTCAGTCCACCCCTAGCTCCAGCCCCTGGCTCTCAGCGGAGAAATCATAAAAGATATCTTAGTACTTTCCCATTCACAGAAGCAAAGGGCGCTGAGATATATACCCCTTCCTCCATCCCAGTCCTCTGGAGGCCAACGAGTTCCCCTGGAGACCACCAGCTGGTGCCTGTCTCGGCGTGCGCCCGCCCGCCGCTGTGTGTGGGGGAAGGGGTCTGTGTGTCAGCGCACAGGTCTCTGAGCCCGGCTGTAGGCGGTCCCGGTACCTGTGCGTGGTGTGCGTGTGTGCACGCCTTAGTGTGCTCCAGCGCGCATCGCGGTGCCCGCTTGCGTGTTCGGGGGTCTCCGTGCCTCTCCGCCTTCCCGTCTGTGCATTTCTCCGGGCTTGGGCATCTTGGGAAGTGTGCCACCGTGTGTCCGTGCACATATGTCACCGTGCGTGGGCTCCTCCGCGCATCAACCCTCCCCCGGTAGCATCTCCAGCTGGGCTGGCAGGGGCCGCAGCCTCCGCCTCCCGGCGCGCGCCGATGGCCCGGCCAGCCTCCTTACCTTTGGACATGAATCCTCCTTTGTCTCCGTTTCCTCCGGGAAGATGCTCAAGGGCGCGGGGCTGCAAGGCTGAGCGGGACGCGGGCTCCTCCTGGGCCGAGTAGCCCCTGCAGCCGGGCCTCGCCCTTCGGCGCTCTCCGCCCACCCGCCCGGCCCGCGGCCCGGCCGCGCCGCCCCAGCGCCCCGCGCCGCCGCGCCCGCCCAAGACTTCGACTCCGTGGCTCGGCGCCGCGCTGCCCCAGCCCGCGCGCACCGATGCCGCCGCCGCCGCCACCCGCACCACGTGACCCGCGCGGCGCCCGCCCCGCCGAGGGCCCCTCCCCCTCCCGCGGCGTCGGCGCCCGCACCGGCTCTCCGCCCGCCCGCCCGCACGCGGGAGCGCGGGCACCCAGCACCGGCTGAGCGGGGGCGCTGGGCCTCGCAGTCTCGAGATGCCGGGCGGGGGGCGGCGCCCCGATCCCATCCCTCCGCCCAGATCCCGCTCCCTGCCTCTAACTCTCCAAGGCTGGGGTGGGGCGCGGGCGCGGGGGACCGGTGACAGCTGAGGGATGCGGTGCGCGAGCGTGAGTCACGCGGTGGTTGGGATGTTGGGCTGATTCCGTGGGCTTCTGCCCAGGCGTGGGTGCCGGTAGAACCCTGCCTGATTCAGGAGCCCGGGTTCCAGGCCTGGCTCTGGGATGACGAGCCCTATGACCTTGAACTGGTCAGGAACTTTCTTTCCTGGGCCTCAATTTACGGGTCAGAAAAAAAAAAAATCTTTCTTGCATTTAATCCACATGAATGGATAGCATACTGCCAGGCCAGGTGCACACAGGAATGAGGACCATGGTTTATATCCTCAAAGAGCTCTGGGTCTGGTGGGGTAAGACAGAAAGCTGGACCGTCCTAACACAGGGCGTGGGGTGTGCACAGGGAAATTGTGGATGCAGGGAGGTGGGCACCCTGGGAAGAGGGGGTTTGTAGGATTTCTTGGAGGGAGTGCGGGCCAAGATGGAAAGGCAAATGTAGGTGGGCGGGAAGAAGGGAAATCGTTCCATGGAGAGAGGAGGGCTGCGGTGAGACCAGAAGTGAAAGCTGCCTGGTGCTGCGGACAACAGAGCTCCTGCGTGCAAGGAAGCAGGGAAAATTCCAGATGGATACAGAGCTAAGAGGCTGGAGAAGTCCACAGCCTTGGGAGTCAAGCTGGACTTTAAAAGAAGATAATGGTGAGTCACCAACAGCTGTTAAGCAGAAAGTGCTTCCCATGAGATGAGTCCCTCATCCCATGCCAGTTGAAGGGGGAGGGTGGCCTCTTAGGGGCAGAGGGATGGAGAGAAAGGGACACAGAGCCTAGAACTGAGGAGGTTGGGCCACAGAGTTGGAATCAGACTGACTGGGATGAAGGAGAGAGAAAGAAGAGGATGCCTGGGTCTCTAGTGGGGTGGGGCCTGCAACTCTGGGAGTGATATCAGGGAAGGCAGAAGTCAGGAAGAAAAGGGCTGCCTCTGGACCTGCCTGGGAGCTGTCTGGGCCGAGGGGTCCAGCAGGCCGCTGGCTGTCCACACCTGCATTTCGGAAGAGAGGGCTGGGCTGAAGATGGAGAGAGAGCTGAGGTCCTGGAGGAGGGAAGACGAGAGCCTGAGTGGGCTCCCCCAGACCGAGTGTGCAGAGTGCAGTGGGAAGGGGGCTGACAACCCCCAACCCCAGGTAACCCACAGGACCAGATGCTTTCTGAGCATCTGTTCCAGACCCAGAATCTCCGAGCCTTTGAAAGGTTGGGAATGAGACTGCCAGAAGAATTCCAGTCGCTGGGTCCCTGTTGCCTTGCATGAATGCATGCTAAGTCGCTTCAGTCATGTCCGTCTCTTTGAGGCATCTATGGACTATAGCCCACCAGGCTCCTCTGCCCAGGAATTCTCCAGGCTCCTCTGCCCATGGAGCGGGTTGCCATGCCCTCCTCCAGGGGATTCTTCCCATCCCAGGGATCAAACCCGAGTCTCTTATTGTACATCTCGGGCACTGAAGGCGGGTGGGCTCTTTACCACTTCTGCCACTTTAGACATGTCAGCTGTATGATTTGGGCAAGTCACAGCCTCATGAAGACCAAATGAACTTCTGGCCCTTGTGTTGACCTGTTTACAGTTCGTGTAGGACTTCCAACATACAAATCTCCAACTCACCCTTTAGGACTACAGCGCTGGGGCTAGGGAACCAAGAGAGAATTCCAGGTAAGACACCTTTTAAGCCACAGCTATCAGCGCTTCCCCCCAGTGGCTAAGACTCCGAGCTCCCAATGCAAGGGTTCTGGGTTTGGTCTCTGGTTAAGGAACTAGATCCCACATGCTGCAACTAAGAGTTAAAATCTATAACTAAGAGTTAAAATCTTCCCTCCCAGGACTTCCCTGGTGGTCCAGTGGTTCAGAATCCACCTTCCAATGCAGGGAACATGGGTTGGATCCCTGGTCAGGAAACAGATCCCACATGTTGCATGTACTGCAACTAGAAAAATTCCACATGCCATAATGAAGATCAAAGATCCTGCATGCTGCAACTGAGACCCAGTACAGCTAAATAAACTTTTTAATGTAAAAAAAAAGGAAACAGCAACAGCTATCTTCCTGAAAGGCTGAATGGGAATGATTTAGAAGGTCTCACTAATAGTGTGAGATCACTAGTCACATCTGGAGGAGCTTGGCAGTGTTGACTGTTAGACAAATCACCACTTACTGAAGTGCTGGTCTACATTTTCATGTAGGCGGGTTGCTTTTAAGCTGGACTCACCTATAGCTCACCTGAGTATTTTAGGTCTTCAGGGAACAGAGAGGTAGTCATGGCAGATGGCAAAGGACACACGCAGCATAATTGCTCTCCCACAAGTTGCCCCTGCAAGCCTTCTTTCTGAAGGCTTCCCTCAGCCTGAACTCTGACTGGCAGTTTGGGACCCAGCTCAGGCTCCCTCTCGGGTCCTGCCCCTCAATCCCATCCCCTTCCCCCAGCTCATTCAACTCTGACCTTAAAATCTTCCCTCCCAGGACTTCCCTGGTGGTCCAGAGGTTCCGAATCCACCTTCCGATGCAGGGAACACTGGTTGGATCCCTGGTCAGGGAAGTAAGATCCTACATGTTGCACGTGCCGCAACTAAGACCCAGCACAGCCAGATAAATAAACTAAATGCATAGATATTAAAATAAATGGCATTCTCACCTTAAAAAAAAATCCCTCCCTTTCCAGATCTAGCCAAGCATAAGCTATCTCCAGGCCCTTACACCCCTGCCCGCCCACCCTCAGCAGCCCAGTGCCTCCCCAGCCCAGCTCTTTGCATTTACCTTTGGTTTCTCTGGCCCGGTCCAGCTCTGCGGCCCAGTCCCTAGCAGCATCTACTGTAGGGTGGCCCAGGGCTGCGTCTGTGCTTCGGCTCAGCATTGATAGCTGGGTGGCAACGTCTGATGTCGCCAGGTTAATGACACTGTCCAGTGTGGTCTCACCAGCAGCCGGGTCTGGGGTGACTGGCACAGCGGGACTCATGGCTGTGACCAACCTGCTTATATCCAGAGCTGGAGAATTCGTAGTCACGCCCAGCTTGGCTGTGTTTGCCAGCATGACTGTGTCCGGCCTGGCTGTGCCCAGCTTGACTGGATCTGGGGCTGCCCATTCCATGGCTGCACCCCCTGTGGTGGATTCTGGCTTGGCTATGCCCTCTGTAGCCATGGCTTTGCCCACCTTGTCCGGGTCTGGAGTTACCGAGTCCATGCCCCTGCCAGGCTTGCTTGTGCCTACTGTAGCCACATCCACGGCAGAGCCCAGATTGGTATCCAGTTCAGGGGACTCAATGCCTGTGTCCAGCCTGGATGGATTTGGTGTAGCCAAGTTGACAGTCAGGCCGGGTCTGTTGGTGGTCCTTGTGGATAAACGGCTGGCTGCGCGTGGCCTCGTATCCAGAGCAGCCAAGTCCATGGCCATCGTGGGCCCTGTGGTAGGGGAGGCCCTTTGGAGATGGACCCGGGGTCTTGGGATACCCCTGGACCGGGGTTTGCCTCTTCCTGGAGAAGCTCTGGCAGGAACGTGTGCAGTCACTGGGACGGGGTGCCGTGGACCCCCTGAGCCTGGCCCCGCGGGACCTGGTGGTCTCAGAGCCAAGCGGGACTGGAATGGTAGGGTCAGGTACGAGCTCACCAGGGGCTTCTCCGCTATGGGCATCCTGCTGGGTTTGGCCAGACCTGGGTTCCCTGGGCCCTCGGAGTGGACCCTGTCCCCTGGCACTAGGGTCACCGATGACGAGCCAACTGTGGGCAGCCTCCCTCCTCCGTGGGTGGCCGCCTCCCTCCCCGGGCTGGACAGCTTTTCCCAGTGAGAAGGCAGGGGGCCCAGGGGCCGTGCCTGGCTGTGCGGATGGACTGTTAAGGAGATGGAACTGAACTTCCTGGATGCCAGGCTCTTGCCAGTCTCCTGGGAGGACTCGCTCCAGGCCCTCGCTCCAAGGCCCAGCCGGCTGGAAGCCGGTGGGATATGGCTCGGGGAGAAAGCATCCAGATGGAAGGTCTTCCTGAGAACAGGGATGAGAGGCGACACCCCGCCGGGGGGCTTCGAGGGGCGGGCTGGGCGGCCCAGCAGGTGGCTGTGGGAGGAGTTTCCGGGGCCGGGGGCCCCATGCGGCTGCATCTCAAAGTCGTGGTCCATCCAGGTCGTCCACCTTCCCCTGATCAACAGAGCAAAGGGGCCAAGCAGGGGTGAGGCAGTGCAGCCTGGAGGTGCCAGCCCTCCCCAGCCTCACCAGCCGCTAGCCCTCCTCTGAAGGGCCCTTGTTTGGAGGGGGCGGTCAGGTCCTCAGTGGGGTACACGCACCCCTTCCTACAGCTCCCACCCCTACATGCCTACACACGTCACACACACACACCTACCTGGACGCCAGGTGAAGGTGGCACCCAGTGAGCAGGCTGCTTGGCGTGATGGATGAAACCTCTCTCTTTACCTGGACCCCTGTCTCTGTGGACAACTCCGTGGAGGTCACATATACATGTCTGAGGACCCCAGGGGAAGACAGTGGTTATTGGAGGCCTGTCTGCCTCTTCCATAAGGGGCCAGAGGACTCTGGGTTCCCACCCACAGCCCCCAAAATAGGAATGCCAGCGTCCAAGTAGGAGGCTGAGAGACGACTGCTTTGGCTTGGGAACAGGGTAAGATCTGGGGCTCCTCCCAGAACCAGGGAAGAGCCCTGGGCTGCCTGTTGCTGGAGCCGAAGTGGGAGCCGAAGAGGAATTGGAGCTGAAGGCCTGGACGAGGGGAGGCTTGGCAAGTGCGGAAGTAACGAGCGTTCACGAGGGACTCGTTGGGTGAAGGCACCTCTGTCCCTGCCCCTGGGGACCCCAGAGTTGCAGCGAAGCAGGCCGAGCTATATCAGAGGTGAGCCCTGTGGCAGAAGCACTAACTCAGCCTTTGGGGTTCAAGGGGGGAGGCTGACCTGGGGCTGGGGGAATTCATACGGAGGGCCCAAGGGCAAGAAGACATGGCGTCTTTGTGAAAACCCTCTGTGGGGCTTCCAGGCTGTGTCTGGGGGAGGGGGAGACCAGGCTGCAGGTGTGCTGGGACCCAGGCCAGGCCAACATGATGCTCGGGCCCTGGGAGGGGACCTGGTGGGATCTTACAGGTGGTCACTCTGCGGCTGTGTGGCAGAGAGACCGGGGGAACAGAGGAGGAGGCAAAGAGCGAGTCTTCTGGTGTCTGATGGTTATGCTTTCACGGCCATGGCCCCAGTTCAATCCGATCGGGGGAACTGAGATCCCACAAGCTGCGTGGCAAGGACAGCCGCCACTCTGTGGGCTGGGGTGGGGCTGGAGAAGGCTGAGCAGCACAGAGGAAGAAGCAAAGGCACCACCTGGTCATGGGGAGTTGGGGCAGGGGTAGGGGGCTGTCCAGGAATCTGGCTGGTGGTCTGCATGGATGAGCCATCCCCCGAGGGGCGCTCCCGAGTGCCCAGATGGCCAACGGGCGCACATGCTGGGCTCCATAGAGCCCTCCTTCTGGAACAAAGTTGTTTCTGTTGCTTTCGACACAGCAGACAGGGATGTGATGCTGGGGGGTGGGTGCAGGGCTGGTAGCAGGGTTCACGGGGGAGTGTGACTCTGTGGCTAAAGCCCTAAAGTCTGGTGCAGGGACCAGGCAGGACACGAAAGTTCTTCATCATCCCTCACGGCAGCGCCCTAGCCCCTCATCCCCCTCCAGTCGCATATTTGTCCCCAAAGCTGTCCTGGCCTTTATCACCTCCCCACTTGGCATGTCCCCGCAGCCCTGCTTGTGGACCCTTACTCACAATGATATGCACCTGGGCACAGGTGCGCTTACTCTGTACTTAACCACAAACATCTACCGTTGGTGTACACACACACACACACACACACACACACACAGCTGACCAGAGGACAGAATTTCTGAATCTGTTTTAATGTCCCCAGATCCCTTTCCTTCACTGAGCCTCCCCCCGTGCCCCATCAATCACTTGATCCTGTCCTCCCCCCAGCCACAAAGACTCACCCGCCTTGATCAGAGAACAAGAAAGGTCTGAAGGTTCTCAGCCTGGGAAGCGGACTCCAGGGCAGGGCCTTCACCTCCTCCGTACCCAGATTCTGGCCAGCTCAGGTGGTGACCAGTTCAGGGGCCTCATCCCTCTGGTCCCCTCATGGGCTTTCGCTCAGCATCCAGGCTTGTGGTCTTAGGCCCAGGGCCCAGCCCTCTCCTGACCTGTCCCGCCAGCGATGTCCCCAGCTGGGCTGGGCTCCGGGGTAGGGAGGGGCTGGCTTCTCGGCAGTGGGCGTCAGTGAATGGCTGCTCTGAGCCTCTGGAATCCCAAAGGGCCACGGGAGGCTCGTAACGGCCAGGCTGGGCCGCCCTGGACTCAAGGACACCTGGGGGGTGGTGCCCTGCTGTCTGCCTTCCCCAAATCTTCTCTGTCTCCCCCGGACTCTGACCCTTGGAGAGATGTCTGCAGTAAGAACAGGGAGACTCCAAACACAGCCACACTCTGCTGGTCCTGTAGCTGACCTCCCTAGTGCCTGCCTCTGCATCGCTGCGCACCCTGTTTAGCTCTCTGACCCTGACTGTCTTGCCCCCCCACCTGAGGTCTTTCATGGAGCAAGCTAGAGACTAAAGCAGGGACCATCTGCTTCAACAACTATCCCCCAAGCCCGTGGTCACTCCAGCCAGACCCTGTACTGAGCCCCTGAGCCTGCGAAGATGACCCTCCCCTGGGGTTGAGGAAACCCACAAGGCCTCCCAGCCCGGTGCTGCCATTGCAGGCTGTCCGCAGGCCCTGGCCCTTGGGCTGGGCTGGGTGTCCTTTCTGTCTGTTTCATAGGAATCAGTTCAGTTCAGTCACTCAGTCATGTCTGATTCTTTGTGACCCCATGGACTGCAGTACGCCAGGCCTCCCTGTCCATCACCAACTCCCAGAGCTTACTCANGCTGGGTGTCCTTTCTGTCTGTTTCATAGGAATCAGTTCAGTTCAGTCGCTCAGTCATGTCTGATTCTTTGTGACCCCATGGACTGCAGTACGCCAGGCCTCCCTGTCCATCACCAACTCCCAGAGCTTACTCAAACTCCTGTCCATCGAGTCAGGGATGCCATCCAGCCATCTCACCCTCTGTCGTCCCCTTCTCCTCCGGCCTTCAGTCTTTCCCAGCATCAGGGTCTTTTCCAGTGAGTCATAGGAATAGTCATAATAATCATGGTGCTAATGATATTTTTTGCTGAACACTTACTATGCACCGGCACTGCCTCAGGGCTGGGAAGGGGCATGCAGCCCGCTCAGAGCTGATGTAAACAATCCTTACAGGAACTGTAGCGGAGTGATGGTGGACACTGTCTGAGCACTGACCCGAGCCAGGGGCTAGACTCAGCATTCTTCCGGCGTCTCCTTGGCTCTTCGCCTCATCCCCTGCTTTCTCCTGATGAGGACACCATGCTGTGTGGTCTGGTCCATTTTCCCGCGTGTCGCTCTCCTTAGCCATCGAGCTTCTGGAGCCGCACTGGCCAACAGAACTTTCTGCGATAATGGGAGCGTTCTATATCTGTGCTGTCCAATGTGACGGCCGCTGACCACACGCGGCTCGTGAGCACTTACCACGTGGCTACAGCAGCCATGGAACTGTTTATTTCATTTTAATTTATGGTTATCATATTGGACAGCATAGTTCTGAAGGGCCTGGATTTTATTCTTCTCTGAGTCTCCCCCAGGGCCTGGCAAGGATTAGCCTCTTAAGTTTCTGTAGAATGAATGAATGAAAGGCAAAAAATGATTCAGTGAGTGGCGGATACGTGGACCTAGGAACTGTCCCTCTTCTTATCCATTCTCTTCTCCTCCAGCTTTAGGTTTTCAAAATTGGCTGTGCTCGGGTTGCCAGGGCAACCTGCTGGAAGGTTGGGTCGGGGAGGGGAACCTGCCTGGAGTTCTCTCCCCTTCTCCCCTGCCTTTGAGGCCTGAGGACCAGCCTGGTTCCCGGAAGGACAGAGGAGGCTGGGGGAGGGGCTGGCACAGCTCTTTCTGGATTGTGTTGTATTGGGGGGGAGCTTTTACCGCCCACCCCCCTGGATCGCGTCATCTCTGAGATGCAGAAACCCTGAGCTGGAGTTGGGGGTCTTAGCTTCTCTGCTCTCTTCAGCCAGTGACTCAGTGTGTAGCTTCTATCAGATCTCTTGCCCATCTGGGCCTCAAGTTGCCTTTTCAAATAGGGACCAGATGCCTTCGTGTGGCCTCTTGAAGGTCTAGAACTCCTCCATCTTGCTCCATGCCAGAATGTTAGGGCCTTGAGAGCAAGGTATGAGTCTTGTTCATCTCGTTATGCCTACTTCCCATCTTCCCCAGCTCTCTCTTCCATGCTGGGGGGCCTAGAGAAAACTGCTACTGCAAAGTCACAACTGCCTGCCCTGTAATTGCAAGCTTGGGTTCAGCTGCCCTCTAGTGGCCCAAAGTGGCAATGACCACCCAGCTTGTGTCTGTACCCGTTTCTTTACCGCCAAAGGAAAGATTGACAGGTCTGAAAGTGGCCTCAAAGGACAGACCTCCACCCAAGCAAAAAATCCTCGTGGTAGCCTCCCAGACAAGTGACACGAGCTCTAGAATCTCCAACCTGGGTGTGTTACAGCTGTGCGATTTGGAACAAGTAGATCTCTGTGAGCTTCTGTTTCTTCATCTGTGAATTCGAAATCATATCAATCAAGACGGGTTAAATTATGTCGCAGTCACAAACAATTCCAAAATCTCAGTGGCTTGTAATACGGAATGCTTGTTTCTGATTCATGCCTCGTGTCCATTGTGGTTTGGCTCTGCTCCATGTCATCTCGGGCACCCAGGGTGACAGAGCAGCCACCTTCTGGAGCTGGGCTGGTCATTGAGGCAGCAGGCAGGAGACACTGGTGAGGCGTGCACTAGCCATGAAATGCATTGGCCTGGACTTTTCTGATCACAACTCACTGGCAAGAACTAGTCGAATTGTCCCAGCCATTATAAGGAAGCAAGGAGATTAACCCTACCGTGTGCAAGAACTGAACAGAATTGGCCCACACTCATGGCTGTGAGGATGCAGTGAGAAGTGCCAATGCATTAACCATCATACAATGAATTCAGGCCTCCACCACTGAAACTGCCATCTTGGGGACTTCCCTGATGGTCTAGTGGTTAAGACCTCGCCTTCCCATGCAGGGTTGTGGGTTTAATGCCTGACTGAGGAGCTAAGATCCCATGTGCCTTGTGGCCAAAAAACCAAAACATAAAACAGAAACAATACTGTAACAAAGTAAAGACTTCACAAAACAGTTTACATCCAAAAAAAAAAAAAACCTCTTTAAAAAAGGAAATGCTGATGCTGCTAAGTCGCTTCAGTCGTGTCCGACTCTGTGCGACCCCATAGACGGCAGCCCATCAGGCTCCCCCTGTCCCTGGGATTCTCCAGGCAAGAACACTGGAGTGGGTTGCCATTTCCTTCTCCAATGCATGAAACTGAAAAGTGAAAGTGAAGTTGCTCAGTCATGTCCGACTCTTAGCGACCCCATGGACTGTAGCCTACCCGGCTCCTCCGTCCATGGGATTTTTAAGGCAAGAGTACTGGAGTGGGTTACCATTGCCGTCTCCGGAAAAAAAAAAAAAAAGAAAAAGGAAATAATTGCTCGTAATTCTGATTTCTTCTTTTATTTACCCTTGTGGTTTCCAGGGACCTCTGCATCAATTCCAGCTGTTTACAGCTGCAGATACAGAGAGGGTAGTGGACTTGCCAGGCTTTACCCAGTGAACGAGTAGGTGGACACCCACGTCTCCAGGGCTCCAAATTCTGAGCCCTGCACCCCTCACTTGATGGGGTGTAGGAGAAGGGGCTTTGCGTTCCCAGGGTTCTCGGTAGGGATGCTGGCTGACCGTGTGATGATCTTTTGTGGGGTGGGGGTGGGGGTAGCTGCCACCCTCCTCCCAAAGCTGGTCCCTCAAACCTTCCCAAGGCTGGCTTGCTCAGTCCGAGTGGAAGCAAGGGGGTAGAACAATGAGCAGCCTGTGCCGTCCTCCGGGGCCAGAGTCCGAACATTGCAGCCAAGCCTACGCAGGAACCCTGCACATTCCCGCCTCCTGTCCTGGGCCCAGCCCAGTCACACCCACTGTATCCTGACAGCAACCAGATGGTGGGAAAGGAGAGCTCCTGGGGCTCTTCAAAACCTCCCAAAGTACTTTTAAAACCTGCATAACAACCTGACCTCCAAGAAGCCTCCAAGCCTCTCTCTGTCTCTCAGCAGCTGGGCTGTCCCTGGCAAGACAGAGAGACAGGTGCCATTCATCCAACAAGCATGATGCCTCATGTCAGCTCTCCACAGACATGTGCCCAAAATCATAGCACGAGACTGGGGCCAAAACGGGGAAAGCTGCTGGTGGGGTCAGGGAAGGCTTCCTGGAGGAGGTGGCAACTAGAGAGGGATCAGGTTCTCTCCCTGGACCTAAGCCTTACTTGAAACACAACTTTGGGCTTGTTCAGGCTCCTCTCCCACCACTTATGCACTGGTAGTCTGTGCTGGGACCACGTGACACCCCTCACAATCCTCAAAAAGGACTGGGTCCTCCCTAACCTCCATGGCTTTGCACTTACCAGCTCCTCTTCTCTTTACAGGGAAAACTCTTATTCAGCCTTCAAAACCCGCATCGGCAGTCATATGCTCCTTGATAACCCCCTTCCCTGGGATTCAGTTCTATTTTCAGTTTCTTCCACATTGTTATTTGTTTACATATCCATCTGGCCCTCCAGTCTGGGAGCTCCTTTGGTTGGGAGATTATCTCTTCCTTGTCTTTGAATTCTTGGTGCCAGCCTTAGTGCTGGCATGGAGCAGGTATGTGACATGCCTCTGCAGGGTTCAGGAGAAGAACTATATTCTGCATACCATTCATACACTGCTTTCTCGCCAACTGTCTCCTTTGACATTTGCCACAACCCAGTGAGGCAGGCAGGGCAGGAGCGATATACAAACAACCAGGGCGCAACAAGAACCTGGCATGAGCTGAGCGCAATGCCAGGCACTGGCAGGGGGCATTTCTCTGAGCTTGAATCATCTATGAAATCTCTGTGCCTGGTACACAGAAATGCCTGGTGAATTCAGTTGTGTGTCTGAGAACAGGAAACTTGCCCCCCAGATGCAACTGGTTTTTGTTTATTTTATTTTTGGCCACACTGCGTCTTCGTTGCTGTGCGCGGGTTTTCTCCAGTCGCGGTGAGCGGGGCCTACCCTTCATTGTAGGCCACAGGCTTCTCACTGCAGCGGTGTCTTCTGTTGCAGGGCACAGGCTCTAGAGAGCCAGCCAGGATTGGGCCCGTGTCCCCTGCATTGGCAGGCGGATTCTTAACCACTGGACCACCAGGGGAATCCCCCTAAAAACTCGCTTTAAATGAACAGCTTTATAGGATTTACTGTTATCGGGCCCTCACATCAAGTTGCTCCCTGGTAAGCCCTGGCAGATGGGAAAATCTGCCTCCATGGACACTGGCCTGTTTCGGTGACCTCTGCCATCTGGGTCAGCCTCCTAAAAATGATGGTGAAGGTGCTGTCTACTGTGCTGCTCTTAACATCCCATTTGAGACATTTCTTTTTAGTATTTAGAACCAGATAACTTATCTTTCATTAAGGGTCGACCCTGCCCTTCTATCACCTAATGGGAATAAAATGACCTCTTTGTGTTTCCCCTTCCCCTCTGGCTGCCAGGAAGCTCAGAGACAAGCAGCAATAAGACAGCAGGAGTCAGAGTCGGAATATTTCCTTCTCCCCCCCATGTATGTGGCTCCTTCCGCTGAAACTTCTTAGGTCCTTTATGGGAAGAGCACATGTAAATAAACATTTGCATATACATGGAATCTAGAAAAATAGTACTGAGGAAGCTACTTACAGAGAAGAAATGGAGATGCAGATGTAGAGAAGGGACAGATGGACACAGCAGGGGAAGGAGAGGGTGGGACAAATTGAGAAAATAGCCTTGACGTTCATGCACTACCACGTGTGAAATCAGTAACCGGCAGGAAGCTGCTGTCTCGCACACGGAGCCCAGCCTGGCGCTCTGTGATGACCTAGAGGGGTGGAATGATCTTTGGGAGGACTGAAGCTGAAGCGCCAATATTTTGGCCACCTGATGCGAAGAGCCCACTCATTGGCAAAGACCCTGACGCTGGGAAAGATTGAGGGCAAGGGGAGAAGGGGGCGGTAGAGGACGAGATGGTGAGATAGCATCACTGACTCAATGGACATGAATTTGAGCACACTTCGGAAGACAGTGAAGGACGGGAAAGTCTAGCGTGTTGCAGTTCATGGGACCACAAAGAGTTGGACATAACTTAATGACTGAATGACAACAAAAAAAGGGAGGGGATATATATATATACACACACACACACATAATTATGGCTGATTGATGTATTGCAAAAACCAACACATTGTAAAGCAATTGTCCTCCAATAAAAAAATAAAGAATAAATAAATATTAATGTGATAAGCCCTGGGGAGAGCACTGGGAAAAGATCCAGGCTTAAGAGCAGAAGGCTTGGGTAAATCCCCTACCCTCTCAGCTTCAGTCTCCTTGGCAACCTGGGATGGTAGATTCTGCCAAGACTTGTGGATACAGCCAGCCTCACTGTGAAAAAGACTGGCCACTGCTCAGGGTCACAGTCAACCTCCCCCTGTTTCTATACACCCATTTCACTACCCCCGCAACCCTGCTGAGGCTGTGAAGCTCGTAACCTTGAACACCTTCACACTTTAGATCCAGTATGGCCAGAGTTTTTATTTTTAAAGAGGAATCGGGATTTTCCGGGCAGTGCAGTGGTTGGGACTCCACGCTTCCACCCACGTAGGAGGCATGGGGTCGATCTCTGGTCAGGGAACAAATATCCTGCAAGCAATGTGGTGCAGCTTTAAAAAAAAAAAAAGAGGAGTCAGAAAAAGACTTTCATGTGAAATCTCCTGACTTAAAAAGGTTGCCAATTAATTTGCATTTGTTCAAAATTGGCTGCAGGCCAGATCTAGTCTGAGGCCTTCCCTGACTCAGCCAGTTAAGCCTAATAGTCCAAGAGAGACTGTCTGATGAGTCTGGACTAGGGATGAGGGAGAAATTTCATCATTCCTTCTGAGCCCTGACTTCCTTCCGTAACATCCCAAGAGACCTGACAGCAGGAGTTGTAGTCAGGTCCTGAGAGGACCTGAGCCCCGATCACGCGGGCTGGTCCAGAGGACCCTGATCCAAGCTGGGCCTTACAGAGAACCCTGCCCCAGCCTCGAGTGGAGTTTAAAATGGGCGTCTGACCTAGGATGAGCCGTGAATCCTTCCCCTGAGATATCTGTGCTTGCAGCCAGGGAGTGTGTGGGTGCGTGCAAAGTCATTGTAGCCCGCCAGGCTCCTCTTGTCCATGGGGTTCTCCAGGCAAGCATACTGGAGTGGGTTGCCATTTCTTTCTCCAGGGGATCTTCCCCATCCCGGGATCGAACCTGCATCTCTTATGTCTCCTGCTTTGGCAGGCGGGTTCTTTACCACTAGCACCACCTGGGAAGCCCTGCAGCCAGAGCGAGGGACGGGTAACTCTCTCCAGTGCCTGGAGCTGTAAGACATAAAATTTGCCAGCAGTTGGCTACTGCATTTTCCATGATGGGGGCAGCAGGGGTGGTTAGTGAAATGGGTATACAGAAACAGGAATGAAAAATGGTTTGAGGGGACTTCCCTCGTGGCCAGTGATTAAGACTCCATACTTCCACTGCAGGGGGCATGGGTTCGATTCCTGGTTGGGGAACTAGGATCCCACAGGCCACGTGATGTAGCCAAAAAAAAAAAAAAGATTTGAAAGAGAGTCCTAAGAGGGAATGCCTGGTCTAGCTGTCCTGAGTCCCTGCCACTATCCTGTCCTCCAGGGCTGGACCACTCCAGTGTCTTTGTGATAACTTTCCCCTTCTTACCCAAGTCAGTTAGAAAGTTGGGATTTTTCTGTCCCTGGCAATTATTGGTCCTAACTCACGCATGTGGCTTCTGCTAGGGCACTTTCCACTTTCCTGATAAACAGGGGCAGCGCTCAGCTCCTAGTCCTAGCCTCCCAGCCCCCTCCCCCACACCTCTATCCACTCAGCCTTGTAAAGTAAGAAGTTCATTACCCGCCCCCTCCTGTCCCCTCAAGGGGAAGAGAGCTCAAAACACATCGGGGCTGGTGCTGCCTGAGACACTGAGGCATGTGGAACTGGCTACCGAGTGGGTGGTGTGGGTGGTGTTGGGTGATGGAAGACACTGGAAGGGCCCTGCCCTCCAGTGGGTCCCTACAGAACCCACTCACCTGCTCACCCACCTCTGCCACACCCTGCATGCCCTGAAAATCCGTACAGAGAGCCCAACTCACATACCCACCAAACTCGGAGGGTTTCTGTCCTTCCTCCCCATCCCAGACTCCCAGTCTCAAATCCAGGCGCTGGTAACCCCCTGGGTCACCCTGGTTCACTTCTCTTCACCCTTGTATCCGCCTTCGTAAAGCAGCAGTCTCAGTCCTTGGTTTTCACCCAACCAGCCTACCCTTTCCTCTCCCCTCCCGCCCCTTTCCCTCAGGTAACAGCTGCAACCTACCCCCTCAGACCACGAGATCAGCAGAGCCACTCCGGCCCCATCCCCTGTGGCTGGAGCCAGAGCTGCCTGTGATCAGCGTACCCATCCCCTGAGCTCAAGAGCCGGGGACTGATGGGAACTTTTTGCTTGAACACGACATGTGCTTCTTCCTGAAATCAAGGCCCTAGGGCTGTGTGAACCTGGGACTGTCTGGGCAACTTAGAACCTCATGGAGAAGAAAAATCCACCTGGATGAAGCCTGCAGGGCTGAGTGAGATGGGGAGAGAGAAGGATGGCTTGATGGAGCACTGGTGACATCCTTGAGCCCCAGGGTCCAGCCAAGGCTGAGTCCAGGAGCAAACCCTTTTATTGCAGCTGTTTTCAGTTTGGTGCCTTGTGGCTGCAGGAGTCGGGCGGTAGTATGGGAGAATCTCTGAAAGCTACAGAATGCTCTGCTGGGTCAGACGGAGGTCAGGGCGGTGAGACTCAGAAATAACAGAGCCAGGCCGGGTTGAGACAGGAGAGGTGCCCAGCACCGGTGCCTCTCTTGCCTAGCTCTAACCTGGTTCTGCAAGACAGCCCCTGCGATTCCCGGGCTCGCCCCAGGGAGGAGGGTAGCCCCACTCCTCGAGCTGAGAGAAGATAGCTTTTGTCCTGGCTGACTCCTAAGATGGGGCTTGTTTATGAGCAAGCCTGGGCCTGGGATAAGGAGATCCAGTCCAAATCTCAGCCCCTTGCCCTGTGCCCTTGGCAAATCCCTATGAAAACGGAATGGCAAGGATTCCCTGATGGTTCAGTGGTTAAGATTCTGCCTTCCAATGTGGGGAGCATGCATTCAATCCCTGGTTAGGGAACTAAGATCCCTGGCTGCAGGATCCCTGATCCTGCGGGGTGTAGCCAAAAATTTAAAAGAAAAGATGGAATGCCAGCTGCCTCCATGTGCTCCCCCCCTTTCAAGGAGGGAGGATTTATTTTATCTTTTTAGTTTATATTAGAGTTTAGCCAGTTAACAGTGCTCTGATAGTTTCAGGTGGACAGCGAAGGGACTTGGCCATACATATATCAATACACGAATCCATTCTCCCCCAAACCCCCCTGACATCCAGGCTGCCACATAACACTGAGCAGGGCTTCAGGTGCTGTTCAGTAGGACCTTGTTGGCTATCCATTTTAAACATAGCAGTGTGTACATGTTGAACCAAAATTCCAAAGGAGGGGCTTTTTTAATGGACATGTAGTTCTTTCCAGCCTCCCTTGCAGCTAGGAGTACCCATGTGACTAAGTATTGGCCAGTGAGGTGTAAAGGGAAGTAAGGGTCCAGCCAGCCACAGTGTCCCTCAAGCCTTCTGCCCTCCCTCCACCCTGCTCCTCAGGATGCAGAAGAGCCCCCTTGGGGTGGGGGGCACCAACCGACAACATCCCTTCTGCAAGAGAGGAGCAACTCGGGTCCCTGAACACTGCATGGACCTAGCCACCAGACCAGTCTGGATAACCTCCATAGGAAAGAACCAAGAGAAAGAAAGGACATTCTGTGTGGTATCAGGCTGCGCTGTTTTGCATCTCTGTGCCTGAATTTATATCCTCACTGGTTCTCTACCCCCGGGGATTCCAGTGAGCATTTTTGGTTGTCCCGGGTCAGGGGAGGGCCCAGGGCCACTGGTTTCTAGTGCATGGAGCCCAGAGGTGCTCACCAACCTACCACACACAGGACAACCTCCCACAGCTAAGAATGATCTCATCCAAAAAGTCAGCGGTGCACCCACTGAGAAGCTGCTCTTTCCTCTCGGCGACTCAGTCCCCATCTCCCACATGGGGGATACTGGACGATCGTGGGCTTTTTGTCTGTTTGTGTTTGTCTCTGGTTGCACCGGGTCTTCCTTGCTGGGCACGCGCTTTCTCTAGTTGCCGCGACTGGGGGCTGCTCTTTGTTGTGGCTCTTGGGCTCCTCACTGTGGCGGCGTCTCTTGTTTCAGGGCACAGGCTCTGGGCACGCGGGCACCAGTAGTCGCAGCATTCGGGCTCAGTGGCTGGGACTCGCAGGCTCTGGAGTGTGGGCTCAGCCTTTGTGGAGCGCGGACTTAGTTCCTCTATGGCATGTGGGATCTTCCTGGACCAAGGATTGAACCCGTGTTCTCTGTATTGGCAGGAGGATTCTTATCCACTGCACCACCAGGGAAGTCCCTGAACTATCATGCTTTTTATGAGGACCCGGTGAGATGATAGACATGACCCTACTTTTAGGAAAGGAGACAGTCCTGCTGAGATAGTCATGGAGTCTTTATTATTGCAATAAATTAAGGTGGAAGCCCCAGAGGAGGAGAGTGAGGCAGGCGGCCAATAGATGTCCAAAAAGAAAGGGTGGTGCTCCACATAGGAGGGGGTTCCAAGGTGGGCTTGGGGGGAACAGCACAGGACCAGGAGAGAAGGCAGGGCTCCTGCCAGCAGCCTCAGTCTTGGGAAAGGAGAGAAAGGGGGGAGTCCAGCCAAGGGAGGGGGCGGGAACTGCTGCTGGTGGCCCCCATAATGCCCACGGAACTCACTCTGTCCCCCACTTCCCACCCTGCCTGGGGTCCCCCTCTCCCTCTCACACATACATGCTTCTCCCCCCAACTCTGCTGTCTCCAAGGCTGCTCACTCCTCCCAAACTTTCTCTCCCTCTATCACACACACACACACACACACACACACACACACACACCTCCTTCCTCTATGGTCTTGCCCCTGGCAGGTGCCATCACACACACTCATCCACTCTAAGTTTGGGTCCAGAGTGGTAGAGCTGGGCTGGCCTAAGCTGACTTCCCTCCAAAGGGGGCCCTTTCCTTGCATCAGCCTTGAAACCTGGCCCGTGGAGCTGCAGGGTCGAGACCATCGGCTGGAGTGGGGAGCCGAATGTCACCCAGGATCCAGAAGGGACGTGGGAGACCTGGAGGCTCAGGACAGGCAGAGTGCCTGGCTCTGGGTTGAGGGCCAGGAGCACGGGGCAGCACAAAGGCACTGGGGGAAGCAGGACGGTGTCCCCGGAGCTGGGGAGGGGAGGCGCGGGGTGAGCCGGCTTGACCTGGAGAGCAAGCCCGGGGCTATCAGCAGCAGCGACATCTCAAAGGCACTCCAGGTGCCCCATCCCTGCACAGCCGGGGTCCTCCTGGAGCACCTCCTTCTGGGAAGAGCTAGGCTGCAGAGCGATCGCCCGGAGGACGAGGGGTGGCCTCCCTCTGCCCCAGGGTCTCCAGCCTCGGTGGCGAGGGAGAGGGCACCCCCCACGGCCACCAGCACGGGGCAGCTCAGACCTCGGGGCCCCCGAAGGCCAGGTTGTCGCGGACCATCAGCGTCTTGCGGAAGTCGCGGTCCACCAGGGGGCGCTGCATGCGCCACTTGTGCGCCTCCTGCAAGCCGGGCTCGAAGTAGTAGATGCAGGCTCCGAAGCCCACCAGGATGAGCACAGAGATGAACAGGTAAACAGGCACGAACCAGTCCAGGAAGTGCGGCATCGCGGCGGCCTTGGCTGCTGAGACACGGTCGGTGAGAACCAGCAGAGGGGCGGCTTGTCCATCCTCCCACCCACCTTCCCTCCCGGAGGGGGCACCGCGGTCTTCACGGAGCCAGGCGGCCAGAGCATCACCTCGCAGGTGGGCAGACCGACACCCGAAGAGTGGAGGGCAGTGACTCAGCACCCTGGCCCCTGAGCAGGCACACAGCTCCTCACCCAGGGGCCCACCCAGCGGCCCACCCAGCTCCTACTCACCCCCTACAAGGAAGCCCACTGTGGCTCAGTCCCTCAGTAGAACGTGTGGCCTCAGGCCAGTTGCCTAACCACTCCGGGCATCAGCATTGTCCGGGGTAGAAGGGGGGACAGCTACCAGAGACTTGAGGGGACGGGGTGAGGTGACTGACCTCTCGGAGCTCTCAGAAAAGAAAGACTCGGGTGGTCCTCCTCCAAGCCCCCTCTCCCGGCTCTGACTGGGTGTCTGCAGAGGCCCCCACTTGCCAGCTCCCTCCCAGATGAGTGGGGCCCCAGCCACCCTCACATCCGGCCAGGTGTCGCCTGGTGAAAGCGTGGTGAACAGCCACCCATCCCCAGGGGACCTCGTTGATATCAACAAGGTCTGCACAGGCTCCCGAATTCAGGCCCATGTCCCATGTCATAGTTATAAGAGCGTGGACACAGGCAGCAGCCCCTAAAGACGGGCCTCGATTTCCATGTCCATAAAAATGGGAAATTATAGGGCTGTTGTGACTGTTGAAAGAGATAATTTATATAAAATGCTAAGAACCAGTGCCTGACGCTTGCTGAGTGCTACATGGTGCTTTGTTCTTATTCTCTGAGCCTCAGTTTTCTTATCTGTAAAATGGGCATAGAAGTAGGACCCACTTCTTAAGGTCTCTGTGAATGTTTAACAAGACAATGCCTAAAGTTCCTTTAACATCATGCTGCCTGGTGCAGAATCAGCACTCAGTGAATACTAGCTGATGTTATTTCCAGGGCACCAAAGGTGGGGAGAGCAGGAAATGGAAGCTGGCAGGTTTAAGGTGATTCACAAGTGTTACATGTATCCAGCTCCTTAGAGTGGACCACCACTGCTCTCTGCCAACCGTGCCAACCTCATCTGCATGCCACGCCTCCAGAGGGAACCACATGTCAGTCACCTGCGTGTGCCTGCGTGTTACGCAGTCTCCACCTGTGCGTGTGCTTCCATTTTCCTGGAATGTCCTTTGTGGTCATGTTCAGCTGGCAAACTCCTATACCTACTTCAAAAGCCACGCCACAGATTATCTTCTCCAGACATGGGGCAAATCAGGACCCATTTAATCCACCTTCGAATGGCTCCTGAGGTGTGAGAAAGGGGTAGGGTGAGGAGCCCCACCTCTGCCTGCCAGGCAGGGAGACCACGGTCAGAATGGAGTCACAGACCTTACAACAGGTCTCTGGGGTAAGTATCATTGTCCACATTTTATAGATGAAGAAACTGGGACCTGGAGAAGCTCGCTAACTTGCCCTGAGTTACCCAACTGAGAAGTGATGGAGTTGGACTCCAGTCCCCCAGCGATATCCTGAGGTTTGATGGGGAAAGACATCTGAACTGAATGGAATGAGCGAAGGCCTACTTTGTCTTCTAGGGAGGGAAGAATGACCTCCAGGGCTGCCTGAGAAGCCCCAGGTTCTCAGACCTCAGTCTCCAGACTCCAGCCCTCTTGTCCCTCCACTGCTGGGTGGGTCTCCGAGGAGGGCTGTGACCCCAGGGGAGGGAGAGGTGCTGCTCCCCAATCCTGCGTCCACTCAGAAGCCCTCCTGTGCCCTCCAGGGTCCACACTGGCTGCTCTGAACCGCAGTGGCTCAAGGTGCCCTATTCTTTTCACCGAGGAATAAAATGAAGAGTGTGCTAATGGCCCAGCATCGGGGCTAGAGCCTGTCCTCCTAGCCATCTGCCTTTCTGGAGAGCCAAAGAGAGGGTTCTGAATTGCTGGTGTGGCCTGGGTTTGGGGGAGGTGGAGAAGGGGACCTATGAGCAGGAAGGCTGCTCCAAACTAGCCTGACTGAGGCCGAGAGGTTCATGCCCCCTCCCCTGGCCCACCCAGGACCCCAGGCTCCTTTGAACTTAAACATGAGGATGGGGGACTTGGACAGAGCAGGAGCCGTTTCAGCCGCAGTGCTATGGGCCCCTGGAGCAGTGGTCTGGGTCTCCCACCCTCTCCAGCCCTGTGAAGAAAATCCCAGGCATTCTGGGGCACCCAAGGACCCCAGACCTTCTCCTGGCTTCTCAGAGGACTGGCTCAGCTGAAGCAAAACCTCCACTGGCCTGTGTGACCTTGGGTCACTCCTCACTCTCTCTGAACTTCAGCGTGTCCCTGCACAATGACGAGGTAGGGATGGGGGTTACCAGATGACCTATAAGGAATTTTCTAGCCCCCATTCCAGCGCAAGTCCCATCCAGGACAGTGCGAGGGTTGCAGACCTCCTTTCCCTGCCTCTCAAGCTGCTGGCACCTCTCCACCTGGCAGCCCAACCCCCGTGCCCGCAGACCCACCTCAAGCCCTGCAGAAGCCTGTTCCGGGGGCTCTGGGCTGAGCACGCCGCCTCAGCCCAAGCAGCTCAGGGTAGGCCTGTGGACTCAGTCGTAGCTGCTGTCCCCAGAGATGCTGCCGTCTGCAGCCGCCCTGGGTGTGGGAAGCAGAGAAAGGGCAAGGCCAACGCTCCCCACGGGAGACAGTTTCTCAGGCCCAGGGGCTCTGCCTGGGCTCGGGGGCGGTCCTGGGCTGGGCAGCCTGTACCTCTCCCCGCCCATCGGAGACCCTTCCCTCTGCCCCCACCCTCAGGATAGCAGGAGGTGGGACCCGTCTCCGCCAATCAGCAGCCTGGCAGAGCAAGGGCTTTATCCTCTGTTGCCCTGGCAACCAGCCTTCTCTTCTGGATCCCCTGCACTGTGCACGTGGTGCAGAGATGACAGGCAGGGCAGGATAAATTTGGGAAGGATGGGAGTCACTCAGCAAGCTGCTGGGCCCCAAGAGGAAGCGGCCTCGACCAATATAACTAGGGGATTGGGAGGCTTGTCGTCTGAGGGTACGGAGAGATTGGGGCCCCTGGCATGGGGGTGGAACACCAAAGCAATAGCAAATAAAGCCAAGGAGGGAACCAAGACTGAGAGTCTGGACACATTGGTCCAATGTAGCATTTATCATATGCCAGGCACTGCTTCAGTGCTTTGTTTATATTAACTCATTTATTGGTCCTCCAAGATCACATGGCAAGAAAGTCTCAATGCCAGGGTCAGAGCCCTAGCCTGGGCTGCATGCTCCCTCGCAGGGGCTGGCTTCTTCCTCACCAGCCCGAGCCCCCCAGGATGGGGTGCAGCCTAGGTGGTCATGGCTTTCAGGCACCGAGCCCCCCTGGGCATGCCAGGCCTTGCCCCCACATCACTCCAGCTGGGTGGGTGTTAAAGCCCATTTGGGGGATGACATAGTTTCGGCTCAGGTGCAGTGGCTTACCCTCTCCTTCTCCAAGATCATTCGGCTTCTCAGTGACAATCGCCAGAGGGGCCAGGGGTGGGAGGGGGTCCCGTGCCCAAGCCTGGGTCCTGCCACCTGTGCTATAGACAGAGTGTGTGCAGTTTCATGTGTCCGGTGAGCGTTCCATGAACAGCAGTGGTTACTGTCTCAGGAGGAGGGAGCAGCCCCGGAGGCCCATGGGGCAGGGAAGAGGCTCTGAGGAGCTGTCTCCCTGGGGAGTCCATTCCCAGAAACTAAGGACGGGCAGGTGGGAATGGCCATGGGTAAAGTGGCTTTGGGTCTCTGGGTCCCCCACCCCATTCCACACACAGCCTGCCAGCTCTGAGACCACCCAGGAGTCCTGCAAGGGTCCTCTCCCCTATATCCAAGGGGAGTGAGTTTGAGTTTCCAGAGGGATTTTTTTTTTTTTTCAATGATGTTGACATCTTTTCGGACTTCCCTGATACCTCAGTTGGTAAAGAATCCACCTGCGGTGCAGGAGACCCCGCTTCGATTCCTGGGTCAGGAAGATCTGCTGGAGAAGGGATGGGCTACCCATTCCGGCATTCTTGGGCTTCCCTTGTGGCTCAGCTGGTAAAGAATCCATCCACAATGCAGGAGACTTGGGTTCAATCCCTGGGTTGGGAAGATCCCCTGGAGAAGGGAAAGGCTCCCACTCCAGTATTCTGGCCTGGAGAATTCCGTGGACTGGATAGTCCATGGGGTTGCAAAGAGTTGGACACGACTGAGCGACTTTCACATGTTTTCAAAGAACGATTTTCAAATAAATTGTTCGTGTCTATTACTGCTATTTTGGCTCTGCTTGGTCTCTGTTGCAGGAGCTACTCCTCCCTGCCGGGCAGGCTTCTCCTTGCGGTGGCATCTCTTGCTGCAGAGCACAGGCTTTAGGCACACAGAAGTACTTGCAGCGCACAGGCTTAATTACTCCACGGCACGTGGAATCTTCCTGGACCAGGGGTCAAACCCGTGTCCCCTGCATTGGCTGGCAGATTCTTATCCACTGTACCACCAAGGACGTTCTCCAGAGGGCTTTTATTAAGATACAGGGCATGAAAGTGTTAGTTGCTCAGTCATGTCTGACTCTTTGCGACCCAGTGGACTGTAGCNACCAGGGGTCAAACCCGTGTCCCCTGCATTGGCTGGCAGATTCTTATCCACTGTACCACCAAGGACGTTCTCCAGAGGGCTTTTATTAAGATACAGGGCATGAAAGTGTTAGTTGCTCAGTCATGTCTGACTCTTTGCGACCCAGTGGACTGTAGCCCGCCAGGCAACCTCTGTACATGGGATTCTCCAGACAAGAATACCGGAGTGGGTTACCGTTTCCTTCTCCAGGGGATCTCCCAGGCCCAGGGATAGAACCCAGGTCTCCTGCACTGCAGATTCTTTACCATCTGAGCCACCAGGGGAGCCCCACTGAAGCCTGTAAAATATAGTAATGAATCTTTACCTGTGTATACACTGTTGCGATCAGCACCCAGCTCACGTCTAGGCTGTTCTCATCATCCCAGACAATTTCCTGCTGCCCCTTGACAGTCAACACCGCCTTCCCACAGGCACTCAGTGACCTGATTTCCGTCACCATAGATCAGTTTTTCCTGGACTTGCACTTCACACAAACGGGGTCTCCCAGCCATGCTCTTTTGTGTCTGACTTCTGTTGCTCAGCACAATGCTCACTCCGTTGATGGTGCTGCCTGTATCAGCGCCCCACAGCTTGTTTATCTGTTCACCACGGAAGGACGTTTGGGGCATTTCCAATATTGGACTCTGATGAGCCAAGCTGCCAAAGTGCTGTTCAACATTTCAGAGTGGAAGGGCAGAGAGGAGGTGGCAGAGGATGACAAAAGGGCACAGAGAAACTCTGGAGGTAATGGATATGCTCATTATAAAATGATTGGGATGGTGCCTTCCTGGGTGTATTTTTATGTCAAAACGTATCAAATCATCCACATTAAATGTGTGTGGCTTATTATGTGTCAATGACACCTTAATAAATCTGTTTTTTTAAAGTGATCCATGGCCCTTGGATATTGTTTTAATCACGTGATTCTTTATTCACACAAAAATCTTTTATAATTTTTATTTATCCATTTATTTTTGGCAGTGCTGGGGCTGGGTAGCTGCACCAGCTTACTCTTTAGTTGCAGTGTGCAAACTTCTTATTGAGGTGGCTTTTCTTGTTGTGGAGCATGGACTCTAAGACACGGACTTCAATAGTTGTGGGACACGGGCTTAGTGGCTTCACAGAATGTGGGATCTCCTCGGATCAGGGATCAAACCCTTGTCCGCTGCATTGGCAGGCAGATTCTTTACCACTGAGTCACCAGGGAAATCCCACACAAAAGTTGGTGGGAAGCTCAACATGCAATAGAGATAAAGCCAGAGCTGCTTCTGTTAAATGGTGGAAAGAGGCTCCCCGATCCTACCTATTCAGCTTCCCTCTGCCCCTCACAGTGCGCCCCCTCACCGAGACAGCATCTCCCTAGGGTTCCACAAAAGTCAGTTCAAAACACACTGACCCTGAGGATCTCTGATGGCCCTTCCAGTTCTGGGTTCTGATGATATTAATACAAGAACTTCCAGGCCTGGATCTGGGTTTCCTGCCAATCTCTACCCTTCATCAAAGGAAGGATCTTACACACCACTGTTTTCTGTTGGACCACCTGGGGGACAAGCATCAGCTTGCCTTGATGCCTCAGCCAAAAGTCAGCAAAGTGTAATGGGGCTCTCCCCAGGGAGCTTTCACGCACCTTCATCTGGGCTCCAGCTGCTTGCCAGGGTGACTCTCACCCACTATGTTGCCTTTCATTGCTGGTATCTGCCTGTCCACCCTGAAAACTCTGGAGAGTAGGAAGGACACCTCTGTGTCTGGTTGAGCCCAGCATCAGGCCGAGCCCAGGCAGGCACTCCACACAGTTGGGACTGAATGGGTCTGAGCTCAGCCCCTCCTGGAACATGATGAGCAGGGTCCAAAGTCTTTCCTTGACTCTCTAAGGGCCTCATTCAACAGATATTTATTGAGCAACTACTTTGTAGTTGTAGGTACTTCTTAGTTATTTATTTTAAAAAGTATTTTTATTATATGAATAAGAAAGGCTTTCCTTTTAAAAATATTTATTGATTGATCTTGGCTGCAGCAGGCCTTAGTTGTGGCACACAGGATTTTCAGTCTTCATTGTGGAATGCAGGATCATTAGTTTCAGTATGCATACTCTTGGTTTCAGCGTGTGGGATCCAGCTCCCTGACCAGGGGTCCAACTTGGGCCCCCTGCATTGGGAACATAGAGTCTTAGCCACTGGACCACCAGGGAAGTCCCTACCAAGCACTTTCTAAAGTGCTGGATGTACAAACTGACAAAATCCTTGTCCTTTGTATTTGATACTTTAGTTGGAGAGACAATGAGCCGGTAACTATATAACTGTTAGGAAAGGCAGTCTGCCATGGGCTTTGAGTCCCTGCAAGTTCTTGCTGGGCAAGCCAAGAGAGCAAGGCCCTGAAAGCTGCCTACCCAGGCCATTTCTCAGGGCTGTGTTTATAACAAGCAACGTTGAGGGATGAGGTAACATCTCCTCTTGGAAAAAGAACAAGCATGCTTATCACTCACTATAAAAGCAGTATTAACTTCTGTGTTCCTCTCCCATAATGCCATGCACAAGGTATACAGACAAACACAATGGGTCCTTTGCAGCGCTTGAGGGAACATGGGGGGAAAATGACACAAAAATAAAAAGTGTCAGCAACCGCTTTTTCCGTAATAATAATTTCCTTTGTCCCTTACCCAGGAGTTCCATGTCTCCTGCAGCATCCATGAAAAGACTTTTGCGAAACCATAATAATAGAAAGTTTATTAGTTTGCATAATCGCAGATGCTCTCCATTTGTAAGCAATATGTGAAGTGATTTTGAGAAAACTGAGCAGAGAAGAAGAGAGAGGAATTATGGGAGGGCTTGCTATATATATATATATATATATATTTTTTTTTTTTTTCCTGAGCTGAACAGCACGTGGGATCTTAGATACCCAAGCAGGGATGGAAGCCAGGACCCCTGCATTGGAAGCTCAGAGTCTTAACCACTGGACCACCAGGGAAGTCCCAGGGCTTGCTACTTTATTCTATTATTATTTTCTACTTATTTGTGTCGGTCTCTGTTGCAGAACACAGGATCTTCATTGAGGCGGGCAGAATCTTTAGTCTCGGCATGCAGGTTCTGATTCCCTGACTAGAGATCAAACCCAGGCCCCCTGCTTTGGGAGCCCAGTCTTCATCACTGGACCACCAGGGAAGTCCCAGGCTTGCTATTTTAGATGAGATTGTTCAGAAAGCCTCCTCTGATCAAGTGACATTGATGCAGATACATGAATAAAGTGAGGAAACATGTCAAGTGACTATTTGGAAGTGCGTTTCAGCCAGAACCACAGGGGCAAAGGTCCTGGTGAATGAAGTGAAAGTCACTCAGTCCAACTCTTTGCGACCCCATGAATCGCAGCACGCCAGGCCTCCCTGTCCATCACCAACTCCTGGAGTTCACCCAGACTCATGTCCATCGCGTCAGTGATGCCATCCAGCCATCTCATCCTCTGTCGTCCCCTTCTCCTCCTGCCCCCAATCCTTCCCAGCATCGGGGTCTTTTCAAATGAGTTAACTCTTTGCATGAGGTGGCCAAAGTATTGGAGTTTCAGCTTCAACATCAATCCTTCCAGTGAACACCCAGGACTGATCTCCTTTAGGATGGACTGGTTGGATCTCCTTGCAGTCCAAGGGACTCTCAAGAGTCTTCTCCAACACCACAGTTCAAAAGCATCAATTCTTCGGCACTCAGCTTTCTTCACAGTCCAACTCTCACATCCATACATGACCACTGGAAAAACCATAGCCTTGACTAGCTTATACAGGAGTGGGTAGCCTTTCCTTTCTCCAGGGGATCTTCCCAACCCAAGGACAGAACCCAGGTCTTCCGCATTGCAGGTGGATTTCTTACTAGTTGAGCCACCAGGGAAGCCCCTGGGAGCAGGTGTTAAAGGGAGAAAGGCAGAAGATGAGGCTGGGGAGTCCGTCAAGGGCCAGGACACACAGAGCCTCAAAGGTCACGTAAGGCATTTGCAATGTACTCTGAGTGAGAGGGGGACTGTGGGTTTTGACCAGAAAAGTGGCCTGCTCTGATTTCTTTTTCAAAAGGAAGACTCTGATTGCTGTATGAGAATAGCCAGTAGCCCTGGAGATCAGTGTGGACACAGGGAGCCTGTGAGAAGTCTATTACAGTAGACCCATGAGAGATGCCGGCGTCTTCTCCTGATTGGGGGGTGGAAGTGGTGAGAAATGGTCAGCTTCTGGATGCACTTGAAGAACAGAACCAGAAATTGGCTGTGAGGTGCAGAGTTAAAAGGAGCCAAGAATGACCCAAGATTTTGTTCTGAGCAGCTACAAGGGATGAGTCAACTGAGCTGGAAGAGACAAACTTAGCGTATTAAAAAGCAGAGACATCACTTGTCAGGAAAGGTCCCATATAGTCAAAGTTATGGTTTTTTCCGGTAGTCATGTATGGATGTGAGAGTTGGAACCATAAAAAAGGCTGAGTGCCGAAGAAACAGTGCTTTCGACTATGGTGTTGGAGAAGACTCTTGAGAGACCCTTGGACAGCCAGGAGATCAAACCTGTCAATCCTAAAGGAAATCAACCATGAATATTCATTGGAAAGACTGAAGTTGAAGCTGAAGGTCCAATACTTTGGCCACCTGATGTGAAGAGCTGCCTCACAGAAAAAGACCTTGATGCTGGGAAAGATTGAGGGCAAGAGGAGAAGGAGGCAGCAGAGGATGAGATGGTTGGATGGCATCACCAACTCAATGGACATGAGTTTGGGTAAACTTCAGGAGTTGGTGATGGACAGGGAGGCCTGGCATGCTGCAGTCCATGGGGTCACAAAGAGTTAAAAATGATTTAGTGACTGAACAGTCCTGAATATTCATTAGAAGGGCTGATGCTGAAGCTGAAACTCCAATACTTTGGCCACCTGATGCGAAGAACTGACTCATCTGAAAAGACTCTGATGCTGGGAAAGATTAAAGGCAGGAGAAAAAGGGGACGACAGAGGATGAGATGGTTGGATGGCATCACACAACGGACATGACTTTGAGTAAACTCCGGGAGTTAGTGATGGACAGGGAGGCCTGGTGTGCTGCAGTCCACGGGGTCGCAAAGAGTTGGACACGACTGAGCGGCTGAACTGAACTGACTGAGCGACTGCACAAGAGCACCTGGAATGCTCATGAGAGAAGGAAAAATGAATAAACAAGTTACTGAATACCGTCTTTCTCCCAGGAGTGAAATAAAAGTCCTGTCTCGCAGGCAGCACCTTTGGTGCCTAGGGGCGGCCGTGGAAAACTTCCCCTTAGAAAAGACCTACTGTCTAGCACATGGAACTCGGCTCAATGTTATATGACAGACTGGAGGGCAGCAGGGTTTGGGGGAGGGGGCGGAATGGATACATGTGTTTCTATGGCTGAGTCCCTTCTCTGTTCACCTGAAACTATCACAACATGGTTTGTTAATTGGCTATCTCCCAATAAAAGATAAATTTTTTAAAAGAAAAGGAAAGTGATAGCGTCTCCTTTAAGAAAGCCCTCCCCGCCCCGCCCCACAGGAAGCCCCGCCCAGATAGTGTCACGTGACCCGCGGTTACGCACAAGGGACGGGCCAGAGGGCCGTTTGAAAGCCCGGCGCGCACCCTGTGACCGGTAGTTCCGTCAGTCCGCGGGGATGTCGGTGTTACGGCCGCTGGACAAGCTGCCTGGCCTGAACACGGCCACCATCTTGGTAGGCGTCAGCAGCCCCGATTCCCGCGCCCGCCTTTCCTCCGGGGCCGCGCTTCAGCGGCCAGGCCCTCTGCGGCTTTCTGAGATTCTGGCGCGGGCTGCTCCGGCGGGAGTGTGGTGGGCGGGAGAGCCCCTTTCTGAACCAGAGTCAGCTGCCCTCTTGACGCCGGGAGCCCGCGCGCCGGGTGGATGCAGGCGGTCCAAGACGCGGTTGTGGTTTTCCCCCTGTATCCGTGTCAGGCCTCCGGTAGAAACGAGGCTGTCCCAGGGAGGGTTCGGGGGCGAGGGGGGCGGGTAGTGAGGGGAACTGGAGCGGATGCACACCTCAGACCCTCACAATGCCTGCCGTAGTCCTCTCGGTAAAGAGTGCCTCGCGCCCCCCGGGGTCGCGGCTGTCCGGGCCCAGGGGCGGGGCTGCTGTATCCAGGGATCCATTGGCCGCCTTCTCTCTCTGGGCAGCTGGTGGGCGCGGAGGATGCTCTTCTGCAGCAACTGGCCGATTCGATGCTCAAGGAGGACTGCACCTCAGAGCTGAAGGTGTAAGTAGCCTGCGCTGGAGATGTCCTATCGCTGGCCTGGGCGCAAGGGAGAGCGGGGAGGAGGGTGGAGTGGATATGGGTGGAGCGGAAGGCCAGAGAGGCCGGCGCAGGTAGGGCGAGTTTTGACCCACTGCTCGGAGTCTGCGTCCTGACGCGTGATCTGTCCGTGTAAAGCATCCTCTGTCATTTACCCGTCACGCCAGTTTTTCTGTTTCCCTCTAGCGCTTGTCACTATAAAGGAATTTCCATATTATGGCACGTTGGCCAAAACTGATGTCCATCACTACAGTGGCAATAATACTGAATTGGGCACAGCATGTGGACAGTACTGCAGAGTATGCACACTGGCTATCACTGATCCAGGTGATTCTGATATTATTAGAAGCATGCCAGAGCAGACTGGTGAAAAGTAAACCATGTACAATTTTTCTTTAATAAAACTGGTCAGAGCTTGTTTTTGTTTTTTTTTTTAAGAAATTTCCTTGTTCACATGTTTGTTTACTTGTTTCCAGTCTGCCACCCCAAGGCACCCCAAGGTGAGCCCCTTGAGGGCAGGTACTTTCACTTTTGCTGGCTGGTGAAGAAGCCCCACTGCCTCGAGCAGTACTTGTCCCAGAACAGTTAGTTACTCAGATACTCCCCAAATTTGGAGAAAAGTTGACTAAAGTATATTTTGCTTTCCTTTTTCTAACTGATAGGGAGTAGAAACAGCTGCTGGCAGGGGTCAAGTAGTGACTGAATATGTGTGGGTGTCATTCTCCCCGATTGAAAGACAAGCTCCAAGGGTCTGTGTTGAATGATCCGAATCTAAAGGATATTTCCTTTATGGGAATTGGAAATGACCTTTCCTGGCGAGAACATCATCTTTCCCTCGAAATAAAGATTGTTTATAGGTCCATCTGTGCCCTGCCTGTCTTACCAGGCTCTTAGGCTATAGAACACCAAACACAATCACCGATAAACTCAACCCTGTAGCTCAGAAATAGGAAAAGATTAAACAAATAGTTAGCATCAGAGTTAAAGGAAAATGTGGACAAAATTGCCTTCCTTGAGCAAGATGGCAATCATTACCAAAAAAGGAAATACTATTATCCTATTTTTAGATTCCATCTACTGTATTCTAGTGTCTGAATGTGTATACATTTGTACATGGAAAGATAGTTAGAAAAATGTTCTAACACTAATGGTAGTAATTTTTAGGTAACTGAACTTTTAGGAATGTGTGTGTGTGTGTGTTTTAACTTTTGTTATATTTTATATACTTTTTGGTATTCTTGAATTAGAAGCTGAGAGGTAGGGGCAGATGAGTAATAGGAATAAATGGAAATGGGCAGAAATAGAGGATTCAAAAAAAAAAAAAACAAAAACGCTTCAGGTGGGTATTTGACAATCTGAGACCAAGTACTTACAAGAAGGTTGAGGGTGACTTCCCAATGTCACACAGCTGATAGCTGACAGACTGGGATTTAAACCCACTTCTATCTCACTCCAAAGGGCTTCAGTCTTAACCCCTAAACTTCATAGTCTAACACCTTCCCCTCCCCTTCTGAGCCTGGCCTCCCTCCCTCCCAGCATTCAGGACAGATAGCTAGATGCCATCTTATATCCCAAACCCCCTCTTGGCAAAGCAGTTGCTAAACTTTCTGGCAGGGAGAGTAAAGCAGGGGTAATCTGAATAAGATCAGCTCTGCCCTGCCTCTGTGCTCACTTGAGGGATCTTGCCCACAAAAGCTTCCTGTGGGGGCTTCCCTGGTGGTGCAGTGGCTAAGGCTCCATGCTCCCAATGCAGGGGGATCGGGTTTGATCCCTGGTCGGGGATTAGATCCCACAAGCCACAACTAAGGAAAAAAAAAAAAATTCCTGCAGGTTGCAAAGATCCCACATACAGCAGCAAAGATCGAAGAGTCTGTGTGCCACAACTAAGACTTGGCACAGCCAGATAAATAAATATTTTAAACACACACAGAAGCTTCAGGCGAATAGGGGAGGAGCTTTTGACAGCCTCTTCCCCTACAAAGGGTAGCGTGTGAACGGTCATTGTGATGTGGGTACATGTGTCTTGAGTCCTGCAATCTCTTGTTTTTCAGCCACTTAGCAAGGTCCCTCCCTCTGCCCTGCAGCGTGAATCGGCCCCGAATTGACTTGATTGTGTTTGTGGTCAACCTGCACAGCAAATACAGGTGAGACCCAGGGGATGGGGCTGTCAGTGCTCAGATGCGGCTTAGGGCTGTGCTGGGACGGTGGCCTCACTCAAGGGAAGGAGAGGAGACAGGGAGAGACTGCCTGGGGGCAACCTAGAGGGTGAGGAGGGAGGAGCCAGCGCCAACCCAAGATGTTTAAAAGACACTGGCATATGCCAGCAGCGTCATCTGTCATTTATCTAATGCTCTCTGGGGCCTGCTTTGCCTCCCTGAGATGTGAGTGAAATGGACCTTGAGAACAAGGTCTGCTAGGGGAGGAATCTAGACTTTTGAACAGACAGTTACAGTACCTGTGATGTGTACTGTCAAAAGCGGGAAGCCTGGGACTGTGAGAGCCTGAACAAGACCTCTGACTCTGAAGGCTTAGGTCAAGCTAGACTTCCTGGCGGTTCAGTGGTTAAGACTCAGCGCTTTCACTGTGGGGGCCTGGGTTCAATCCCTGGTTGGGGAACTAAGAGCGCGCAAGCCACACATGGCAATCAATCAGTTAAAAAAAGACACCTGAGAGATGAGAAGGAGTTAGCCAGGCAGGGATGACCATGAGCAGAATGTCCCAGGTGGAGGGCTGGTGTAAAGGCAGGAGCACAGCCTGTGTGGAGGACCGTCCAGGGCTGGGCAGGGTCAGAGCCCAGTCCACTCTGGGGCTGGGGCAGTGGCAGCATGGGTGATGTTGATGCCTGTGGCCTGGCCTGGCCTCCCCACGGTGCTGGCAACCCTGGGGTCAGGACTGCAGCCAACCTAGGGAATACAGGTGGAAGGCCTCCCCTCCTTCCTGGAGACAGCTGGCTGGGGACACAGGGTCCAACACAGAAACCAGGGCAGACACCTAGTCCTGTGGTGGGGGATAAGGGAAGGCTGTGGTAGAAACGCCTGAGAACCGGGGGGCACGGAGACAACAGACCCAAGGACTGAGTCCAGACCGCACGACCTGACTGCCGGGAACCAGTCAGCAGTGACTTCGGCCCAGGCGGGGCAAGAAAGGGCTGAGACCTGCCGTGGGCTCCCTGGCTCACAGGTCCGTTGCTGTTTGGGTGAGGTCTTTCTGTTCCCCGGAAGGCTCACCGGAGAACCGCCTGCACCATGGGGCGGTTGGTCTCGGGCCTTGTTCATTCATGAAGCCCGACCGAGATGGCTTTTGGCCTGGAGACAACAGAGTCCTTCATCACTCCCTGGACACCAGTGAGTGAAAGCCTCAACCCAGCAGGTCAAGGTGCCCTTGTTTAGTGAAAAAGAGTGTTTTCATACAACTGATATGACTTAAAATCGCTGTCATCTTACTGGAAAGCAATTCAGCAATAGCTCTCCACACTTTAGAAAGACACATACTGTGACCCAGCCCTTCCACTTCCAGCATCTGCTCTAGAGAAACATCCGCTTAGTAGATGTAGGGAACAATATTGATGCAGCGCTCTTTGTGATGGTGAAAAACTGAAGACCATGTAAATGTCCACCACAGGGCAAGAAGTTAGTTTGGGGTATGGTGCGGTCATTCCAAAGAATGTAATAGAGACATCGAACCCAATTAGACCCAACTGGCTGCTTATACATATCACTGTATTTGCATACGAAGAAAATTCCAGAAGAACTACACCCCAAACTATTGTGGCAGTCATCTCTGGGGAGTTAGAACTAGAGGTGATGCTGGAGACGGGGAGTTTTACTTTTTAGTTGTCCACCGGTATTTACTATTTGATCGTTTCACAAACTTGACTCACTTTGTAATTAGAAGCAGTTTAAAGCTACAAAAGGACAAAGTGTTCCTCCAGGCTGGCTCCCGTCACCCTCCTCTTATGCCCTGGCCTCTCTGGGATCAGAGGCGCAGGGCTGCTTCTGCCTTCTCTGTTGTGAAGTATTCCTCTGCTTGTTTCCTTGCCCCGGCCTGGTCGCCGCAGCCTGCAGAGCGTGGAGGAGTCCCTGTGCCACCTGGACGCGGCCTTCTTCCTGGGGAAGGTGGCCTTCCTCGCCACGGGGGGTGAGTGCCTCCCCTGCCTGCTGCCGTGGGTGGGCCCGTGGTGGACTCCGTGCAAGTCGGAGCTGGTCATTCTGCCAGGTTAACTGCTGAGATCGTTGCCCTGGGGTGCCTGGTGGCTCATCCCCTGTTACTCTTCTTCAGATAGTTCGCGAGACTCTGTAATGGTAACAGTGGAAACAGTAGTAGCTAACCTCGGGGACGTGCCTGACGCTCGAGTTGGTAAGACTTCGCCTTCCAGTGCAGGGAGTGAGGCTTCAATCCCTGGTCAGACAGCTGAGATCCCACATGCCATCTGGCCAAAAAACCAAAACATAAGGCAGGAACAATATTGTAACAAATTCAATAGAAACTTTAAAAATGATCCACATTAAAAAAAAAACCCTTAAAAAAATATAGCTAACCTATATCAAGTACTCACTATAGACCAGACTCCGCTTTAAGTGCTTTGTTTCTGTATCGCTTAATTTTCACAAAAAGTGCTATTGAGGTAGGTGCTGTTGTCTCTCTTTTACAGTGAAGGAAGCTGGTCATGAGGTTAGGTAACTCGTCCAAGGCCCCATAGCTAGACAGTGGTAGAGCAGAGTTCACACTTAGCCGGTCATATTCCAGGGCCCATGCCTTTAATGATTATACCATGTAGCGCCTCATAAATACTTTTTTTATGTGTCTGACCCCAATTTCCTGCCACCTGGGGGACGCCGTCCTGACCAGCCCTGCTGTCTGGGCCCTCGCGGTGTCCGTGCAGGCCTCTGTCAGACTCCTCACCCTTCCGCCCACACTGATGGTGTGTCTGTCCTCCTCCCCCAGCTGCACTGCCAGCTCCTGGCACAAAGGGCCTGGCTCACATGATTCTCAATGAGCTTTGGTGGAGAAGTGAATGCCAGGTCACTTCTGTGTATTCGTTCAAGGACTTTCTATAGTAACTCAGCAGAGTAGGTGCTATTATGCTCCTCATTTCACAGATGAGAAAACTCATGCGTTTATTCTGGCTCTATCAAGTCCCTTTAGCCTGTTTTCTGATCTGATGATCTTGACTGCCCTGAAAAGAAGGTAGAACAGGCCTGTCTCCCAAAGAAGGTAGAAACTGTGGCCCAGAGAAGGGACGTGACCTCCTGGGCCCAGTCCTTCCTCCATCACAACCACGAAGGTGGAGGTGACCGGCGTGGCTTCTTTGCAGCCGGGCGGGACAGCTGCTGCAGCATCCACCGGAACACCGTGGTGAAGCTGGCCCACACCTACCGGAGCCCCCTGCTCTTCTGTGACCTAGAGGTGAGGACCTGCTCATGTGGGCCGCGGGACGGCACCACCAGAACCCAGAGGGCACGGCGGGGTGCTTCATGAGTACCCGAGCGAAGGGGCTCCTGATGTGGAGGCCAGATCCTTGTTGGAATCCTGGCTTCCCCACTCACTGTCTTTGGGTGGGTCACCGTAAGCCTTGGGTGCACCCCTGGGAAGTAGGCCGACACTCCATGTGCATCCTGAGCTCCGTTCGCACACCAGGTGCCATCACCTCTCGCTTTGACATTTTTCTCTGTAACTCGTGACTAAGTCTTGTGTGTGGGTCTATGGGTCCCTGTTAATATCTCACTTTTCCTGCTGGGGTGTAAGAGCTGTGAGGCCAGGCATCCTGTCTATCTCATTAACTAGCAGTCAGGATGCCCTCTGTTCCCCCTTACCTCCCTGGATCCCAGACCTTGTCCGCTCCCAGCCCGGGGCAGGGGGTCCAGCAGGCAGCCAGGGTGGAGGTTGGGTGGATAGGTGGATAGATGGCTGAATGGATACATGTGGTGTTGGTTCTGCCCGCTCTCGCTTCTCCTGGGGTTTCTCACGAGCTGAATCCTGGCTGTGATGGCAGCACAGCAGATTTCTGCTTTGCTGATGAGTTTTGCTCTCCAGCTTCTCTCTGTGTAGTGTGGAGCCTGAAGACATTTTGCTAAAGGGTTCTCAGCAATAGTTGATTCTGCTCCCTCTGGGGGTCTGCTAAGGGCTCTCGGTCCTGGGCTGCCCCACCTGCACACCAGACCTGCTCAGTTGGTTTAGGGTTCTGTTTATTTATCTATTTATTTTATATTGGAGTATATTGATTTATAGTGTTGTGTTAGCTTCAGGTGTACAGCAAAGTGATTCAGTTATACATGTATCCATTCTTTTTCTGATTCTTTCCCCATATAAGTTATGTTTATTGGTTTTGAGGTTCATTTTAAAGATTTATGTTTCTGTTCTGGGTCTTAGACCTGTCCCTAAAGCCCAAGTGATGTGGTGCAGAGGGAGCTGAGTCAGCGTGTGGTCCGTCATCACCATCTAGACCAGAAGTGCAGACTCTGGGGTCTGTGGACCCCTCTGGTCCAAAGGGAGAAACATTTCAGGGTCTATGGACCCCTCTATTCTGAATGGAGAAGAATTCGGGGAGTTGTGGCTTTGGACAAGAAAAGAAATTAACTTCTGTTTTCACTAACCTCTAAGAGGAATTTAACATCATGAACGTAGATGGGAGGCGGCAGTAGTGTTAGCAGAGCCTGTGATTGTTTGCGACAGAAGCAGCAGACGCTGGCATGTCCCGTGGGGACGGGGTGGACCCCATGAGCTTCTGCGATTCCGCAGAAGCTGTTAGACCTGTCCTAGGGCCTCTTACTCAGTGTGTCGCTTAAGGTGCACATACTGCTCTGGCACAGATCTGTGTTTCACGTCTGATCACTGTTTTAAGAACCCCGACTAGACCAAGGCTCTGACCTCACACGTAGGACCTGAGGCAGCCTGAGGTGCCCATCCTTGCCGGCTTTGCTCACGACAAGAGGGGTGGCATGCTCACAGTCACACAGTAAGTCAGCAGAAGAACCAGGTTGGTGCGCCGCTGACTCTTTCCTGGCTTAGCGGGCTGGCCGCATGGCTTTGAACAAGTAAGCCCCTCCCCGCAACACACACGCACAGATAACTTGCTGGGCCTTCCTTTTCTCAGCTCTCAAGGGGAATGGCAATCCACCGCAGAGGTGAGCGTGGAGGTGCAGTTCTGCATGTGGCCGTGAGGTGGCAGGCTGTACCAGGTCCTGTGTTGTCCTCTAGCCTGAGAATGGTAGTTGCTCAGTTACGTCTGACTCTCTGTGACCCCATGGACCATAGTCCGCCAGGCTCCTCTATCCATGGAATTCTACAGGCAAGAATACTGGAGTGGGTTGCCATGCCCTACTCCAGGGGATCTTCCCAACTCCATGGGTCTCCTGCATTGGCAGGCAGATTCTTTACCATCTGAACCACCAAGAAAAGGTCTGTGGCTGACTTTCTGTTTCCAGCCTGGAGCCGGTGGCCTGAGAACCTAACCCTGACATCCTCTCATCCGATGCACCCAGTGTTTGGACAGCCAGCGTGCCTGGTACCTGGGCGGTCCTGTCCGGGGCACTTTCCCCCACTTCATGAGCTGGAGCCTCATCGTGTTTTGAGGCCTTTGCATGGTGAGAAACACTAGCCCCATTTTACAGGACAGGAAACACACCCAAGGCGGTGCAGGATTCGCCCAGTGCAGTTATTTTCCAGCTCCGCTTCTAGGCCCTGTGCGAGTCCCTGAGAACCAGATGCCTCTGACATTGGCCCTGCCCCTCAATGGAGGGAAACAGACCGCACATCACACCTGCTGTGGCAGGAGGATCTGCAGGGCTCTGGAAGCCAGGCAGTCAATCCAGCCGTTCCTTCCTGTCGGCGTCGGGGCAGTCACAGTGGGCTCAGCTCTCGGGGGGTCGCGTCTCTGGAGTAAGGTGTGTGGATGGGAGGAGGCCCAGCCAGAGGCAGGAGGCCGGGGACGAGGCTGCCGGAAGCAGGCCGTGGAGCCTGAGTGGGGCAGCAGCCCTTCGGGGGGACCATTCGGAGGCCAGGGCCGCACAGCCCAGAGGGTTTCTTTAACAGATGTTTCTTAACGTAACCTGCAGCCTGTGCAGCTTTGTTCCAGGCTCTCGGGGCAGCATAGAGCAAAGCAGTGTTAACACTCCCAGTTCTGTTCTGGTGGAGGAGACACAGTAAGGAAGTGGAATGTGTGAGGTGTTAGGGGATGGAGATGTGTCACGTCAGGTGGTGGTAAAGTGACAGGATTTAAATGGGGGTGAAGGGACTCCCTAAAAATCTGACCTTTAAGTGAAGGCGTGAAGGGAGGCGCCGTGGAGCCTCCTGGTGGGCAAGCCCACGAGGCTGGAGAAACTGCAAGTGCAGAGGCCCTGAGTATGGACGCTGCCTGCCGTGTTCAAGGTCCACAGGGAGCCACGGGTGCCTGGAGCAGAACCGGGGGACTGACACTGGGGCCAGATCAGCAGGGTTCTGTGGGCCGCAGTAAAGGCCTGGTGCTTTCACTCTGAGTTAGACTGGGGCAGCGGAGGGGTATGGGACCAGGGAGGGCCGCAGCCCGACTTGGGATTTGAGTGGGGCCCCTCCAGCTGTTGGGAGGAGAGTAAACTGAAGGGAGGCAAGGGCAGAAATGGGGAGAGGGGCCTGGGGACTGTGTCTGGAAGAGTTCAGAGTGGTCTGGGCTCCGTGGTGTCTGGGGAAGGGGGAGCTGGGATGATCTCTGATGCTGGGTGTTTCCAGGGTGGGGCTACAGGTGTGCGGATGGCCTGCCTGTGAGACAGGAGAGGAAAAAGAGTCAGGGTCAACTCTGGAGTTTTCAGCCAGAGAAGCCCCGCCCCCTGCTCCCCACCCCCACCCCAGCCGTGAGATGTTGCACAAAGCAGGGAGCCACCTGAGAGGTGGAAGGAAAAGCTGGGGGCGGGTGGGTCCCGGGAGCCAGGGAGAAACAGCCTGCCAGGGAGGCGGCAGCGGCCTCAGACTCCTCTAAGAGGAGACCCCGCTGAGAACGAGGCCAGTGTGTGAGGACTGAGATGCCGCCCCTGGACTTGGAACCCAGGACTCACAGGTGACAAGACAGTAAGAGCAGGGCGGTTTCAGGGTGTCCCGGCTCGAGCTTGGGTGACTGGGCAGATGGTGGCGCCCTTTCCCCAGTTAGAGAGGGAACAGGAGGAGGAGGTGCTCTGAGGCCACCTGTTGGTCAGGGGAGGCCATCTGAGCATCGCTGTTCACTCTTCTACCTTTCCGGAGCCGCTCATTCGCCCGTGCCAGCTGGGGCCTTCCGCACAGTCTGATTCAGTTCAGTTCAGCCGCTCAGTCGTGTCCGACTCTTGGCGACCCCATGAACCGCAGCATGCCGGGCCTCCCTGTCCATCTCCAACTCCCAGAGTCCACCCAAACCCATGTCCGTTGTGTCAGTGATGCCATCCAACCGTCTCATCCTCTGTTGTCCCCTTCTCCTCCTGCCCTCAATCTTTCCCAGCATCAGGGTCTGCAAATGAGTCAGCTCCCCGCATCAGGTGGCCAAAGTATTGGAGTTTCAGCTTCGACATCAGTCCTTCCAGTGAACACCCAGGACTGATCTCCTTTAGGATGGACTGGCTGGATCTCCTTGCAGTCCAGGGGACTCTCAGGAGTCTTCTCCAGCACCACGGTTCACAAGCGTCAGTTCTTTGGCACTCAGCCTTCCCTACAGTCCAGCTCTCACATCATACAGTCTGATTGCCTCTGCCTAATCCCATGGCTCCTCTGGGCCCACTGGCCCTTCCGTGGCCCTGGTGTAGGGACCGTCTGTAGATGGCACCTCCCTGTCCTCCGTGAGGGCCACTCTCCCCACCCCTCCTTTCCAACCTGGGCGTGTCCATCTCGGAGACATCCCAGGGGGTGCCGCCCCAGCATTGGTTGGGCTAGCCCTGGTTCAGACCCCAGCTCGACAGTTGCCCACCGTGCCTCTGGACGGTGTCGCTGACCCCGCCAGCCCTGCCTGCTGAGCCTTCGTTTCTTCTGGAGTAGGGGTCAGCATCTCTGGTATCCCTGGAGGGTGTCTGAAGGGTTTCCATAAGCTGAGGTGGTTGGAAGCTGCTCGGTGAGGTGTGGCACAGACGGGGGCGGGGGGGTGGCCGTGGGGGCGGTGGTGCCCAGGGCTCTCCCCTTGTCTTCGCCCCCAGCTCCCCTCTGGCCGCTGCCTCACCAGGGTCCTATCTCCTCCTCTGCAGATAGAAGACTTCCGCGCTGCCATGGCGCAGCGCCTGGTCCGCCTGCTGCAGATCTGCGCAGGCCACGTGCCTGGCGTCTCGGCCCTGAACCTGCTGTCCCTACTGAGGGGCTCCGAGAACCCCTCCCTGGAGGACCTGTGAGGCCCCCGGCCAACAGTCACTGTTGCTGGAGACGGTGCCAAGGCTTGGCAGGCCTGGATCAGCGGGCCCAAAGTCCTCGTGTTCCAACAGGAAGTGCCGGGGGGGCGGTGGGGGCAGTTCAGCTGGTCAGACTCCTGCCCCCCACCCCTCTCATGCCCGCCCCAGCAGAGCCCAAGTCTTCATCCATCTGACATCTTTCCTCTTGAGACTTCGTTTGAACAAAGGGTCCATGGCTAAAAGTTTGAACATCACTGAACTCATCCATCACTTTGATTTTGTAGATGAGGAGACTGACTCCAAAATTAAGAGTAAAAGTGGGTAGGACTCCCTGGTGGTCCTGTGACTGAGGCTCTGCGCTCCCAGTGCCGAGGGCCTGGCTTCAACCCCTGGTCGGGGAGCTAGATCCCACATGTTGCAACTGAAGATCCTTCACGCCGCAACTAAGACCCGGTGCAGCCAAATAAATAAATATTTTAAAAAGAGTTGGGCAGCGGGAGTTTGAACTCTGTGAGCCCAGTCCGACTCCACATCCTGGCCTTGCCATTCTTACGGGCCCTGCGGAGCCTCAGTTTCTGCAGGTGTTAGGTGGAGCTTGTTCAGCTTACCTTGCTGGCGTCGTGAGGGTGGGTGATGTGGTGGTAAAGGTGAAGTGCCTGAGGTGTATTGTGTTACTCCTGCGCTTGTTTGGGTGCTCCATGTATTTCATAATAAATGTATGAAGGCTTGCACGGCGCCAGGTAAACACCACGAACAGTTGCTTGAACTAGTATGTGAAATCACACAGAGCTAAGTTACAAAGCTGGCGCACATCCAGGAATTACACCATGAAGTCTTGAGTGAGAGCCTGACCTAGGGCTGGTTTCTGGGCTGGCCGCAAGGGACTGTGCGATGGCGGCCGCTTTCCTTCTCCTCGGGGTCTAATTAGAATCTGGCTATGCTGAGGTGAGGCTGCAGAAACCTTGGCAGCCAGGTGTGAGCTGCAGCCGTGCCCCTGTGGCCTGCTGGACGCTCCCGTGGGAGCTTGGGTGAGGAGGAGGTCTGGTGGGAGAGGAAGAGAGCCAGATCCTGGTTTCCTGGAGCGTGCCAGCGCCCTCCCTGCCCCGCCCTGCTTGTTGCCCTGGGCACTGCCAACGCCGCAGGGCCTCTGCTTTGACATCACCGGGGCAGTCGCAGCTCACACACTTCACTGACGGATAGGCCAACCTGAGCCTCAGTGCAGGCGTCGTGAGGCTGGGGCCCGCCTTCCTCCTCTCCCTGGGCTCCTCTCCACCCCCGTGCGCACTCTAAGGTTTGCCGAGGCCTGACTGGTCTTCCAGGCAGCCCCCACCGAGAACCTCAGCCGCGGTGATTTCGGTTCAGGTCTCAGACGTCACCCGACCTCCGCAGAGCTTCACACTTTATGGAGCGCTTCTCACACGGTCGCTCCTGCCACCCGCCCTCCCCGCTGATCTGTGTGAAGTTGACAGTGTTTCCCCATTTCACACTTAACGAAACCGAGACTGTTGCCATCAGAGGCATATCCACAGTCACACAGGTAGTCAGAGGCAGAGCCCAGCCCTGGGCCCAGCTCTCTGCTTTTTCTCTCTGGTTGTTCTCTTGTGTGCCCAGTCGTTGAACAGAGGTAAGGTCATTTCTCCTGGGCAGTGAGAACCCAGAAATGGCGGACACGCGGGCCTTGTGCCGGAGAAGGCAGCCTGTGTGAAAAGATGGTCTCCTGAATAGCCGTTTCCCACCGGCTGGGGCCCGTTAGCACAGGGGGAGGCCTCGTGGAGGGGAGGGTGGGGAGCAGGAGCAAAGAGCTCCCTCCGCATCTGGGGAGGGAGGCCCTCTTCCGTGCCGAGGCTGGGAGTGGGTCTCCGCAGGGATGGACAGGATCAGCTGAAGCCCAGGAGGTCAGCTTCTCAGAAGGACCTGGGGTCCTAGAAATCAGCCTTGTCTTCAGCCCCTCAGAGCCTGGGCCCTAAAGGGTGGAGCCCTGCAGGGCTGCTAGAGGGGAGCGGAGGGCTACAGGCCGAGGTGTCCAAGCAGGAGCAAGCAGGGGCGTGGGCATGCCCTGCCTGCCAGATCTGGGATGGAGTCAAATGGGGTCCTCCATATCCCCTCCCGGCCCCCGGCCAGCACGGGGCTCGCTCTCCCTCTCTCTCTGGTCCCTGTGCCACATTTTCTTCGCCACCTGGTGCCATTTAACAAGAGAAATGGCATCACATTTTCCAGCCGGGGACCTGGGAGCCTTCCAAGTGCTGGGGGAGCTCCATGCTGTCACGGCTCCAGCAGGCTCGGCGGGGGCCCCGGAACCCTGGAACCCTGCCTCTGCCTCACAGTGGAGCCGAGCCCTCAGGTCCGGGAGCCGGCCAGGCAGTGGAGGCCAGCGACCCTGTCCGGGAGCCGGTGTGAAGGAGGGCCTGTCTCGACGCCCCTGTGGTGCCCGGCACGGGTGCCTGGTGCCAGGGAGGGAGATGGGAAAGGCTGCCCTTGACTGCTCACGAGTCATACGCTCGCAGGCAGGCCCCTCACGCTTGATGTGCCTGCGTTTCCTTGTCTGTAGCCTGGGGTCAGGCTAACTGATGCCTCTCTTCCCAGCCACTCGTGAGGACCGAGAGCGAGAAGCTGTGATGTTAAACAAACAAAAAACCCTCAAAGCTAATGGAAGACCTGAGGCTGGCCACAGTCACGGGCCGGTCACGTCGGAGGTGGTTACTGATGGTGGGCACGGACCCCTGGGCAGCAGGTCCAAGGCAGCGGGCCGCCCGAGGCTCCGTGCTCCCTGGGAACATAGCGGAGGGAGGGGGACATCAGGGCCCCTGCTGTGAGGGTGCGGCACTGAGGCTGCCAGAGGGGCAGGGCTCGCTCAGGGGCACAGGGTTCTTTGGGTCTTCAGGCCGCTGGGTTGCGGGCAGCTCTCGAGCCCAGGCCCGAGGGGCTCGGGCTCTCTGAAGAAGGCGGCCCAGACCCAAGCATCCCGGCCCCGGGCTGACACTATTTCCCCTCCCCGCCCAGGAGGGGGCTCCGAGCCTGGCACCTGCGTCTCCGCCACCCCTCAGCGAGCAGAGGCAGGGGCGGCCTGGGGCTGTGGCTAAACAGAGCAGCCTGGCCTCAGAGGGGAAGTGATGCAGTGGGAAAGGACCCGGCCTTTGCGTCCCACTGCCTTGGGGTCTGTGGCCAACCTGCAGCATGACCTGGGGCGGCTCACTTCCCACCCCCGGGCCCCGTGGCCTGGCGAGATCCTCGAGAGAAACCTGAGGGCCAGGCACCGCACCTGCTGGGGTCTGGCCCTCCACGCCCTCCGCAGATGGTGGCCCCGGGGGTTGGGGGGGAGTGGTTGGCTGGCTGTGCCCAGGGGTGTGGAGAGCGAGATGAGCGCAGGAGGTGATTGAACTAAAGCCCCGCTGCGGGATATCCCTCCCCAAACACTCCAGCTCAAAGGGACCCTTTCCAGAAGATGCCTACCCACCTAACCCTTCCCCCACCGCCCCTGCCCTGCTCAGTCTCCCCTGGGGCTGCGAGCATGCAAGCAGAGAATCATTGTGAAAGGACTTCTCACAGACACGGGGCGAGGCAGCAGGAGGCTGAGGGGTGGGCTGCGGAGCCTGCTGCACCCTGAAGCTGTGAGACCCACTCGAGTGTGACCCTAGGGATGGGGCTGGGGTCCCTGAACAGCCGCTCTGGGCGGGAGAGTGGGTGACCATTCCTGGTGCCCGTGACCTGGGGACATCCCTCTGGTGTCAGGGGGGTGCCAGAGACATCTGGGGGGGGCCTCTGGCGCTAACATGTAGCGGATGCTTGGCCTGACTGGTGGGGGGGAGTGGTTGGCTGGCTGTGCCCAGGGGTGTGGAGAGCGAGATGAGCGCAGGAGGTGATTGAACTAAAGCCCTGCTGCGGGATATCCCTCCCCAAACACTCCAGCTCAAAGGGACCCTTTCCAGAAGATGCCTACCCACCTAACCCTTCCCCCACCGCCCCTGCCCTGCTCAGTCTCCCCTGGGGCTGCGAGCATGCAAGCAGAGAATCATTGTGAAAGGACTTCTCACAGACACGGGGCGAGGCAGCAGGAGGCTGAGGGGTGGGCTGCGGAGCCTGCTGCACCCTGAAGCTGTGAGACCCACTCGAGTGTGACCCTAGGGATGGGGCTGGGGTCCCTGAACAGCCGCTCTGGGCGGGAGAGTGGGTGACCATTCCTGGTGCCCGTGACCTGGGGACATCCCTCTGGTGTCAGGGGGGTGCCAGAGACATCTGGGGGGGGCCTCTGGCGCTAACATGTAGCGGATGCTTGGCCTGACTGGGTAACAGTGTTGCCCGGCCAGGCTGAGAGGGGACCCCAGCTCCCTGTCCTCTTCTTTGCTGGACTAGACTCCCCACCGCCCC
>SJYX01013987.1:368452-401513 GCA_006410675.1 Oreotragus oreotragus | reverse complement strand
GTGTCTTCTAATTTCATGGCTGCAATCACCATCTGCAGTGATTTTGGAGCCCCCCAAAATAAAGTCTGACACTGTTTCCATTGTTTCCCCATCTATTTGCCATCAAGTGATGGGATCAGATGCCATGATCTTCGTTTTCTGAATGTTGAGCTTTAAGCCAACTTTTTCGCTCTCCTGTTTCACTTTCATCAAGAGGCTTTTTAGCTCCTCTTCAGTTTCTGCCATAAGGATGGTGTCATCTGCATATCTGAGGTGATTGATATTTCTCCCAGCAATCTTGATTCCAGCTTGTGTTTCTTCCAGTCCAGCGTTTCTCATGATGTACTCTGCATATAAGTTAAATAAGCAGGGTGACAATATACAGCCTTGATGTACTCCTTTTCCTATTTGGAACCAGTCTGTTGTTCCATGTCCAGTTCTAACTTTTGCTTCCTGACCTGCATACAGATTTCTCCAGAGGCAGGTTAGGAGGTCTGGTATCCCCATCTCTTTCAGAATTTTCCACAGTTGATTGTGATCCACACAGTCAAAGGCTTTGGCATAGTCAGTAAAGCAGAAATAGATGTTTTTCTGGAACTCTCTTGCTTTTTCCATGATCCAGCGGATGTTGGCAATTTGATCTCTGGTTCCTCTGCCTTTTCTAAAACCAGCTTGAACATCAGGGAGTTCACGGTTCACGTATTGCTGAAGCCTGGCTTGGAGAATTTTGAGCATTACTTTACTAGCATGTGATATGAGTCCAATTGTGAGGTAGTTTGAGCACTCTTTTGCATTGCCTTTCTTTGGGATTGGAATGAAAACTGATCTAAGTATCGAGTTTTACAGTGAAGAGGACTAGCATTTATTGATAATTGTGTTCATGCTTGACCTCTGTGCTCATCCTGAAAGTTTTATATGTTTACTGTTTTAGCTAATAGATATGCTTACCACAACTATTCACTTTATCTGATAAATCTCTTATTTTTTTTCCTCCTACTGAATGTTTAGTTTTAATTGAAGGGTAATTGCTCTACAGTATTGTCTTGGTTTCTGCCAAGCATCATTTCTAAGTTACTCTTGATTTTGTTTACAGATTTCTCATTTTTATATTCTTAGGTGAAAAACCCCTAAATTTCATCTAAATATTTAAAATAACAAATTTAGTTAAACTCAACATGTACTTATGAGGTACTTATACCTTGTTGAATACTGAAAGGGACGGTATAAAAACAAAATTTAAACAGCTTGTACCTTTACAAGACACTAATATATTTTAAATTATTGCCTTCAATTATATTAAAACTTTCTTTCCCTTCCAATTTTCTGCCTATGTTTATAAAATAGTCAGTCTCGCTAGTCTCAAAAGTTCTAGTCGCCCCATTACTGGCTCATTGTGTTGTAAAAAACTTGGAAAGCGGAGAGCGCAGGATTTGTTTCTCTTTTCTCCTTCTTCTGGATCTAGATTCCTGGCATTTGAATTAAGAAGTAAGGACTGAAGAGTCTGAGGTTGTCCTAAATCACTGCATTTCTATTCGTGCTCTTGGCCTCACTCTGCATTGATCTTGGTCTGCTTGGCTTTATCTCCATCTGCATCTGTTAAAATGTGTCAGGGTGACCCTAGAATGTAGTGCATGGTTCTCTCCAGTGGGGCTTAGCTGCACGTTCGAGCACTCTATGGAACAGGCCTGTCTTCTTTGAGCCTTCATATATTCTATGGGAATATATTTTCATCCAATATTTTGGATAATATATTGTTATCCGAAAACTTCACCCCCTTTTTCTAACTTCCATGATATTCACACAGAATCGAGTGAATGCTTAGTTCCTCTCCTGTACCCTCTCAAATAGAAGCTGTGGGTTGCCCGCATTTTATTCCCAGGTTGTTATCCCATGATTTCTTTGCCTATTGGTACTGACTACTGAAAGCACCTTCTGTCTCCAGGAATTTATAGTACATGTCAAGACAGTCTTATGTTCACATTAAAACCCAAGCTATAAAGAACATATCACAAGGACCCCCAACAATTCTCCTATGTTCTTTGTTCCCAATGACAGTAGAATGATGAACACACAAAATTTGCATCTCTTGGAACAACCAGCTGAGGAGAAGTAACAGGTTCTTCTCTGCAGTCTCACTAATCTTTTCAAGTGCATCCTCAGAACTCGCTCTCAATTTGCCTTTGGAAAAGGAAGCAGGACCTTAAACATTGTACTTTGCATGTGGCACTTGGCTGAGGTGGTAGTTCCTTTGTCTCACCCCCAAAACCATGCAACTGCCTTGCTCCTTTCTTCTGTACTAATAGGAAGAGGGTGGTTGACTTCAGTACTACCAGTTCAGCTACCTCTCAAAGAGACCTTGGAAGATCTCTGGCCCCTTTGTTGATGGCTTGCTTTAGAATGAGGATATTTGCTTTAGAATGTGTGCTTTTGTATCCTAAGCCTTGATCCTTAGCCACAGTTCCAGGATAACAGGAAACATTCCATTCAACTCCCTGTTACCAAATTTAACACTAAAACAAACAGTATGATTTGAGGAAAGACCTGTTTAAGGAACTTCAGCCAAAAGACATATCTTGAGCACTGCAAAAGATGATCCTTTCTGAGGAAACCATATCCCCTTTACAAGCAGTTAGATGTTCCTAGGGAATTTGGTTAATGACAAGAATAGGAAAGACATTCTTGGGAATAGTGGAAAATCAGGGAAACGTGGAAAGATGAATAGGCTGGGAATTGGTCTACTAATCTTGGTTCATTACTCAATTGCCTTGTGAACTAGTCACTTTAGCTCTTTGACCTTTGTGGTTTTTCTCTGGAAAGGGAGGAAGATCTTACGATAATCTTAAAATGCTGTAATTCTAGGACACAGATTTATGATTTTAATAACTTTCCAAGTGGAATATGGAGGGTAAGTGTGGGCTCTTCTAAAATTGGCCTCTGAATAGTCATGTAAGGCAGTTCTTTCGATCTGTTAACAACTGGATTTTATTGTAGTGATTTGGCTAAAGTTCAAAATTAAATTATTCTAGGCCAAATTTTATGTTTCTCTAGGACGCAGAGATATTAAGTAAACAGTCCCTTTCAGTACCGTTAAAGAACTGAAACAGCATTAAGGGATGGCTAGTCTACACATAAGGGTAGGCCAGGCACTAAGAAAATTTGGCTTAATTATTAAGCAGCAAGTAGTAACAGAAATTGTGGCTGAAAGTCCTAAAATTATGAGAATGAATACATTGGAGGAGTACCAATTTTTATATCCATAATTACATCCACACACACAAAGATATCTACAACTATACATCCCTATAATGTCATTTATGTCTATTTCAAATTTAAGTTTCTAGTCTTTTAAAGTAATTGATTTTATAGTCCTTGTCATCTTTCTTACAGAAACTAAATATATGCCATTATCAATATAATATATAACATATCACGTGATATGGAGATGAACCTGAAGTACATGTAGGAAACGAGATTTCTATTGTATGTCAATAAAATATTTTGGCAGTGATTATTAAAAAAAAATTACAGGCTTTGTGGAAGAAAGACATTATGTCAGTCTAATGTCAAAGAAAAACACTGGTTAGTAAGTGCTACTTGTATTATACTATATTTATATGCATTTCTCTCTCTATATATATTTGTATATATATACACACAAACATATCTATTTGTGTATATATACATAAAGACTTGTAAATAAGTTTACCTGATCAAATTGGAAAATTTGTTTAAGGTTAACAGTGGTTGGTAGTAATAAAAGAGAAACAGACATCTTAAGATATTGCTAAAGCAAGCATGTGTTTTAGTATTTCAGGAAAATATTGGCAATAAGTAATAAGAACCTTAAACATGTCTCTTTATTTTGACCCAGCAATTCTCCTTCTAAAACATCATCTTGACACATTAGTCTTGGAATGGACACATACTTAACAGCTGTTTACTGCAATATTATTTGTAAGGTAATGAATTGAAAAATATAGAAATAATCTAAGTATAGTTACTTACATAATTGTATAGGTGCTACAAGTATTAAGTTATAGAATATTTACATGAGTTAGTCACAGTATTTTATCTTGCTATTTATTTTGAACAGTAAAAACTGTTCAGAGTTACTTTCCTAATGACTGAAAGCAATAAAAATGTAACTGCAGTAATACAAGCATTTCCCCTTCTTTAAAATTTTTACACATTTTCATTAAAGAAATCTTAGGAAATCAATGTACATCATAAAGAAAATAAGAATCAACTAAAATCTTACTACTAATATACAATGACTGTCATCATTTTTTTGTCTATATTTTCCTACTGCTTTATTTGCAAATATATTAATTTTCTATTTTTACATTCTTCTTAACACAAGGTGGAGACATGTTTAAAATTTTGTAACTTTTTCTTCAATTATAAAATATTGTGACTAACTCATATTCTCCAACAAAATAATTGTTGCACCTATAAAGTTTGATAGTTTTTGATAAAACTATCAAAAATTAAATACTATAAATTTTCTTAATTAATTTTCTATTTTTACATTCTTCTTAACACAAGGTGGAGACATGTTTAAATTTTTGTAACTTTTTCTTCAATTATAAAATATTGTGACTAACTCATATTCTCCAACAAAATAATTGTTGAACCTATAAAGTTTGATAGTTTTTGATAAAACTATCAAAAATTAAAAACTATAAATTTTCTTAGCAGTTCTTAATCTGTATAAATACAGTGATTAACAATTTAAAAGGGACTTTTAGTGATTAGTTTATTTATTTATTTATTGACTGCACTATACAGTCCATGGGGTCGCAAGGAGTTGGACATGACTGAGCAACTTCACTTTACCTTTACTTTTTATACAGCATAAGGGATCTTGTTTCCCCCATCAAGGATCGAACCCATGCTTCCTGCAGTGGACCACCAGAGGATTCCCAGTGATCATTTTATTCTTTATTTATTTATTCTTCACAATATGTGCTCTATGAAAATGTAATAGTCCTTGATGTCTAAATAAGCAAAGGGTTATTAAATTATTTGACCACTTATGAAACCAAGTGTCAGAGGTGGGCCTTCAAATGTCCTTCTGATGTACATCCATTGTGCTGTCTCACCTGCACTCTTGACAGTATTTAGTATAGAACACAGGGGCATCCTCATTTTCTGGGGTATCTTTATATATAATTATGTCAACAGCAAAGACATTGAGTTAATAATGTCCCTTTGACTGATGTGTCAGACAGAAGAAAAATAGTGTTCTACTTTCAATGTTGTTTTGAACTGCTACAAAAATTTACAGCTTTTAATTTTTGGTAGTTTTATCTCTACAGCTTCTAGGTTGGAAGCAAATAAGGGAAAAACTGTTCTTCTATCTATGCTATCAGGTCTTCAGCAACTTAGAGACTTTCTCTATTCTTGCTTATGACTGTATCATGACATTGTTATTGTTTAGTTGCTAAGTCATGTCTGTCTCTTTGGTGACCCCGTGGACTGTAGCCTGCCAGGCTCCTCTTGTCCATTGGATTTCCCAGGCCACAGTACTTGAATGAATTGCCATTTTCTTCTCCAATATCATGGCATATTAATAGTAATGTCATAGGTTGTAAAATGCCTAAAATGCAAACAGATATGGCTGTTGTTCTTGTGCTGATGAATGCTTCTTAAGTGGATTCCAGGTTATTATGTGTGCTTTTTAAAAAAAGCATGTGTTAGGCGTTCAGAGCATTTGCTATTTCTAAAAAGATTTCGTTTGAAAAATTAGCTCTGGAACCACTGACCATCTAACAGATGCCTCTGTCTAAACTGTGGTATTCTTGCAACTTGGAGAGTTAGGTCCAGGCTCTGGTGACATCATCAACATGATGAATGTCAACTGAGACATCTCTTAGGACAGAGATTGCAGATTCCAAAGTGAAACACATTTCTCTGAGTGTTTATTTCTGCAAGTGAGAAATTGTGAAATTTCTCAAAGAAATTCAAATTATTCAGTAAAACACCCACTGTAATGGTGAGAAGAAACATTCTCTTATTAGGCATTGATTTTTGAAACTGTTAAAATTCCACTCCAGATATAAATGAAAAAAAATGTACATATATATAATATGTATGTGTATATATTTAACACTTGCATTTTGATCTTTTTTTTTTTTTTGAGAACTGGAGAACAAGAAAATATATCTTTGCTTCAATGTCATGCAAGACAATTTTAACAAGCACATAATTTTAGAACAATAAACTCTTTCATACTTCCCCATCCCTTTATCACTCCCAGTGTGCCTAACCCTAGCCATTCATTTTCCTTTTATGTTCCACCTTATTCTCAGCAAAAAAAGAGCCCAGCTCAGAGACAGCTTTCTGATGTTATAAAAAATATATCTTTGCTTCAATGTCATGCAAGACAATTTTAACAAGCACATAATTTTAGAACAATAAACTCTTTCATACTTCCCCATCCCTTTATCACTCCCAGTGTGCCTAACCCTAGCCATTCATTTTCCTTTTATGTTCCACCTTATTCTCAGCAAAAAAAGAGCCCAGCTCAGAGACAGCTTTCTGATGTTATAAGAAGAGATGCTGACTTGTATTCCAGTTTGTTCTCCATGTTAAGAAACATCTGTCATCTCTGTTGTTCTCTCTTTGACTTTCAATCAAAACATTTTTCTGTGCCCTCATGTATGTTCTACCTTTCAGAGAGTTGAAGGATGTAAAACATCTTCTTTAGTAAGAAGGAAGTATTTGTCATTCCATTCACTCATATATGCAATGAGACAGAGATTTACTGAGCAATTTCAGACACCAAGTATTGTTCTCCTAGAGACTGATCTGTTTAAAAAAAAGAGAGAGAGAGACCCAAATATCTATTCTTTGGAAGTTCATATTAGGAGACAGAAAATGAACAAGAAAATTTGGTAAAATATATAAGATTACATCAACACCAAGAAAAATAAATCAGAGGAAAACAATTTAAATAGTGAGAATTAACCTCTAATGTAGGATAGCTTGAGAAGGTCTCCATAGAAATGTCAAATTTCAATCAAGATTTAAAGGAAATATAAGTGTAAGACACAAGATAACTAAGGAAAAGTAATGAAAACAACTTTATTCATTTCAGAGCAAATGTGAGAAATATGGTAAGCTACCTAGACTACATCTTGTCCTCCCTGAGCTTGACATTTAGGTTTTAATATTTTAGAAATGTCTCATCTATCACATTTCATGGTTGATTTGGGCAGCTTATAATTAATAGTCTCTTTCAGATTTAGAACTGCCTAAAAAGAATATTTAGAAAGAACTAAAATTAGAATGAAATGAATAAGGGTTTAACTATTTTAACTAAAGACTATGCTTTAAAACCAATGCCAAAATATTTTAATGTTGACAAAAAAGCCAAAAACCAAAAAAAAAAAAATCAGTAATAAATGGTGATTGAGATCAGCAGCTCTGGTTACTGGTACCAGTTCCACGTGTAGCCAGGTGTGCTATGAAAATAGTTCATTTTAGGAGGCTGGATTAGTTGGTTCTTATGATCTATTAAAAAAAAAGAAAATCCCGGGGAGCATGTGATTTTAGAATGAAGAGCATAGAATGAAAAGCATTTCACCTTTTGTTTGTATAAATACTCTTTTTATTGAGGCATGCATGCTAAGTTGCTTCAATCATGTCCAACTCTTTGTGACCATATAGACTGTAGCCCACCAGGCTCTTCTGTCCTTGGGATTCTCCAGGCAAGAATACTGGAGCGCGTTGCCATGCCCTCCTCCAGGAAATCTTCCCAACACAGGGACTGAACCCATACTTCTTATGTTATTGAGACATATTTGGCATGTTAGTTTCAGCTGCACCACGAGATGATTCGATATTTTCATATGTTGATAAATGATTACCACACTAACTCTAGTTAACATCTCTCATCACACATAGTTGCATTTTTTTTCTTGTGATGAGAACTTTTAAGATTTAATTTCTTAGCAACTTCCAAATAGCCAACACAGTGTTAATAATGACAGTCACCATGGTGTACATTACCTCCCCATGACTCATTTATTTTAACACTCTCAGGTTATGGGATTTCTCTGGTGGCTCAGATGGTAAAGAATCTGCCTGCAACAGGAGACTTGGGTTCAATCCCAGGGTGGGGAAGATCCCCTGGAGAATGGAATGACTACCCACTCCTGTATCCTTGCCTGGGAAATCCCATGGGCAGAAGAGCCTGGAGGGCTACAGTTCATGGGGTCCTAAAAGAGTAAGGCACAACTGAGCAGCTAAACAACAGCCCACTTGGTTCTTCGGTACAAGTGCAATCAGAGTCAATCGTAATGCAGAGATGAATGTTACACCTCCTAGAACCATTACCATACTTTTATTTTGTTAAGACTTTCTTCTGCTTTAAAAGCATTATGGTCTTCAACAAGTGAATTAAAAANAATCAGAGTCAATCGTAATGCAGAGATGAATGTTACACCTCCTAGAACCATTACCATACTTTTATTTTGTCAAGACTTTCTTCTGCTTTAAAAGCATTATGGTCTTCAACAAGTGAATTAAAAAAAAACAAAAGATTTTTCGGAGGTATGCAGCTTTTCTCACTGTTGACCTCTGGATTTGCTCATGTGGTGGTAGAGACTAGGGCTGGCAGGGCCTGGAGACTGGCCAGGAAGCACCTGGTAGAGTGGAGCTCAGTGAAAGCAGGCAATCAGGGAGCTTAATGTTAACTCTTTGAACACTTTTCAACTTGGCAAGAAAGCTTTAAAAACCTACCTTTTGCTCTTGATTTTGAAATGCAATGTTATCTTTTGCATGGCCAATTTTTATACACATGGTGGACAGTAAATAAAATGTATTATTCTACTGGTCTGAAAGGAGGGAAATAATATCAAGTTTAAATGACTCTTTCTAAGGTCACACAATCAAAGGCAAAGCTTGTGTTTTTGTTTTGTTTCCATTTGGGGTAAGCTTTATTTTCAACAGGGAGTGGAAGATTCAACAAAATAAACAAAGGCAATCAGGGAGCTTAATGTTAACTCTTTGAACACTTTTCAACTTGGCAAGAAAGCTTTAAAAACCTACCTTTTGCTCTTGATTTTGAAATGCAATGTTATCTTTTGCATGGCCAATTTTTATACACATGGTGGACAGTAAATAAAATGTATTATTCTACTGGTCTGAAAGGAGGGAAATAATATCAAGTTTAAATGACTCTTTCTAAGGTCACACAATCAAAGGCAAAGCTTGTGTTTTTGTTTTGTTTCCATTTGGGGTAAGCTTTATTTTCAACAGGGAGTGGAAGATTCAACAAAATAAACACCTCGCTTCCTCTATCAGAAGCAAGTCACTCAGTAGCTGCTTGACTCTGCTCGAAACTTCAACTAGCTGGCCTCCTAGACCCCATTTTCCCTCAGTTCACTCCTCTATTTCTCTGTTCATTCCTCAAATCTCTAATCTTTTTCTTTGTTTTTATTTTAAAATTTATTTTTAATTGGAGGATAATTGCTTTACAATATTGTGCTGTACAATATTATTTCTGCCATGTGTCAACATGACTCAGCCATTGGTATACTTATGTCCCCTCCCACCTCCCACTCCATCCCACCTCTAGAGCCTGTCAGAGAGCCCCAGGTTTGAGCTCCCTGCATCATACAGCAAATTTCCACTGGCTGTCTAATTTTACGTATGGTATTGTGTATGTTTCAATGCTCTTCTCTCAATTTGTGCCACCATCTCCCTCCCCGACTGAGTACACAAGTCTGTTCTCTTCGTCGGTGTCTTTAAACATTGGTGTCTCCGCAATCCATAGACAGTTTTTCTAGCCTCTGAACACGAATTTCCTGACTTATACTCTTTTCTGAAATCTTTAAAAGTCACTGATACGTTAGAAACCCCAAGTCCTGACTTTTCTCCTGAACTTCAGACTTAGATATCCAGCTCAAAATTTCCATGTAAATGTTCAAGAGACACCTTCAGCTTAACAGGATCAAACCCCAAATTCCTGATTTTAACCCCGGCACTAGATCCTGCCACAGTCCTCCCATCCTGTTTCAGTAAATCAATATTCTAACACTTGCCCTTGGGGAAAAAATTAAAATAGCTCTTGATTCTTCTCTTTATCTCATAACTTACTTGCAGTCAGCAATTCCTATCAGCTCTGATGCTGAAATATATCCAGATGCTTGTGACTTCTCTTCAGCTGTCTCCGTCACCAAGCCACCCTCATCATCTCTCCTAGAGGGTTATTGAAACAAGGCAGAATTTGTACTTGAATCCGTTATCTCCTGACTTTCATCCAGGGCTCATTTTAAGCAACAAGAAAAGGTTAAGTGGAAAAATCATTTGGACTCAATACATGGGACTCTGCTGGGAAGGTAGAAGGCACAGGGAAAGTCTAAAACATATTTTAACTGCATAACAGATTTTTATACCTTTAAACAAAGACTTCATAGAGATTTCAAAGGAGTTGCCTTTTAACAAGATAAGAAGCCCATTTTTAGAAAGAAAACCACTGAGTTTAATCCATGATACATATAAGTGATACTATATATAAGTGGTATCTGAAATCAGAACACGCAGTGGGTTGTTCAGGACCTTGTATACCCAAGAGTTCATGTGAAGTAGACTTGTTGGGGGAACAAGACTTAGGAAAACAAAGACTACATTAGGAATGGAGGAAATCCTCAGCTCGCTCTACATCCACAAGTGAGAGAGGATTCCAGGCAGCTGAAGCATTTGGAGAATTAAGCTGCATGGGATTAGGGGCATTAAAACCCCCTCCTTTCCATCACCTCCTCTCCCACTGAGCACATAAAATTTAACACTAAAGATGTCTGTAACAGCTGTGAAAGTGTCTAACCATTAGAAGAGAAAGTAGAAAAATAGGCATCTTTGCATGTTATTTTACTTCCTGGTTGCCAATATATTATTTTAAAGGAAGTTTTCTTAAAAAAAAAAATCTCATGAATATTCCAATGTAGACACTCTGTAGACATAAGATATTTTAGGAATTAAAGGCTTTCATATAGTTACGGCTATATTTCTGTGACAAATATTTCTCAAAATATTTCTCATATATTTCTCAAATATTTCTCATATAGCTATGGCTTTATTTCTGTGACAAATATTTCTCACAATTCTTTGATAACTCCATTACTCCCCTTTGCCTCTTTATCCTGAGAGAAGTGGAAAGGTGTCTGGGAAGGTATCTGTTTCTGCCCAACTTCTATATACCAGATGAGATAACATAATGGAGGAGGGATGGGTGGGGAAAATGAGGCCACAGTTGGTGTAAAGTAGAAGGGATGTGGCTGCAGATGTTATGTGGATCAAATGAAATACTTGAAATACTTGACATCCATTAGTATACTTTCTACTTCTCAGATTTTTTTTTCCTTTTATGCAAGTCATATAAATATATATAGTTATTTTAAAACTTGGCAGTAGCAGTAAGCAGGAAAACATATATCTTGCTCTGATTCCTTTTATTTTGCAGCTGCGTCTGAGACTGTGACCTTTTGAAGATATTAACATCTTAAAGGGATTTCCGTAGGGATAATGCAAGAAAACTACTATTTATGGTATCTGTCCTCTGTGCCATTCTCTGTATCAGACTCTTTCTATCATCATAATTTAATATTCATACAATTGTATGAGTTAAATCTTAGAGAATTAAATCTTCTTTGCATAAACTTGAGCATGAAGTGGAAACCAACTGATTCTTTGAAGACAAAGAAAAAAGAAAAATGGGCTATTTAATCATTTTGCTGCATACTGTGGTCCTTGAAATAGGGAAGACAATTGATGGGAAATCAGGAAAAATTAACTGTTATTGCTGTTGATATTATATAAGTGCTAATTTTTTTTAACAGAATATTAGAAAAGAAATCACCTTCTGAATGGTGTGGGTCACATTTATCATTACAGATCAGCAGTAGTGAACATATTGAGTGTTCAAGTAGGTTTTTCTGTTGTGGCATGCTAGCCCTTTATTACAATATTGTATCTCCTTAAGGTGTAATATTGTAGTAATGTATACTCATACTTAACATTTGTTGTAGCCTGACACAGAAAAATCACAAATATAATCAAATTTTTCTTTAAGCGAGTATTATGAGTTCATAGACCTTATAAGGATTTGCTTTCCTGATTCATATATCTAGGCCCTTTCCTTAATAATAATGATTCAGTAAGAGTCAGTTCTAGGTATCTGGTTTTTTGTATCTTATATTCCACTGTTGAACTTTCACTATTGAACCCATTACCCTTCCCAAGACATTTTCTGCCAAATGATTCCCTTGGTAAGAGAAAAAAAGTTGTGTGTTGAGAACTAATAATGTGTTATACAAAAAGAAATAAAAAGAATTTAAGTTTAAAAATCTTGGTATTTTCAAAATCTTAGAAACTTATGAGCAAATTATATGCTTTTTCATATAAAATATGTATTTTAAAATTATGTTTTTAATATGCACTTTTGATATACTTATATATTACTATAGCAGGCATTTTCTGGGAGTTGGTGATGGGCAGGGAAGTCTGGCTTACTGCAGTCCATGGTGTCGCAAGAGTCGGACACGACTGAGCTACTGAACTGACTGATAGATGCTGATGTGAATAAATAGATTTCTGCCTCTAAAGAGTTTGAAATATAATTGCACTTGTGGGATTAGGCTAAGCAGATAAAATAACTGATGCAATCAGGTAATTAAATCCTATATTAAAGGTAAATATAAAATGTTGTATTCATTTCTAGGGCTGCTATAACGAATTGCTTCAAACTAAGTGGCTTTGTCTCCGTCCTAAATTCAGTATGATTTCATCTTAATAGCTTTATTTATATCTACAAAGACCCTATTTCCCAATAAGGTCACATTCTGAGATTGTGTGGACATGAATTTGAAGGAGACACTTCAACCCACTATTTTGGCTGCGAGTAGGTAAATGAAGAGTTTCTTAGTTTGGCCTGATTTGGATGGGGATGGAATATTCAGGAAATTTCTTGAGGCAAAGGATGCTTAAGTTTAATTGCAAAAGGTGAGATTAAAGAGATGAAGAGCAAGTAGTCAGATTTTCTGTGGAGGGTTTCATTTGCTACTCTGAAGGGTATATATTTCATCCAGTATCTTGGCGGTCTTTTTCCGTGTGTGTGTGTGTGTGTGTGTGTGTGTGTGTGTGTGTGTGTGTGTGTGTGTGTGTGTGTGTGTGTGTGTGTGAGAGAGAGAGAGAGAGAGAGAGAATGTGTGTGTGTGTGTGTGAGTGAGAGAGAGAGAGAGAGAGAGAGCTCCAACACAGTTAAAAGAAGTGAGGCTTTACCATTAGAAACAGCAGCTGTCTCTGGATATAATTCTTGAAAAGGGAGGCTACACGTTAGAATTTTAGAAGGATTCAGATAAAATTCTTTCCCTTGTCTTTCCCATAGGTAGAATATTGATAAGGAAATACTGAAAAGATTTAGACAGAGAATGTGTATGTGTATGATTTTGTATTGTACTTTGTTATAGTAGTAGTATTACCTGTAAATTGCAACACTTACGTATCTAGTGTGATATATGAATATATAACCCTGGTTTAGGATGAAATTAGACAGCAAGGGACAGCTAGAGACAGAGAAACAGTTTGCAGAACACTAAATCAGTACTATTAGTGGTGATAAGTGTCTGAGTACAGCAGTAATGATGGAAATGTAAAGCTGTAGTAGACCGAGGACCTAGGCGGGAGGTAGGATTAGTAAGATTTTACAAAAACATTTGCAGTTTAAACTGTTAGTGATGATTCTCAGGTTTCTTGTCTGTTTAAATGTGATAAGAATAAAGTAAGAAAAGGAATAAGGAAGAAATATGGTTTAGAGAGGCTCATTTAGATTGTGGTATTGGACATACACAATTTTCTGAGTCTATATTAGTGGGATAGCCAAGTAGAAATGTCTGGTGGTCTGTTGAATATAAAATTTTAAGGCAAAATGGAGAAATAAAATATGAAATGAACAGCATACATATGGTCATTGAGATTAATTAATTTTACTAGCAGATTATGTGGATCAAGAAGTCAGAAACAGAGTCCATGGGATATGAATGCATGAGGACATTTTTTTTTTTTAAAGGAAATTCTGCAAGAGACTAAACAGCAGCCAAGAGGCAATAAAAATCTAAGTGGATTAATATCCTCAAGTCAAGAAAGGAAGGAATTTTGAGATCCTGAAAGAAGAAAAGAGTGACAATGTTGACTGATGTTATGTGTTTCATTATATATGGAATTAGAAATCTGTGTGTGTTAAGAAAAGTGAGTTTTGTAAATGTGGTGGTGAAAGTGTTAGTACAGGAAGTTAAACAGTTATGAGAAGTGGAGAAATCTGTGTAAATCTCAACATACATAAGCATTCATGCTGAATGTGTGCATATGTGTGTGTATATGTAATATATATGTAGGCCAATCTTGGACACATTTGGTACTCCATCAGTTCAGTTCTGATTCTAAAAGAAGCATTTGTATTTTCAGTTCAGTTCAGTCGCTCAGTCGTGTCCAACTCTTTGCGACCCCATGAATCGCAGCAGGACAGGCCTCCCTGTCCATCACCAACTCCCGGAGTTCACTCAGATTCACATCCATTGAGTCAGTGATGCCATCCAGCCATCTCATCCTCTATAGTCCCCTTCTCCTCCTGCCCCCAATCCCTCCCACCATCAAAGTCTTTTCCAATGAGTCGACTCTTTGCATGAGGTGGCCAAAGTACTGGAGTTTCAGCTTTAGCATCATTCCTTCCAAAGAAGTCCCAGGGCTGTTCTCCTTCAGAATGGACTGGTTGGATCTCCTTGCAGTCCAAGGGACTCTCAAGAGTCTTCTCCAACACCACAGTTCAAAAGCATCAATTCTTCAGCGCTCAGCCTTCTTCACAGTCCAAATCTCACATCCATACATGACCACTGGAAAAACCATAGCCTTGACTAGGTGGACCTTAGTCGGCAAAGTAATGTCTCTGCTTTTGAATATGTTATCGAGGTTGGTCATAACTTTTCTTCCAAGGAATAAGTGTCTTTTAATTTTATGGGCCTGTAATTGAAGAGTTAATATGCTACTAAGAATTTAAGTCATCAGATTTGAATCCACTCAAAGCTCCTTTTCAGTTGCAGTTGATTTGATTCATACTTAATTTATTGTAAAACCTTATTGCAGTGTATATAAAATATGCTTCAGTGAATTTTCATATGAATCACTATAAGCCATCAGAGAGGGATGTGTTCACACTATTTTCATTCATCTGTTACTGAAAAAAAAAAAAGAAAAAAGATTCTAAAGTTGGCCCTGTGGCATACCAAATAGTAGATTTAAGTACTGATATCTCTGAGAGTATAAATTTTATTAAAGCACTACCATCCCATCACTACTGTATTATGTCTGTCCATTTTTATTGCTCTGTAAAGAACAGGTTGTTCAGGATCCTCTATGATTTATGTTAGTTTATCTCATCAATGAAGTCTGCATAATTCTATGCCCACTCTAGTTCAACTGAATAATACTTTTTGCAAACAACAATTTTTCATCTTACAAACTTAATAATATTCAAGCTTCCAATTTATGGTTTTTAGAAGCCATCAGTTATCTGTGACTTGCAACATGTAGCCATTTTTAATCACTCTTCACAAGTTATCCAAAAGGGTCCTTCTAGAATGATAGAGCAGGTGTGATGATAAATTTAGAGCTTGCTTTATATTATCCTGTGTACTTTGCCACATCTGTGCTCCAGGTACCTCAAGTACTTCAGACCTTTAGTCATATTTATAGGTTGTCTGGTTTCTTTTTGATTGGCTTCAAGGCCTTGGAGAAGAATTGTGCATGAGTGTGGTGACAGACAGAACAGATGGGACAAAACCAGCTATGCACATTAATTTGTGTGGGTCAGCCTAAGAGAGAGCAGTGAGCAAGCAGACACTTTCAGCTGCATGTTAGGTAGCAAGCAGGACTAGTACGTATGGGAGATTCCCTTCCTAAGTTATTCATTTGAATAGATTATCAGTATTATTCAAAATATTATAGAGATAGATATTGCTTTTATTACAGTGACCAAAAATTATCCATGAGGATATTTTATCATGAGAAAAACTCTGGTGTTCATAACTTCATATACAAATAATCGCCTCAAACATATTGATTTTCATTAATAATTTTTGCTTGTGATAGCTACCTAATGATATTACCACATCTCTTTCACTCTCAGCTGAAATCAGCATTCCTAGATCAGGTGAGATGCCTCAAGCATTTTCTCATGCAGACTGATATTTCATAAATTAACTACTTTTTTTTAACTAAATACATATTTTTAATGCTACTTTATTTTACTTATTTTACCTAATACTACAAAGTACTTATTATAATAGCAAGTTTTGAACAGCCAGGATAGAAAATAATAATGCCACCATCCTACTATAATCATTATACATATTTTGGATTCTTTACCAATCTTTTTTTATTATAAAGGTATGTTCAAAATGATTTCTGAATTTAATTACCTTTTCTTTGTTACGTTCTATTTACAAAAAAGCTGAAATAACTAATATTTTCTTAGCATGTAGTAGCCCTGATACATTTGCTAATCACAAGCTATGATAAAAGTCCTACATGCACATATTACACATACACAGTCACAGAAACACACACATGTCACTTGACCCTCTGGATCTGACCACCTGTGTTCAAATTCTGGCATTGTTATTTTTCAATGACCTTGAGTCACTTATCTAAGTTCTCTAAGCTTCAGTCTTAGAGTCTCTAAAATCACTAATTTCTCAGTATTTGAGAGAAGTAGACAAGGATATAGAACCTTGAGACACCATTATCAACCAACTTTATCTAATTAATGTGTTTCTAGAACATATCACCAACAGAATATGTATTTCTTAAAAGTCTCACTAAGTGTGTACTAAGATATTTTTGGATACTAGACAAGTCATAATACATTTAAGAGAATATCAGTCATATAAAGTATCTTCTCTGACTATAATAGAATTAAATAAAAATTGATAGCATGATATCTGGAAGTCTTCAAATATTTATAAGCTAATAACACACTTCTAAATAACTCATGGATCAAAGAGAAAAGCAAAAGAGAAATTAAGAAGTATGGTAGATGGAATGAAATGAAAAACTAACACATGAAAAATGTCAGCTGTAAGGGCTTATACTACAATATGTTAAAAATTAGCAATTGTATAGTTATAATGTATCAAGTGGTATAGTTAATTTTATTGTCAATTATACCTTTATAGAGCTAATACAAATTAGCAAATGAAAGAGCACATTAGGAAAATTCTCTAATTTCTTTATTTCTATGGATAATTTGAATAATTTATGAGAAAAATGCTGAAATAATTATTCTAACTTCCATCTTGTTCCAAAACACAATGCTCAAAATTGATATCTATACATCACTGTACCCCTCTGAGTTGTCCCAGAGCACTGATTTTGGGTGCCCTGCTTCATGCATTGAACTTGCACTGGCCACCTATTTTACATATGGTAGTATACATGTTTCAGTGCTAGTCTCTCAAATCTCACCTATAATATTAGAGGGGTGAAACTGCTTGAAAAGACCATGAATGTTCAAATGCAAATGTCCAAATTATAAGTTGCTGTGTTCTTAAATCCTAAAATGAGCCTAGACTCGGTGTCTGTGTATGAATGTATTTGTGTACATACATGCTTATTTTATTTTTACCATAAGGATCAAGACTAAAGTAGACACCACAGGCCACTATCAATAGTGAACTTAGAGCTTAAAGGAAATAAAGATCACAGTAAACATTTTCTGCCTTGATTTAGTGCTAAAACATTTATATTTTAAAGAATCCATTCCGTATGGAAAAGTCAGTGTTCAGCATTGTTTTGTATTCAATATCAAAGTTGAATAATCATCTTCTTATGAAAGCAAGTAACTCCTTACATGTCTTAAGTGATTTTGAATCTTTAGTACATTGTGAAACTATTAAGAGATTAAAGATAGAATGCCAGAGTATATGCTTTCATTTTTAAAACAATATTTCCTATATATTTTTCTTTATGAAAAAAAGAATCTTTTTTTGAAAGTAAACTACTTTTCAATAGCTGAAGGATAATCTGTAGGCTTGTTCATTTTTAAAGAGCTGAACCCATCAGAAAGCACTCAACTCACAGCATGGGAAAACGTCAGCATGCTGTGACCTGGATCAAAAATAATAGCATTTGAATAAGTACCTCAGATTTGTTCAAAATAATTCCTCCAACAAAAACAGTTCTGGAAATGACAAGAAGCAATTTTCTTTCCCTTGAGCTCTAGTTTGAGGGGTATTAGCCTTGGATGTACAGAAGATGTTGTTTGTGGTCTTTTATTTCCATCTTAAATTTCTAGTGTATGGGGAATTACTAATTTAATTTTACTTTTCAAAACACTCTTTAATTCATACACAGTTGTTTTGATGCTTTAGAAATTGAAAATTCCTCACACTGTGTCCGTATTGATATGGCTTCTTTCTTTTGGAAATATGAGGAACTTGTCTTCAGTGGCACTCACACAAGCATCTTTATTTCAAGCCTCTTAATTAAGGTATTGAAACGTTCAAATTAATTTCTGTTCTTCACATCTAGAAAGGGTTCTTATCAGGCAGAATACTTCAAGAGCTCAGAGCTTGTTTTCCAAGGAGCTAGCCAAGGGCCAGGCATGAATGTATGGAGTTTGAGCAACCTAGGTCTACCAAGACCTGTTTCCTGCACACACAGAGTACCAAACTTTTTTGTGTCTCATTTCTTTCACTTCAGCATTACGGTTATGAGATTCGCTACAAGTCTTTCCTGTTGTTGTAAAGTATTCACTACAAGTATTCCCTGTGTGCTCACTGTTCTAGCCTGCCACTGCATGAGTATATCACAATTCATTGATCTTTGTCATCCTAGTGATACTTCCTAAGGCCCACTTGACTTCACATTCCAGGATGTCTGGCTCTAGGTGAGCGATCACACTATCATGGTTATTTGGGCCATTAAGACCTTTTTTTCAGTACTGTTCCGTGTATTCTTGCCACCTCTTCTTAATCTCTTCTGCTTGTTAGGTCCATTTCATATCTGTCCTTTATGTGTCCATCTTTCATGAAATATTCCCTGAGTATCTCTAATTTTCTTGATGAGATCTCCAGTCTTTCCCATTCTATTGTTTTCCTCTATTTCTCTGCTTTGTTCACTTAAGAAGGCTTTCTTATCTTTCCTTACTATTCTTTGGAAATCTATACTCGGATGATTAAATCTTTTCTTTCCTTTTTTGCCTTTCACTTTTCTTCTTTTATCAGCTATTTGTAAGGCTTCCTCAGACAACCATTTTGCCTTGTTGAATTTTATTTTCTTGGGGATGGTTTTGGTTATGCCTCCTATAAAATGTAAACCTCTGCCATATTACTTCAGTCACTCTGTCTATCAGATCTAAACCTTTGAATCTGTCACTTCCCCTGTATAATCATAAGGAATTTGATTTAGGTCATACCGGAATGGCCTAATGCTTTTCCCTACTTTCTTCCATTTAAGTCTGAATTTTGCAATAAGAAATTTATGATTTGAGCCACAGTCAGCTCCCTGTCTTGTTTTTGCTGACTGTATAGAACTTCTCCATCTTTGGCTACAAAGAATATAATCAATCTGATTTCAGTATTGACCATCTGGTGGTGTCCAATTGTAAAGTCGTCTCTTGTGTTACTAGGAACAAAGCTAGTGGAGGTGATAGAATTCCAGCTGAGCTATTTCAAATCCTAAAATATAATGCTGTCAAAGTTCTGCACTCAATATGCCAGCAAACATGGAAAACTCAGCAGTGGCTACAGGACTGGAAAAAGATCAGTTTTCATCCCAATCCCAAAGAAGGGCGGTGCCAAAGAATGTTCAAACTACCACACAATTGTGTTAATTTCACATGCTGGCAAAGTAATGCATAAAAATCCTTCAAGCTAGGCTTCAGCAGTACGTGAACTGAGAACTTCCAGATATACAAGCTGGGTTTAGAAAAGGCAGGGAAAACAGAGATCAAATTGCCAACATCTGTTGGAACATAGAAAAAGAGAATTCCAGAAAAACATCTACTTCTATTTTAGGACTATGCTAAAGCCTTTGACTGTGTGGATAACAAAAATCTGTGGAAAATTCTTAAAAAGATGATAATACCAGACCACCTTACCTGCCTCCTGAGAAACCTGTATGCAGGTCAAGAAGCAACATTTAGAACTGATCATGGAACAACAGACTGGTTCCAAATTGAGAATGGAGTATGTCAAGGTTGAATATTGTCACTCTGCTTATTTAAATTATATGCAGAGTATATCATGTGAAACACCGGGCTGGATGAATCTCAAGCTGGAATCAAGATGGCTGGGAGAAATATCAATAACCTCAGATACACAGATGACACCACCCTTATGGCAGAAAGTGAAGAAGAACTAAAGAGCCTCTTGATGAAAGTGAAAGAGGAGTGAAAAAGCTGGCTTAAAACTCAACAGTCAAAAAGCTAAGATCATGACATCCAGTCCCATCACATCATGGGATACATGGGGTCGCAAAGAGACACAACATCAAAACATCAAAAACAAATTATCATCCTAATGAATGTTTTGGCTAGTTTCTGAATTTTATTATTAAGCGTACTGCTACAAAGTGTCAGGGATAACTTAGTGATTGAACAACAGCAGCAGTACTGCTGCAAACTTTCCAGTAGAGTTGTTTTTAATGTTTTGGTGATCATACATATATATATCAGTGAGAAGTATACCTAAGAATGAAGTTGCTGGATCAGAGCATATATGGTGAAATATATTGATCTGTATTGTTGTTGTTCAGTCACTCAGTCATGTCTGACTCTTTGCCACCCCATGAACTGAAGCACTCCAGGGTTCCCTGTCCTTCATCATCTCCCAGAACTTGCTCAAACTCATGTCTGTTAAGTGATGATTCCTTTCAACCATCTCATCCTCTGTCGTCCCCTTCTCCTCCTGCCTTCTATCTTTCCCAGCACCAGGGTCTTTTCCAATGAGTTGGCTCTTCACATCAGGTGACCCAGTTTTGAAGCTGTAGCATCAGTCCTTCCAATGAATATTCAGGGTTTATTTCTTTAGGATTAACTGGTTCAATCTCCTTGCAGTCCGAGGCAGTCTCAAGAGTCTTCTCCAGCAACAGTTCGAAAGCATAGATTATTTTGTGCTCAGCTTTCTTGATAGTCTAATTCACATGTCTGTATGTGACTACTTGTAAAAAACATAGCTTTGACTATGCAGACCTTTGTTGGCAAAGTGAGGTCTCTGCTTTTTAACACACTCTCTAGGTTTGTCATAACTTTTCTTCCAAGGAGTAAGCGTCTTTTAATTTCATGGCTGCAGTCACTATCTGTGATGATTTTGGAACCCAAGAAAAGAAAATCTGTTGCTTTCCCACTTTTCCCCCTCCTATTTGCCATGAAATGATGGGACTGGATGCCATGATCTTACTTTTTTGAATGTTGAATTTTAAACCAGGTTTTTCACTCTCCTCTTTCATCCTGATGAAGAGGCTCTTTAGTTCCTCTTTACTTTCTGCCTTTAGAGTGGTATCATCTACCTGTCTGTGGTTATTGATACTTCTGGCTATCTTGATTCCAGCTTGTACTTCATCCAACCTGGCATTTCACATGATGTACTCTGCATATAAATTAAATTTGCTGGGTGACAATATATAGCATTGACATACTCCTTTCCCAATTTGGAACCAGTCAGTTGTTCCACCTCTGGTTCTAACTGTTGCTTCTTGACCTGCATGCAGGTTTTTCAGGAGACAGATAAAGTGATCTTGTATCATCATCTCTCTAAGAATTTTCCACTATTTGTTGTGATCCATATAGTCAAAGGCTTTCCTGTAGTCAGTGAAGCAGAAGTAGATTTTTTTTTTTTTACTAGGTTTGTCATAACTTTTCTTCCAAGGAGTAAGCGTCTTTTAATTTCATGGCTGCAGTCACTATCTGTGATGATTTTGGAACCCAAGAAAAGAAAATCTGTTGCTTTCCCACTTTTCCCCCTCCTATTTGCCATGAAATGATGGGACTGGATGCCATGATCTTACTTTTTTGAATGTTGAATTTTAAACCAGGTTTTTCACTCTCCTCTTTCATCCTCATGAAGAGGCTCTTTAGTTCCTCTTTACTTTCTGCCTTTAGAGTGGTATCATCTACCTGTCTGTGGTTATTGATACTTCTGGCTATCTTGATTCCAGCTTGTACTTCATCCAACCTGGCATTTCACATGATGTACTCTGCATATAAATTAAATTTGCTGGGTGACAATATATAGCATTGACATACTCCTTTCCCAATTTGGAACCAGTCAGTTGTTCCACCTCTGGTTCTAACTGTTGCTTCTTGACCTGCATGCAGGTTTTTCAGGAGACAGATAAAGTGATCTTGTATCATCATCTCTCTAAGAATTTTCCACTATTTGTTGTGATCCATATAGTCAAAGGCTTTCCTGTAGTCAATGAAGCAGAAGTAGATTTTTTTTTTTTTTCTGGAATACCCTGCTTTCATCAAGATCCAATGAATGTTGGCAATTTGATCTCTAATTCTTCTGCCTTTCCTAAACCCAGCTTGTACAACTGAAAGTTCTTGGTTAACATACTGCTGAAGCCTAGTGAAGGATTTTTGAGCATTACCTTGCTAGCACGTGAGATGAGTGCAATTTTATGGTAGTTTGCATAATCTTCGGCATTGCCCTTCTTCAAGACTGGAATGAAGACTGACCCTTTCCAGTCTTGTAGCCATTGCTGAGTTTTCCAAATTGCTGACATATTGAGTGCAGAACTTTGACAGCATTATATTTTATGATTTTAAATGGCTCACTTGGAATTCCATCACCTCCACTAGCTTTGTAGTAATGCTTCCTAAGGCCCATTTGATTTCACCCTCTAGGACATCTGGCTCTAGGTAAGTGACTACATCATCTTGGTTATCCAGGTCATTAAAACCTTTTGTATAGTTCTGTGTATCCTTGCCACTTTTTCTTAATTGCCTCTGCTTCTGTTAGGTCCTTATGATCTCTGTCCTTTACTGTGCCCATTCTTGCATGAAATATTCCCTTGTTATCTCCATTTTTCTTGAAGAGATCTCTCGTCTTTCCCGTTCTGTTTTCCTCTCTTTTCTTTGTTTAGTTAAGGCTTTCTTATCTCTTCTTACATGTATAGTGAAGTGAAAGCCACTCAGTTGTGTCCCACTCCTCTGTCCATGGAATTCTCCAGGCAAGAATACTGGAGTGGGTTGCCATTTCTTTCTCCATTTGCACGTATTAAGCCTACATAAATGTTTCAAAAGCATTTCCCGAAGTGGCTGTATTGTTTTACATTTGCATAAAAATTAGATGAGCCTTGGGTTTTCCATATCCTTGTTAACATTTCATGTTAATTAATCTTTCACTTTAGCAATTCTGGTGAGTGTATCATAGTATCTTATTGTGGTTTTAGTCTGCATTTTATAATGAAGTTAGCCATTTTTTCCTGGCTTACTATCTATTTGGATATTATCTTTCATGAAATGTCTGTCCAGCCTTTTGCCCTCAGTTCAGTCTAGTTCAACTTAGTCACTCAGTCCCAGGCCTCCCTGTCCATCACCAACTCCTGGAGTTCACCCAAACTCATATCCATTGAATCGGTGATGCCATCCAACCATCTTATCCTCTGTCAGCCCCTTCTCCTCCTGCCCTCAGTCCCTCCCAGCATCAGAGTCTTTTCCAATGAGTCAACTCTTCACATGAGGTGGCCAAAGTATTGAAGTTTCAGCTTCAACATCAGTCCTTCCAATGAACACCCAGGACTGATCTCCTTTAGGATGGACTGGCTGGATCTCCTTGCAGTCCAAGGGACTCTCAAGAGTCCTGCAAAAATATGCAAATACTCACAAACAGATATATATATATATATATATATATATATATATATGCTTCACTACATACACATGAGTCTTTCTGTGAATTTCTAATAATTGCCTAAAAATAAAATTGTAGAGTTACAGTTTTTGCATCATCATAGGTAAGTTTTAAAACATATTGGTATTTATTGAAAAATTATCCTGTAGAAAATTTTGTCATTTGACACATCAATTGATAGAAAAAATTAAAAAAATATATATACAGTATTGGTCCTGGGGTCATTTATGAATATATTAGAGATAATTTCAATTTTCTTTTTTTATTCTTTCTGCACTGTAAATCTATTTTGCCAAGGGCTTGGGAGGCAGAGGAGTTTCTGTGGCTCAGGAATCCTTAGGCAGACTGGGTATAGACAGAGTATGCCCCATGTGTGGACTCTGATCAGGTCCTAACCATACCTGTGCAGCTCTTTAGTCACAGATGTAGATACCAATCCTTTCAGTTTGGCTCTGTAGCTAACAATAACAGTATATAGCTCCCTTTCAGATTTAGATTTAGAAGGCAGATAGCCCCATCCATTCTCATGGTTGTCATCCTTTTAAGTATTTTGGCAATGCTGTAAAAAGGAATCTTAAGAGATCCCCTCCTTGATTCCTAAATATTTATAAATGATCATTTATCAGAATCTACATATAATAAAGAAGGCTGAACACTGAAGAACTGATGCTTTTGAATTATGGTGCTGGAAAAAAGACTCTTGGGAACCCTGGACTGTATGCAGATCAAACCAGTCAATCCTAAAGGAAATCAACCCTGAATATTCACTGGAAGGGCTTTTGCTGAAGCTGAAGCTCCAATATTTTGATCACCTGATGCAAACAGCCGACTCATTGAAAAACACCCTGATGCTGGGAAAGCTTGAAGGCAGGAGGAGAAGGGGCAGCAGAGGATGAGATGGTTAGTTAGTATCACTGACTCAGTGGACATGAATTTGAGCAAACTCTGGGAGATAGTGAAGGATAGAGGAGCTTGCCATGCTGCAGTCCATGGGGTCACAAATTGCTGTACACAACTCAGTGTCTGAACAACAACAATATATAATTCAGTCACTATAAATGCAGCGCTTTGTTCGGTACTTCTACTGTTTGAAGTAACTACTCTGTTAGCCTGAGAGTTCATTACAAAAATATGAAAAGTAGTATCATTGATGGTTTCAGAAGCACTTAGTTGGCTAAACTGAACAGAAAGTAGTATGGAATATACAGGGCAATGCTCATGGTCCTGAAACTTATATACACACAGAATCTTGATAAATAAAGATATAAAATATTTTTAAAATATGTTAGATGCTTGCACACGTTCATACTATTGAAAAATTAGAATGTTGTGACATCATCAGTTGCTGAATAGAAACCTGATACTGAAAGTGTGTTTCCACCTGTTGATGCTTGATCTTTTTCAAGAAGCTGAATACTTTGCTGTGACACTCGCTGTATTAGAAGGAATATGACTAGGAATGGCAAAGCTGAGTTTAAGTTAATTTGGAGGGATTTTAAGGTAGTCGAGGACCATGTCAGTCATAATTAATAATGGGGAAAAATAAAATATTTTTATGGAACTTTATATTATAGTATAGCCAATTGGCAATGTTGTGATAGTCTCAGGTGAACAGCAAAGGAGCTCCGCTGCACCTGTACATGTTTCCGTTCTCCCCAGTCTCCCCTCCCATCCAGGCTGCCACATAACTTTGGGCAGCCTGTGCTATACAGTAGGTCCTTGTTGCTTATCCATCTTAAATATAGCAGAGTTGCATGTTGATCTCAAACTCCCTAACTACGTCTTCTCCCCATTCCTCCTCACTTGCAACCACAGGTTCATTCTCCAAGTCTGTGAGTCTGTTTCTGTTTCATAAATAAGTCATTTGTATCATTTGTTTTTCGATTCCACATATAAGGGATGTCATGCAAAATTTCTCTTTCTGTGTCTGGCTTACTTCACTAAGTATGACAATCCCTTGGTCCTTTCGTGCATGCGTGCGTGCTAAGTCACTTCAGCTGTGTCTGACTCTTTGTGACCTCGTGCTACAAATGGCGCTGTTTCATTCTTTTTAATGCCTGAGTCATATTCCTTTGTGTATATGTACCACATCTTCTTTGTCCATCCCTTTGCTGATGGAAATTTAGGTTGCTTCCGTGTCCTTGCTACCACGACTAGTGCTTCTTTTCAGAATGGTTTTGTTGAGTGATGTTAGGGTAAAAACGTATCCTATAAATAACCTCAAAGTGCTAACAGCCTGGAGAAAATTGAGAAGAACATGAAAGTTTACAAATGAAGATAAACGGTAACCAAAATAGAGGGAGACAACACATAACATTATGTTTAATGACAAGAACTTGTTTGATTTTTATGATGTAATGGATTCACAGAAAATATCAGGTTTAAATTCTAAATATTCAGCTTGTACTGGAAATTTGCGTGTGAGGCCCATAGGGAAACTGTGGGTGTCCAGGGAATCAGAGCCCAGGGGAGATGAATAAGGAATTGGGCAGATGGATAAACATTCATGGTTGAATTTCCCTCTGCTTGAATAACATTGCCAAGGTCAAAAAGTGGCTCAGGTCTCTAGGAAGCAGCAGCTGTACTTTGTGTGCTCAGATTTCAACAGCTAAATCAAAGAACAGTGCTAGGACTAGTCATAAAACATGAGCATTTGATTATTGTTATCTGAGGAGAAGGCATGCATACTAGAAAGCTGGGGGATAGTGAGAAAAAAATCTGGCTGCAAGTGTGAATGTTTCTATGTTAAAAATCCCTATGATCTTGGACAAACTCTCAACATCTCTGAAATCCAGCATCTTAATTTCTTCTCAGACAATTTATGAGAACAAGGAATAAGTTAATTGAAGGAAAGCATTTCTCAAAACTATAAATTAGTGTACAATCCTTGAGGGCATTTAAACATGGTGGTGTTAGGCTTGACTCTATTGAGAGAATTACAGGTGGAGGTCAAAGCTCAACTTTGTCATGTGTCATGTGACCATTTGCTCTCATCCTCTGCTGGTTTCGGTTTATTGGTGTTATTTATTTGCTAAGTTGTGTCTGACTCTCTGTGACCCTATGGGCTGTTGCCCACCAGGTTCCTCTGTCTATGGGATTTCCCAGGCAAAAGTACTGGAGTGGGTTACCATTTTCTGCTCCAGGGGATCTTCTTGACTCAGGGATCAGACCCACATCTTCTGCACTGGCAGGCAGATTGTTTACCGTTGAGCCACCAGGGAGCCCTGGTGTTGGTTTGCTGAGTGCTCAGTTGCTTCAGTTGTCCAACTCCTTGTGACCCCGTGGACCATAGCTCTACAGGCTCCTCTGTACATGGAGTTTTCCAAGCAAGAATATTGGAGGTGGTTGCCATTTTCTCCTCCAGAGGATCTTCTCAACCCAGGAATTGAACCTGCATCTCCTATGTCTCCTGCATTGCAGGCAGATTCTTTACCACTGAGCTACTGGGGAAGCCTCTCATTCATTATTAGTTATCATCATAAATACTACATTAGCATACACAAAGCTGACCATTCTAGAAGGTGTTAGAGCATGTACTATCAATGGAGATGGCCCATACGAAACTAAGCTATTAAAAATTCATTCATATTTGAATCACCATATGAAATCTCGAGTAACTATGAAAAGTTGTGATGATTCTAAAGGGATCTGACATTAGAGTCTCACAATGAGAATTTATTACCAATTTTTACACAGTAGTCAGCTTTTAGGTCCTCAGCATTACCTTGAAAAAATTCTGTCAGTGGAAAAAAAATCCTAATATATATCTGTACTCAATATCGTTCGTTCAAATTACCAATTGTATGAACCAAGGAAAAAAATTAATGCCTAAAGAGTGAAAAGTAACAAATGAAGCCATACTTCCAATGATCACCCTCTTCCTTACTCTTGGATTTCCATTTTACTTATATCTGAAACATAAAAATATAATTATTTTATTACTATATTCATATATAGTCTATACACCAAAACAACAGGGATTAGTCTCTTCCTAGAATCCCAGCAACCACAGGCAATATGGAACAATAGAGTGGACACTTGGGACCCAGTGTTCCCAAGAACTTCTGGAGTCCAATATTTAAATAGAATGATACATATTTTCCCAATAAAATACAGCAGAAAATAATGGTCTATATATAACTTCTGAGGACTCATCATTATTTTTACTTATAAAATTATATTACATATGATATATGTATATAGATCTATACATATATGCTATATACACTATAATATATATGTATAGTGTATAGATCATATGTGTATGGTCTATGCTATATATATATATATATATAGTGTATAGATCACTATAGCACACCATGCACTATGTCAAGCCTTTCTAAATCCTTGCAGCTACCCAGTGAAGTGGATGATATTCTTATTCTTATTCTGAAGATGAGAAAACTGAAGTACAGAGAGGCTGAGTAACTCACCCTCGATGGTTACTTAGTGGTGGTGGTAAGATGTTCACCCAGGCAGCTGAGTTTCAGAGTGCACCAGGGTGCTCACCAGAATGTTCTCCCTGTGATGTAAACACTGTGAAACTCTTTTACAAGCTATTGTCACACATGGGCTCCCACTGCCTGTTGATATGCAAAGTCTTGTACAAAGCCTTATTGTATTCGAGATATTATGCTGTCAGCCACTCACTGAAGGAGTGCTTCTCCTCATGAAACTGATTAACGCCTCAGCCAAGTTGCGTGTTATTTATTATAGGTCAGTGAACCATCAGGTGCTTGTGAAATACTCACATCTGAGGGCGAGGGGGTTCTTTGTGATTCTCAAGAGTCTCCTGTGTAAAAATCGTTAATTTACAGTTAGTTAGAATAACTATATTTTGGCTTCCCTGGTGGCTCAGAGGTTAAAGCATCTGCCCGCAATGCAGAAGACCTGGGTTCAATCCCTGGGTCCGGAAGATCACCTGGAGAAGGGAATGGCAACCTACTCCAGTACTCTTGCCTGGAGAATCCCATGGAGAGAGGAGCTTGGTAGGCTACAGTCCATGGGGTCGCAAAGAGTTGGACATGACTGAGCGACTTCACTTCACTTCTTCAAGCTATTTACCTAAATAGTTTTTTTTTTTTTTTTAAGTTGAAAGTGTGAAATAGTGAAATTTCTTGGCGTTTTATAGGTTTTTTTCCCCTTTTCTTGATGAACTATAAATGAAGATAAATAATTTTATGGATATCCATTTTTTTTTTTTTCTGACCATACTTAACAGACTGTGACAAGCCCCTAGAACTGTGTGGGCAGTGAAACTTTTGGAGCGGACAGAAAACCACATTGCCATTTCTCTTTCTGTTTATTTTTCTCTCTTAGGTTCCTTGAGACCTAAATGAAGTCAAAGTCGGTCAGTTGTATCCAACTCTTTGAGACCCCATGGACTGTATAGTCCATAGAATTCTCCAGGCCAGAATACTGGAGTGGGTAGCCTTTCCCTTCTCCAGGGGGTCTTCCAAACCCAGGGATCAAACCCAGGTCTCCGGCATTGGAGGCAGATTCTTTACCAGCTGAGCCACAAGGGAAGCCCTAAAGGGTGGGACTTAAGGGTTTTTCTCTTTGGAATGTGCTGTTCACTATTACAGGCTTCCTTGACAGCTCAGTGGTAAAGAACCCCACTGGCAGTGCAGAAGATGTGGGTTTGATCCCTGGGTCAGGAAGGTCCCAACCAGAGATCAAGGGGGGAAGGAAATGGCCACCCATTCTTGGCTGGGAAATCCCATGGTTAGAGGAGCCTGGTTGGCTGTATTCCTGGGGTCTCAAAAGCACTGGACATGACTTAGTGACTAAACAACAACATTCACCATTATACCTTGATCAGGGTTGAGGTGGGGCTCACGGGAGAAGAAAATAATGTACAGGCTGCTTAGGGCTTTTTCTCTTGTGAGCAGCAGAGGAGAAGGATGAGTGGGAGGTTCCAAGGTAGCCATTAACACCACCCCTCCTCACACACACACACAGAGAAAAGGAGAGTGTATTGTGATTTAAGGCAAAACTCTTTCCAAGAATAAGTAAGTTGAGGCCAGAATCTTCTCTATAGCCTTAATTCAGTGTACTGCAATAAGTATTCATGGAACTCTCACTGGCTATTTGTTAATGCAATGATTTTTCAATATTCTTCTTGATGGTGGGATGACTTAACCTTAGATCAGGGTAGATAATTTAGAAATGTTTATTTTCAGCAAAGGACCACAATTTAAAGTTATCTAGTGTGGAAAAGGGCTGCCGTCTATGGAGTCACACAGAGTTGGACATGACTGAAGCGGCTTAGCAGCAGCAGCAGCAGCACTGTGGAAAATCTTTGTGGAAAGATATTATTGTTCTCTTAGAATTTTAAGGTCTTTTTTTTTCCTCCTTAATTGAAACTGTACTTTTTATTTTCTCTCCTTTATATTGTATTATTTTCTGCTTGTTACATTCTTCCTCACCATTTATAATAAGATAATAAAGTTAAAAATATTATTCACTAGAATTATTCTTTGTTTGGAAAATACATTGTTAAATGTGCTTGGAATGGGGAATAAGAGTGAACAATCATGCTCAAGAGTGAAAATGCACTGTACAATAATCCCAGAGAGACGAGGTGTGGGATTTGTTCTGAAGAGGTGTAGCTGTGGGAGGAGAGAGAAGACGGATGGGAGAAAGCCAGTCACGTGGCAAGTGCCTCTTCAGTCTTGTGTGTGTATGTGTGTGTGTTAATGTGTGGGTGTATAAAACAATGAAGGGACTGAATTTTTATTAGAGTAGATAGAGGGTGAATCAAAGAAGGCATTTATGGATAAAAACTTCAGACAGAAGATTATGACCTTTCATTGGATATGGAGTACAAGCTGGGCAAAGAAATGAAATCAATTTAATGGCTGAGTAATATTCCATTGTGTATATGTACCAGAGCTTTCTTATCCATTCATCTGCTGATGGGCATTTAGGTTGTTTCCATGTCCTGGCTATCATAAACAGTGCTGCTGTGAACATTGGGGTACATGTGGATGGATGTGTGGTTTTGAGGGATTGCATGGGTGGTGACCTGGAGTGGGAACTAGACACAGGGGCACCGTTATCAGTAGACAGACAAGTGTGGGAGAGAGGGGTACTTTATAGGAGTTGATTATAGGATCATCAGTATTCAGCTGATGGTGGAAACTGCTGACATGGGTGAATCTGTGTACACAGTAAGTGTGTATAGGCAAAATATGTGTTTACACAGGAGCTGTGAAGAAGCAACATGAAAGAGGAATAAGAACTCTGGGTAGCAGGAACAAAGTCACTAACATGTTTTATATGTAAGAGATTCTTTGATTAAAAAATAAATTATGTTAACTTCTGAAGAAAGTTAATTTGCTAATTTCTCACAGAGAATTGGAAGAGCAGCTTCCTTCAAAGTGCCAGTAATACCTTCTTATAAACATATACAGTTTTTGAAGTTAACAGTGAATTATTTTCAGTTAGATTTGCTTTATAAAGGTTTGTAGTGCTCAGTAAGAGTTGGAAAAACAGTCCTTAACTATGTTGGAGTTAAAAGTCTCTAGTAATGGTTAAAAAGTATTCTCATCAATGAAAAAGACATACATTGTCATTCATATTTATGGAAAATTAAATATTTTTCATGAAACCATATAAAATATTAATATGTTATAATATAAATTATTTGAATTTTTCCTTTAAGTTTTAAATTCAATAGAATTTTAATTGCAAGAAATTAACTTTGAACAGGGTTAGGAAATATGTGAGAGAAGATAAAGTTTGTCTGATTTTGACCAAGTTTCTTAGCAGTTTTCATAATCAAACATTATGTGCCATGTACAAATACTGTTATAAAGAGTTTTCAGTTCAGTCACTCAATTGTGTCCGACTCTTTACGACTCCATGAATTGTAGCACACCACACCTCCCTGTCCATCACCAACTTCTGGAGTTCACTCAGACTCACGTCCATTGAGTCAGTGATGCCATCCAGCCATCTCATCTTCCGTTGTCCCCTTCTCCTCCTGCCCCCAATCCCTCCCAGCATCAGAGTCTTTTCCAATGAGTCAACTCTTCGCATGAGGTGGCCAAAGTACTGAAGTTTCAGCTTTAGCATCAGTTCTTCCAAAGAAATCCCAGGACTGATCTTCTTCAGAATGGACTAGTTGGATCTCTTTGCAGTCCAAGGGACTCTCAGAGTTTTCTCCAATACCACAGAACAAAAGCATCAGTTCTTCAGTGCTCAGCCTTCTTCACAGTCCAACTCTCACATCCATACGTGACTACTGGAAAAACCATAGCCCTGACTAGATGGATCTTTGTAGGCAAAGTAATGTCTCTGCCTTTTAAAATGCTATCTAGGTTGGTCATAATTTTCCTTCCAAGGAGTAAGCGTCTTTTAATTTCATGGCTGCAGTCACCATCTGCAGTGATTTTGCAGCCCCTAAAAATAAAGTCTGACACTGTTTCCACTGTTTCCTCATCTATTTCCCATGGAGTGATGGGACCAGATGCCATGATCTTCGTTTTCTGAATGTTGAGCTTTAAGCCAACTTTTTCACACTCCTCTTTCACTTTCATCAAGAGGGTTTTTAGTTCCTCTTCACTTTCTGTCATAAGGGTGGTGTCATCTGCGTATCTGAGGTTATTGATATTTCTCGCAGCAATCTTGATTCCAGCTTGTGCTTCTTCCAGTCCAGCGTTTGTCATGATGTACTCTGCATATAAGTTAAATAAGCAGGGTGACAATATACAGCCTTGACGTACTCCTTTTCCTATTTGGAACCAGTCTGTTGTTCCATGTCCAGTTCTAACTGTTGCTTCCTGACCTGCATACAGGTTTCTCAAGAGGCAGGTCATGTGGTCTGGTATTCCCATCACTTTCAGAAATTTCCACAATTTATTGGATCCACACAGTCAAAGGCTTTGGCATAGTCAATAAAGCAGGAATAGATGTTTTTCTGGAACTCTCTTGCTTGTTCAGTGATAGATCAGATGTTGGCAATCTGATCTCTGGTTCCTCTGCCTTTTCTAAAACCAGCTTGAATATCTGGAAGTTCACAGTTCACATATTGCTGAAGCCTGGCTTGGAGAATTTTGAGCATTATTTTACCAGCATGTGAGATGAGTGCAATTGTGCGGTAGTTTGAGCATTCTTTTGCATTGCCTTTCTTTGGAATTGTAATGAAAACTGACCTTTTCCAGTCC